>VXAX01000821.1:0-53646 GCA_013399835.1 Leptocoma aspasia
GAGCTGCTTCTTCTACTTCTGCAACCATGCTTTTCTCCAGCTCTATCTCTTCCTCTGGCTTCTGGCCATAGTCCTGCATCTCAGGGAAAGTCTGGCTCACANGGGGCAGCTCTTGGACATTGTTGTCTCCCACCTGGGACAACTCTGTGTCTCTCTGGTCTTCTTCCCATTGCAACATGTGCAGATGGCCTTGCACGTCTTCTTCCAAAGGAGACGCTTGCTGGTATCTCTCCCCTTCCCACCGGGAGAGCTCCTGGCCTGTCACATCTCCTTCCCACACGGACAGCTCGTACTGCCGCTCTTCGTCCATGTTGACAAAGGGCCCCTCCTCCTCCTCCTCAGTCTCCAACAGGGGCACGACCGAGCCTGCCACCAGCCACTGCCCGCTGAGGGCCTGGTTTTCAGCCAGCTGGGCAAGGGGCTGGGTGCCTGGGAGTTGGGGTTCACCTTATCCTCCTGTGTCTCGGACGTCCTCTAGCGCAGAGAGATCCCGGGAGCTGCTTTGTTCCGACACAGCGGCTCTCACGGGACTGGGCACCCCAGGGCTCTGCGCCCCTTTTATACGCCTCTGGCAGGGCGTGGCTCTCCCGTGTCACAGAGGCCTCCGGGCACCACAATGTCCCACATCACTGAGGGCCCGGACACGAGTGCCTGTGTCACAAATGGCCACACCCGGCACCCCTTCAGCAGCCGAACCCACTGGAAGCGTCATGGAGCAGCCCCTTTTTGGCAGGATTTTGGGCTTCCAGCCCCTTGTTATGATCTGGTGATTAAAATGATTAGAAATGCCTCTGCCCAAATGAAGGTGCAAATGCAATCAGATGCCCAAGCTAATAGTACGGGTTTTATTGAACAGTAAATGAGAGAGAAAGACAGAGAGAGAGAGAGAGAGAGAGAGAGAGCACGCACGCAAGATGGGGCAGATGCCTGAAGCCTTCGTGGGTACTGCCTGTGGCTCCACTGTCCCTCAGCTATAATCTGCTATAAGTGGCTATATTCAGCCATAAGTGGTAACCCTGAGATGACGTGATCCTGACAGGAAGTAGACACACAATTGCAGACTTAAGAGCAGGAAGACTGTGGAGCCAGGCAAATCAGGATGCCCAGCCCTTAACAAGGAAAAGAGAACTCTCCCCAGAGCTCCTGCCAGCCTCTCTTGGGTTTGGTATCTTATCTGTTTCTATATTTCTATTCTTCTCAAGTCCTTATTCTGTATGCTCAGATCCTAGGGTCCTGGTCCGCCTGGCTTCACAGTCTTACTGTTCTTAAGTCTGCAATTGTGTGTCCACTTCCTGTCAGGATGATGTCCTCTCGGGATCACGTCGGGGTCACCACTCATAGCAGACTATAGCAGATTACAGCTGAGGGACAGTGGAGCCACAGACAGTACCCAGGAAGGCTTCAGGCATCTGCCCCATCTTTCTTTCTTTCTTGCTTGCTTGCTTGCTTGCTTGCTTGCTTGCTTGCTTGCTTGCTTGCTCGCTCGCTCTCCTCCTGGGGCTCTTCAGCGCAGCCTCTTATACCCTCTAAGTGTGTATATATATACATATATACATTCCACCTGTGTGCTCTCTTCTGATTGGTCAGTACTTGGCACTCCATGGCTCATTACCTTTAATACCAATCACAGGTCTTACACAGCTGTAGCCCATTAGGGAGGAGGCTCAGCCACAGCCCCACTCCCAATTGCCACAAGCCATATGCCTACAACAATTATATATGCATGTTATGTACACCCATGTTGAGAACAGCTCCCAGTCATTGCTATATCGTTGAGTTAGATACATTCCCCAGCATCTGGAGGATGGCAGCTGATCAGATGCGTGAATTTGACTCCTTTTTTTTATTTCTTCTCCATGGGGCTTCTCCTCCTACAGGCCTGGTGAAGAGTTCAGTAGAGGACAGATAATAAGTTTTCTGCAAGAAGCATGAAGTCAGCAACTCTACAATGTTGGGCCACCAAGCTGGAAAGACATTAAGTCTCAGTGCTGCTGTGGAGACTCCCTGCTTTTTTTTCAGTAGGAAGCTGGACTCTTCCAACCTCTATGTTTCTTTCTGATGAATGTTCAACCTGCCTCCTCTGTAGCATGTAGGATCTGCCACGCCTCAAAAAGGAGCTTCTCAGATGGCAGTTCCCATGCTTCAATATCAGGTCACACTAGAGGCATGGAGTGCTAAAGCCTTAGCCTGAAATGCTCCACTGGACTTAGAATTTTGATGTGGCTGAAGCTTTCTCTGTACCTACCTGCTTCTCTATTGCTCCAAGTGAGGAGCCAGGCAAATATTTGTTTGGAAAAAATACTGCTGATTAGAAGAAAACTAACTTGCTTTGCTGTGACCAGAATGTGCTTGCTTTTCTGTTAACCAGAATCAAGCTATCACATAAGGTGATAGCTCGATTATTTGTCTTATTTGTCCTGATGCTGGTTTAAAAATCAACATCTTACTGTTAGCTCTGACTTCATGTTGTGTCCTGTACCATTAGTCAAATACTTCAGTAATTGCAACTTTTTTTTTAATTAGAAAGAGATACTAAAGCAAAATCTGTTATCTTTGATGCAGATTCACCAGTTTACAGAGGATGCAGCTAAACCGCATTTCCTTTAGTATAACAGAAATCAAACAACAGCAGAAGACAAGTTGATGGACTACATGACTGTTCATCTATACTTAGTCCAAAAGTTTTCTTTGTATGTTTTGCTCAGTGCTTCAGCTATGTTGCTTGGGCTTTTCTATCACTACTTCTTTGATGTGTCCTGCTAGTCATACATTTAACTGTCTTCCAGTGAACACTTCAATGCTGCTCCCTTCTATTCTGCTGTTTATCCCTGGAAATCTCCTCAGATGGAAGAGATGAATGGAGTGAAGTCAGCCTGTTTAATGTTGGTGTTTTGAACAGTATTTGGTGCTCACTAATTATTTCTTAACTGTCCTGTAGCTGGTTTTTGGTGTTTTTAAGATCTGTTTCATCATGGAGATGATTTAAAAACCTTTCTGCTCTTTTTTTTTTTTTTTTTTTTTTTTTTTCCTTATCTCCTCTGCTGTGGGTTTCTCTCTTGGGACTGCCTGAGAAGAAGGGCAAAGGACAATTTCCAAAGAAACATTTCAGTCTCTTAGTTCATGAAATTAAATCCACTTTAGGAGTTCCCCAAAATGTTGAACCTCATTCTTGTGCAGTAGATTGGCCCACTGTCTTGATAAAATTATTCTTAATAGTGTCACAGCAGTTTTCCCTTTTGCTCATGCACACATCTCTAAATATTGTTCCTCTCACTATGCTGTTCTTTATGTTCATTTGAATCATTTATCTTGCTGCTTTAGCAGTCATCAGGTCATCTTATTCTCTTCCTTGGGAACCACATTTGTTCAAGACTTTGTGTTATAGAATTATATAGTGAGGGGGCTTATTTTATCTCAGAAAGGCAGCAGCTTTGTCGCCCCCTTCCTTCCCATTTTTTGTCACTTATCTCATCATCAAAGGGTTGTTTTGACAAGAGCCACACAGTTTTATTTCTTTGTTTTTTTCTCCCAGGCTCTTCCTTCCTATGACTTGACACAGTCCCACTACATAGACTCACAGATTCTGACACTGACAGTCATCAATAAAACAGCAAGATGCGGGCATCACAACACAAAATCCGAGTCCTTTTTACACAGCAGATAAAATGCATCTTTGTGTTCATCCTACACGTTGGTAGGAGCTTTCTGCTCAGTGTTGATGTGTTCTCCGAGCTGCCATTTGAGTACAGCAGAGAAAATTATTTCTTATGTGGGAATCCACTGGCAGTTGCTTGTTTATTTGGTGCTCTGGACAGTTCTTCCACAGGAGGTCAGGCTAAATCACCCCAGTCAGGGATGCTTTCTGGCACCAGATTCTTTATGAAAGATCATTGCTTATTTGCTCTCCTGGCCAGCTTGTGCACTCACAGGACTGTAGTGTCTACATGAAGCAGATAATGGCTTTTAGAGGGCTTTTTTGTGCACCATCAAGCACTGGCAAACATTGCTTCCTGGCAATTAGGGAACACGTGTGCAGCACAGGTACCACCTCCTCCCACTGCCTCACCTTGACATCTTGCCCATGGCAGATCTGGGGGAATCAGCTGCTCTAACCAAAACAGAAGAGCTGCTTACTCTGGAGTGTATGTGTCATACACAGAGACAGCTTCATCCCCTCATTCCCTGTCATTCTCAGCTGGGAATAAACATAAATTTATGATTTTGTTTCCAGAAAACCCAAACAGTCCCCTCACTGGCATCAACCCCACAGATGGTTTAGAATAAGGCCCTAGACACATAAGCAGGAGAAATCAGAAAAAACTTTTGTATAACAGAACAAGAATTGTAGCCCCTCACTCCCAAGTATGTCTTCTAAGTTTAGACCAAAAACAGACTATGTCTATGCTTCCCAGCACCAGCAGACAATTCTAAAGACCATCCCTCAGTTCAGTGCCTTCAAAATTGTCCTTTTTTCTCTTTTTAAGCTGTTAATATAGCCTATTACAAGCTGTAGTTTGGAAACAAGTAAGTTGCTAAAGCACTTTAAAAGTATTTTTCCAGGGACTAACTCTCTGGCTCTTCTTGCTTTCTATAATCACAGTATCAAAACAATGTCTGCTAAAAATACAGGCAGCTAAAAAAAGGAGGGAAGAATGTGTTCACGTTGGTTTCTATCAGATAGTTTGATGCAGTTTTTGCTGCAGAATGGTACCAGCTGTGCTGTAATTAACAGAGTCTGGTACAGAGAAGGTGGTCATTCATTCTTGGAAATCATTGGGGTTTGGGGTTGGTAGTTTGTTTTTTTCTTCCCTAGAGATGAACTAAGCAAACACTTGCTTGACATTTGTTCTTTTGTGACGTACCATTATAAGCATGTGTTGTTACAGGTTTTCCACTCATTGCAAGGTAGACCTTCATAAATAAAAAGAGGGACCCTGAAGGCTCTCTGTGAAATATGAAGGTGTTGAAAGATCTACTTTCATCCCCTCAGAAGAGTTTAAAAATAAGCCAAATATTTTTGGTTTTTTTGGTTTTTTGGTTTTGTTTTTATTTTTTTTTTTTTGACAGATGGTGAGACTGAAAATAAAAATAACTACTGCTTGTTAGGATCACTAGGAGGAAGGGGCTTCTGAACAGTTTTTGAGGGTACAGACAACCTATTGTGGAAAGAGTACTAAAACAGATCACTGAATGGATCTGGTGAGGATGAGGAAACCTAATTATTTGCTGTAATTAGTTGGCTCCCAAGATGAGGAGGCCGGATGCTGGAGTGGTGTGGCTTAGCAGCCACCCATTAAAATCAAGAGGCCTCAAGTGGTTTTCTCCAGCTGAGGGTCTGGTCCTTGGCTGCCTGCTGCAATTATGGATCTGAAACAGACCTGTTTGATGTGGGATGTCATACACACTGTTGTGGTTTCATGTAGTTTGGTTACACACACACAAAAAACAGAACACCAGTACAGTTCCATAGGATCAGAGAAACTTCATTATTCCCAACCAACACTGAACAATGTCTGGGGTCTTTTTCTAAGGATCAAAGAAATGACAGAGCATGCTTTAGACCTAAACTGTACAATATGTAATCAAAAGCATCGCATTTTTTGCAGCAGTTCATTTCTGGAATTTCTGAAAGCAGTGTATTTTTTCAAACCCAGTATCCTCACAGCACGTAGCTATATTAGCTCTACAGAGTACCAATTTCTTTCTACAGTTTGCTCTCAAGAACCTTTTAGAATGTTTTCCCTAGGTGATGAGCAGTTCAGAACTAGTTTCTTTTGAAGTGTTACATTTAGTCATCTCTTTGTGTGAGATAGAAAGGAAACCTTAAATGAAATACCCTTGAGAAGAGCTCTGGAAAAGGCAGGGGAAACAAAATAATCAGGTTCTGAAAACAAGGGGACATAAAGGCCAGAAGTGGCTATATGGTTTTAGCAAGGTTACTGGGGACAAAAGAACCTAAGCAAGCTATATTTATTCTGCAAAGCAAACCACAGAAAAACAATTGTTAGGCACAATGTGATTCATAGGACAAGGATTCAGGTTGTACGTCTGCTTACTTGGGGACATGAAGTGGCTTCAAAATCTTTTCATCTCACATTTGAGGCAGCTGTTCCCTCACTCCTGTTGCATTTGGTATCAATTTGGGGTGATCTCATAATTGACTCAGTCTCCTAATCGCCCTTGTCACAGATGGGTGCTGCTGAAAACAGTAATTAATTTACAGAAGATCAGGAATAGTGGAAAAACATTACTCATTCAATTAAAACTACTGGCTTTGCTGGCTCTGAAATCAAACCCACTTATTAAGCAATAGGAAGGGATTTCTGCCCTGTTCTTTTTACCATTTATTTCCTTAGGTAAGATCATAAGCTACAAGCATCATAAGCTGATCTATGCTCAGATTTTCTGCTAGCTGAAGGAGGCAAGAATCACTTGGAAAGGCAAATTTTAAGGAAAATATAATCCTTCCCTGAAGGTTCCTTGTTTCCCCTGGAGAACGAGCTGTGATGCCATTAAAATGTGGATGAAGGAACACGGGCTCCCACCAACCCAGTAGGAATCTTGTCATTGACTTCAGCAGGGCCAGGATTTCCATCTTAATGAAAATGCCTTTTCATTTAATAACCTCAACAAGAGTTCAGTAATGTACTTTAGAGGTCTGCATTTTTAAAAGTTGCTTGTAATTTTTTAGCAAAGTGCCAATCATATGTTCTAACAGTGGAGCAGCCCTTTTTACAATAGACCAGTTTGAGGGCTGCAGTTCAGACAGAACTTAATGTAGTTGTCTTTTGTGCCTTAAAAAACAAGAACAAGATAGAACACAGTAGGCTGAATTTGGTGCTGATTTGCTCTCATGTAAATTCAGAGTTCCTCCACTAGAAGAGAAGGGTATTTTTCTGGGTGTCTCATCTTCACACAGGAACAGATTTTGATTTAGTGTCACTGCACGTTTCCTATAAGCTGGGAAAAATTTATGAGTACTGGAATTTTTTCCTTTGTTAATGCTTGGATAAGTGCACAGTGCTGGATTGCACAACAAGAAGTCCTCTTGAGAGTGTTCTTGCTTTGTTCCAGCAAAACACAATGTCCCTGGGTGACTCTTGTTTTCATACCATCTTTCACTGTAGAACAAATATGATAATAAACCTGTTGGAATAATAAGTTCCTGGATGCTGACCAGAAGGTTTTTCCTCAACATGAGTTAGAGGTTTGCTCTGGGCACCAAACCAGAGGGCTATCTACTTTTCCATTCTTCCCCTTTTAACTTATTTTACATTAAAATTTTAAGTCTTGTTTTCTTTAAATGAACAAACACAGACATATGCACTAACAAAATACAAACTGGCATTACTCATCCATCATCTTAGGGAGTGGAACAGAAAGAAATGCACCTTCCTAACATCTGTTTTCAGGTTTGTTTTGGAGAAATTGTCTGAAATTCTCTGTTGCTTATTTGATCCTGAAGGATTAGTATGATATCTCTTCTCTAAACAAAAATGCATGGAAAAATAGCAGGTTTCATATCACACAGAGTTGAGAAGCTAGAGGAGACTAATCCACAGTTCTGCCTTAAATATCATCTGTATCTTTTGGTCTGCAGTGTTTTTAGGGTTTCCCTTATATGCAAGTAATAATAGTCCACAAAAAACAATGATTATTTGCCTGTGTCCCAACTAAAGAAGTGCCGCTATAAATTTCTACATCAGCTGCTTGTCCAAGTCTCATATTATGCCAGTTGTGATCTCCAGGATGGTTCATGAGGATCTGAGAGACTCTAGCCCTGGAAAAATGCAGCTGCCTGGAATATGAATAAAATACAACAGTCTATTTTGTCTCTGTTTACTTTCTTCCCAGGGAGAATCAACTGCAAAGCAGCAACACATCAGTGCAGTTCCTCCAGCTGTGCTAGTTTACCAAATGTGTACTGTTTGCCAATTTGTCGTCACATTGCAATAATTGGCATAGCTGGAGCACCAGAGAGATACTTTCAGTTTTGATATTTCATAAAATGATATGCTAGAACAGATGATACCACTCCCTTATCCAGCATCTTTCCCTTAGCACCCTCTAGTACAGATGCTTTAGTAGAAAATGGCCAAACTACATAATGCTTTGGAGGAAGGAGCAGTGCTTTACCACAGCATAACTCACTCGTTATACCTGCTACTGATCCTGTACCTCCAAAAATCCAGCTCCTGGTCACCTTAGTTTAGTAATAACTTTCTACAGTCCTGAAGTTTGTCATCCGTGGAGCACTGCTGACTTAGCTCAGCAGCACACTGTGGCAGTCACGGAGCATACTTAGAGGGAATTATTCCACTGAAGTAGAAAAGGCAAGAAATACATAGTGGCATGTACCAGTGCTAGAGTGAAATTCAGCAGCTCTCCTTCTGTTTATTTGAGAACTTGGTGTTCCTTTTGCAGGGCAGCTGAAACAGTAATTACTATTCAATACTGAAATTATTTTTGAAAAATAACCAAACTGTTAATCTGTATCCCTGTGTGTTAATACAGAAATGGAAAAATATGTGCAGACTGTGGTGTAGTCTAGAACAGCTTATTTCCACAGGAGTCAAAGGAAGGAGGGAAAGGAGAGTAAGATTGGGAATATAATTGGGAAAAATGCTCACTGCATCCTAAAGGGGCCACAGCTCAGTTCACGGAGAGGTAAAGTGCACAATATTTAAGATATTCAAAAATTACCCCAAAGCTATAAGCTTTTATTGCTTAATTTAATAAAAATAATGCCTTAGAGAAAAAAAAAGAGATAAATTTCCCAAAAATTTCAAGCCATACTTCGTGTATATTCCTATATAATCAGAGTAACTATGTTTTAAATACCATTTAAAGTCATTCACTGTCCTGGCTGAGGATCTATTGAGCTCCCAGAAAAATGAATGCAAATGCTGTATCCCATTGATTTTTTGTGAGAATGCATCAGGCTCTGAATACTGATCCTTTCAGCGGGAAACAGCAATAACTTAATAATAATGTAATTAGTTGTTTGCAGTGACACAGTGTCTTTCCCTCACACATCTCCAAGTGCTGGCCAGTCACTTCGGATCTCACTGCTGCCCTTATCCACAGGAACCCCTATCACAATGAACAACTTCACCAAAATTAGTGCTGAAGGCACAAAGGAGACAAGCAGATTTAGTGGTTGGCTTTAAGTGTAACAGAAAACTAGTGTGAGTGGGGGGATGTTTATTGTACGAGCTTCAGGGCTGGGAAACAAAGTCCCAGTGTAATTACAGAACTTGCCCAAGGCCACAAAATAAGGCAGTGGCAGGGAGTACATGGCAGCTCCCACAGCTCAAGTCTGACGCTGGTGCTTCATTTTGCTAGCAAATACTTTTAGAAACACAAACAATGATACTCACATCCCAGGGCACACTTGAATTGCAAGGAATTCAGACTATATGAATGTAAATATGTTCTTCTATAAGCTCCAATCCAGGGCAGTACCAAAGGACACATATTCCCCGTAAGGTGCTGCTTTTGATTTCCTTCTGCTACAGGTACTCCTTGAAGAGACATCTTTATTATACAAGTTGTCCATAACAGAGTAACTCTTTCCCAACAAGCAGCTTTTCTCAGTCACTCATGCTGTGATTTTAACTGCAATCTTGTTTTGGCATATTTAGCCATGAGGTCTTAAACGTAATGGAAATAGAATTATTTTTAATGCAGTGTAAACCAAGATGGAGTGAAGCTTGGTCAGAACAAGCTCAAAACTTTGGGAGGAGCACCACTTCCAGGCTCTTTTCCCTTCCCATGTACAGAAATAGTATTTCAGCAGTTTCCTAAGGAAAAGCCCTGTAGAACTGCCCTTCAGACCTATCAGAGTGGCATGCCCCAGCATAACTACACAGTGCTATACTGTCCGTACTGACTGTCCCCTCCAGCAGCCACTGCTGCTTACCACTTGGTGGGGAGACTGTGAGCAAGCAAAGGGACCAGTCTGCAGCTTTGGAACCTCTTAGCCAAATATGAGGCATTCAAACCATTTTTCAGACCTTGTGCTTACTGGTGAAAGTAAATATCCAAAGTGTCAAATAAAGATATTGCAAGACAGATGCATTCTCTCAATAGCACACCTATCAAGATAAAATCAGCAGCAATAGAAATCATGCAGACACTTGTGTTAAAGCAGGAGCATGTGACAGTACAGGTTGTCAGTATACTGGACAATGAAGCCTCCTACCTTACAGCCTGAGTCCAGCCAGAAAAGCAGAATTCCTTCTTGTTTTTCAGCAGATGCTGCCCTGTGAATTACATGCAGAAAGGGGTGAAATCACAGACCAATATGTTAAGGATAGTGCCAAAAACATGCTCCACAACAGGATACTGTAAAGGTTAAATCCCCATTATGGGCCCCACAACATCACGATTAGTTCTTCAGGGAGGTTTCAAATAATAATCTCTGCAGAAAAGAACGATAAGATGCTTACCCAGCAAGCCATCCCACATTCATGCAATTTTTCTCCCAGATTTTTATGGGTCTAAAGTTCAGGGGTTAGTAAACACCATGGAGAGGTTTGTTGCAACTGGAAACAAGGATGTCTCAAAGCCTGTTCTTCAGATACTGAGATTAGCCACTCAGTGTTTCTGTCCCATCTTTCTGTGTTTGGATTCTCAGACCTGCAGTGTGTCTTGAAGAAGTGCTTGGACTTTAACCTCTCTAAATGTTCCCTTCTTGTTCAGGCACACCTAACTGTTAAGTATATTTTAAAAATGAGAATAAGTGATTTTAATCATGGAGGATGTGGCTTGTGTTATTCCAGGGGGTGCATGTGTGTGGGTGGGTGCAGGTATGCCTAGTAATCATAGGATCTTAGACTGGTTTGGATTGCCTCAGAGCCTCAGAGATCATTCAAGAGCCCCACCATGGAAAGGGGCTTTTCCACTAGACTACGTTGCTCAAAGCCTCATCCAGCTTGGTCCAGAACATTGTCAGGGATGAATCAACCACAATTTGTCAGGGCAACCTGTTCCAGTGTGTCAGCATCCTCACAGTAATGAATTTCTTCCTAATATCCAATCTAAACCTACTATCAGTTTAAGGTCATCCACCCCCCTTTTTCTCTCACTACATGCCTTTAGAAAAAGTCCCTCTCCAGCTCTATTGTAGGCCCCATTCAGGTATTGGAAGGCTGCTCCAAGCTCCCCCCAGAGCCTTGTCTTCTCCAGGCTGAACACCAACTGTCTTGGCCATTCAATGCACAGATGAAGAAAATTTGGCTGCTAAAGAGATGAAAAATGATAACTGCATTCTGGTAGTTGAGAGAAGTGTGAAGTCAATGTCACAAAACGGAAAAAAACAAAAACAGTCTAGTTGATTCAGGCAGATAATTCCCAAACAGTGTATGAATAATTGTGTGGTCCACTGAGCTCAATCCTTTGGAGGGTTTCCAAGGAAAACTTTGATGCTATCGGTACATGCTGAACTGTGGCAGTTGTCCATGGAGAAACAGAGTTCGGGGAAAAGCGTGAGACCTCATGAACAATTCTTTGTTTTAGTGAGTGGGAAGTATGAAAAAGGCCTGTTTCCTTTCCTGTCAGATGGCCCTGCACGAGACAAGTCATTGTGCTCTCAGTGTTGGCCCAAGAAGCACTACACTGTTGTCATCCATGGGGCAGGGGGAAATATAACAGCCCACTCCCCTCTGCAAACTCCAGGACCACAGCACACCTAGCTTTTGCAAAGAAAAAGATCCCAGTTAAAATTAGGGATGTACTGTATACAACAATCCTGGCAAGGGGTTCCCGGGACCTCATGGAATTGCAAGACACCTTAACAAGTTAATTTTCCAGGAGGGAAATGATGGGAAAATTCAATCTAGGATAACATCACCAGTACAGTCTTTACCTGAACCCAGAGAGCAGGGACCTGGCTCTCTCAGAATCACTGTGCTCACCTGCCAGAAGGAGAAGGTGCCAAGCGTGAGGTGAAAGAGGAAGCAGATGTGGGAGAGGAGACCAAGTGTGTAAGTCAGCTGAACCGCAGCCAGATAAATCCCCAGGCACCCCACCACAGGCAGCTTCCCTTGGAGAGCAAAGCTGGAGCGTTCTGCTAGAAAATAAAGCCTTTTAAAGAGGCTGTTTATTCTGGTTCACTTCCTGTAAGTGACTTGGTGACCTTGGAGTGTGTGTGTTTGCAGTTTGAGTGGCAGGCTGTCGGCACGAGCACTCACCCTACTGATACCTATGGAGCACACAGCCCTCAGGAAAGGGAAGCTCAGCCCATGTTTTTATCTTACTACAAAAGGTTGAGACAGGCCGCTCTGTTGGGCTGTGCTCCTCAGAAGCTGCACTGAAAGGATATCCTTCACTCCCCGTGGGCTCAGTCTGGCAGGCAGCAGAACCTCAAGAGAACTCCTTTGCTTGCTCAACATTGTACTGCCGCTGAAAGGGAGACTGGAACTCCAGGTCTCAAATGAGACCCAAACGCAGCTGGAAAAGGCTGTCCAAAAACAACCCATGAGTTGGCATGGCTTTTTAGCTGGAGGAAAGTCATCAGTAGGATTTGGTCTTCTCCTGAAAAATTACTATTATCTTCAATGAAACACTGGAAGAAAATAGAAGACCACTGTTGGGAAGGATGAAATAGGAAAGCCTTATAAATATGACTGTTTGGACCTTGAGAATATGAAACATATAAGTAAAATAGAATTGAAGGCAAGTTTCGATGTCTAAGATGCCGAGCCTCTGTTACTGAACAACAGAGAAACAATAGTGTGGCCAGCTGAAGGTAATCCCCTTTTGATTAAACAAAGCCCTTCTCTTTGCCAACAGTCCAAGGGTCAGAGCAGACCCTACCAGCTTGGCAAGAGGGGTCCAAAGAGTAGATTTTAGGGTTTAAAGTATAACATAGTATGGTAATGTAGTGATTCTTATAGGCTATATGTAAATGCTATAGGATTTGTATCCTGTACTAGATTGGTTAGTGTAAATCAGAATATTCAGTATGGAAGAAGATTTAATGCATTGTAACGGGAACTTCGCTCTCTTACTTTTATACTCTTACTTATATACTCTTACTCTCTTACTCCTGCCCTTTGCTCTTACTCTACCTCTCGGTCCTGCCTTGAGCTGCGCTGGCAGCTCCAAGCAGGGCCTCTAAACCCTCACCTTATGTAATAAACCTCATGCTCCAAGACTAGCCTGGATTCCAGAGATCTCTCGTCTCGGTTTGTCCCATCACCGACTGTCCATCCACCACAGACCACCTTGTGCCTAGCTTGTAATTTTCTCTAGAGCAAAACAGCCCTTGAAGAGCAGGAGATATTCCTCCAGGAACACTCTGCATGTTGGAATCACCATGAGACAAATCTGCCCTTGCTCACAGCTAAAACACAACAGCAAATCCTTCTCTTTTGATCCTGAATCATGACAGACCTTATAATTTTCCTGTTAGTAGGAGAATGGGTCTAGGATCACATTTCAGCTGTTTGTAACCCTAACTACTATTCATCCACTATCCGCCTGTGGTCCCAGTGTTAACAGCATGCCACTTGTACATTCATGCTTTGGAACAAAATACACATATCTGTGTTCACTATTATTTTAAATTATTGTTTATCTAAAAACAGGCAACCCATTGTTAGCAAACAGAAGTGAAGAGAAGCAGAGTAATTCTTACAATTCAGCTGCATTCTGAGTTCCTTTGCTTTAAAAGGTCAGAATACCCTGAGGAGAAACAAACAGAGTTTGTATGATGTCCTGAAGTGTTCCTTGGAGGAAAGTGAGCAGTCCTTCCTGCCCAGTGTATGAGGAGGATGCACAAAGGAATGATCAAGCAGGCTCTTGTATAAGATGTTCAGATCTTCTGCCCAGTAAAGGCACCACAGATGGGAAGGCTGAAAAGAAAGGTGTAGCAAAAAGACTATTTTGCAGATGTGTCTGGCTTTTCCCAGGCTGTGGAGGCCATATGAAACCATCAGAAAAGTAATTTACTTCTCTGCCCTTTGAGAAACTCTCTGGTGGTGGCTATCCATGCCACATAATGAAACAGACAGATTTCAGAGACTCAGTGAGTGCATCAAAGCTGTGCTGGGGGATGTGGGAAACACAGAGCTTCTCCATGGGGGGCCAAGAGCCTTACAGTTCAGCCTATGAGCTGTAAAGGAGAGGTAAAGCTCCTTTAGACTGCTCCTGACATGAGAACCCAGTGGAGGAAGCTGAGCAACGCAGGGACCACACCAAAGGAAGAAGCTGGCTAGAAAGCGATGTCTCAGAAATTCCTATGGCTGCTCTAGGTTCTCAGTTGTTGGGATACAGGCAGAGGATACAGGGCTTCAGCCCTTTCTCTGCACCAGGAAATGTGGGCAGGCTCTGAGTAAATCCTGCCAAGTGTTTGGTGATGTGACCTGCACTTTCCACACCACAGTGGATCTCACATTTCGTTTTACCTGGTATACATAACCAGTGCACTGGAGATCATCCTCAGGTGACCAAATATCTGATCCCAAAGTGTAATGGGAGTGGGCCAGAACTTTCAGGTTAGCTTGTTCTCACCAAATATTTTATCGATACCCACACAAACATCCTTAGCAGCTCCATGCTGTTTTTTTTGTGGGTGCATTTCAGTGATTTCTAGTACAAATCTCTGAGCAATATTTTTATAATTACTTTTCTCTCCTGACTTTCTAATTAAAATTGCATCATGGAAGTTGTATATTTCTCTTAAAGCCATAATAATAAATTATCAACATTTCTTATCTCATATTTAATAGCCTGCCTGTTTTCCATTCTTTCCACAGCTTATGCTGAGCTGCCTGCCTCCTATTTGCATTTGTGCAAGATTGCAATTTTTTTTTTTTGCAGTAAACTAAGCACTAATAAATTCCAGAGGCCTTTACTGTCTGTCCCCACTTCTCAGCTTCCTCTGGCTCTCAGTTACATTATTCTGTCTTGCAGGGACACAGGGACTGCCATTAATGGCTCAGACCCATTCACCCATGGGCTGTATCTTACTTCAAACACTTGATTATCCTGTATTTATAAGCATCCCTAGAAGAAATATTTTTACTTTTTTTGATGTTACTCTTACGGACTTATATATTGCATAAAATCTCATTTTTATGTGTCATTCCTTTAAAAATCCTGAGAAAGCCATTGCAGCTGAAAACTCTTCAAGTGATGGAGGCCCATCTTTGCTTTCAGTACCTTCTGCTTTTTGTTGTCCGTCCTGGGGTCTAAAGGAGCCCAGCTGCTCACAAGGACTGTGCCAACTGGTGAGCAGAATCAACAGAAGCAGCCATGGTTGATATATACAGCTTTCCCAAAGTCAGCAAGTCTCAGTCAGCTGAGATCCAAATACAAAGCCCAAAATCACCCAGTGATGCAAAGGTATCTTGGGTACTAATCTTGTGCCCCTTTCCTCCATTCTAGACACAGCTCTGCATGGTGCACCAAATTCCCAGCTGCACCATCCCCCAAGCTGCACCAGCAAAGCCCTTGCAGCCCAGCTCCTCCTGCTGTGGGATCAGGAAGGGCAGGAGCAGACCTGGGGCATTGGCGGGTGTGGGGGAAGAACATAAAGTATTTCTGCCCATCACTAGTTCTTATATTACTATATTCAAGCAAGAACAGCCTTATTTGAGTTGGGGGTCCTGTAACTTGCCACCCCGCTATGTCAAAACTCTTGACTGTAAAGCTCTGGCAGTAGCACCTTGCCTCCTGCTACTCTTTCAAGTATTATTCTGTGTCACTGCAACTTTACTGAGCTAGGAGGGATAAGGAAAGTGTGAATACCAGGAGTGAAGCATAAAGTACAAAGCTGTAACCCTCACAGGGCACCATAAACACCCGGAACATTGTCAAGATGCCATTAGTTCATGCCTAGCAAATCAGCCTGACATCCACATGATGGGATGTAACTCCCCTTTTTTGCTCCCCCACAAAATTCTCTTCTCCTAATTCTCAAACCAGTGTTCCCACCTGAACAGGCAGTACTCATCCTAGACACACTATCCCTGGTGATTGTCAATAACATGCTCTTAGAGGCTGATGGGGTTTCAGACACTTGTTCTCTTATTCCCCTCTTCCCAAGCAGAAACCCATCCTTTAGCATCCAAACATGAGTCAATATAATGTAAAGAACAAGACCTGAAGCCCATTCATAAAAACAAAACAAAACAAAACAAAAAAATTACAAAAGAAGTCCACAACCCCACAACTCTGAATATACTTGTGCAGAGGAAAGCACTTCTATCCCTGTTAGAGAGGATGCTGTTCAGAATCATGTCCTGCAACAGACTAGTGGTATTTCAAGGGAAGTGGCAGCAGCTCCACCAATGAAGTAATTCAGAGCAAGGCTCACTGAAGTCCCATTAGGGATACCCTGTAATCAGTCTGACACTGGTGTAGTGGCTTCAGTTCCCCACTGTAAGTAAGGGAACTTGGGCTAAGCCTGCAAAGAAGGGAGAGAGACATCAGCCCTTCTGGGCCAGCCGACAGAGCCCCAGCTGCTGATAAAATTCCCTCTGGCAGAGGTCCTGGCCAGGGGGCCATACTTGCCACTGGCACTGAGCCTACCCTGAGCTTGGCCAGCCAGGGACATGCTTCTCCTGCTGCTGTGCCTGTGGAGGAGTGAGAAGGAAAGCATGCCAAGTCATGACTCACAAAAGAAAAAACCTCAGTGAATATCGACATCAGGGAAGCCTTTGACACTGTAAAGGACTCGGTCATGGCCAAGTTGATTTATCAAACAATGCAGTTGTTTTATAGCTCCTGTTTCACCCACTCATTAGAACCTGTGTGAACTGATGCTTCATGGTTAGAACTGTGTGCATGTATTTTCTTTTTCCCTTACAATTCAGCTTGTTGGAGGATCTTGTGATTTTTCAGCTTTTTCTTCCCACTAAAAGTGTGTGTTTATAACATGGGCTATATCGTTCCTTGAAGAAACTATCATCACCTTGACTGCAGTCCCATCCACATTCAAAAATCTTTAAATAAAACCAAACAAAAAGCCACAAAACCACTGCTTCTCCTCCCTCAGCCTCTGTTTTCTGAGCAAGCATGCTCATTTTTTTTTCTGCTGAAAGCAAGGAATGCAGGGGATCTTGTTGTAGGCACACAGCTTGTGGTAATTGAGAGTGGGGCTGTGGCCAAGCCTCATCCCCAATAGGCTACAGCTGTGTCAGATGGGTGTGTAATATTGAAGGTGATGACACATGGAATGCTGAGGTGCACTGACCAATCACAAAAGGGCACACAGGTGAAACAGGTGTGTAACATCAAGGGTGTAAGAAGCAGCACCAGAGAACAGTACAAGAGAGAATGGGTGAGAAGAAGCAGAAGCTTGCAACACTCCTTGATGCTGCCAGTGCACTGTCCCTCTGCTGCCTGTCTGCTATAGGATCTTAGTCACTGTCCTTCTTTTTTTTCCAACCAAAACTGCCTCAGTCTATTTGCTGAACTGCTTGGCATCAACAGTTGCTCAAAAATTAGACAACTTGTAAAAGAAGAAATTATCTGTTCTGCTTGCTACCCCACTGGGATTCAGAACATTCCCTGCTCTTCAGTGGGCTATATATTTTTGCATGGAATAACTCAAAAAAAAAAAAAAAAAAGAGGAGGAAACTAAAGTGTTGTTTGCCAGGTGTTATTCAGCAGTGCTGGGCAATCGAATCAACTAGGATCTCAAAAAGTGCTGCAGAAATGACCACTGAAAGAGCCCTGAGCATGTCAACCTGCCTCTGACACATATGGAGGCAAATATTAATGTCTGTCAAAAGCCACATAGGAGCAGTATTTTTACAACAAAGTAGCAGCAGTCCTCTGAGCCTTTTGCACTCTATACTTTAAAAAAAAAAAAATCAATTTTCTTTGCAAAATGGTAGAAACCACTCCCTCTCCCCTTGGGTTTTTGTCTGTGGTGGAATTAGCTCTGCCTTTCTTCCTTGAATAGAAACGCCTGACTTCAAGCACACAGCAGTGCAAAGACATTTGAAACGCCAGCCCACAGCACCCTTGAACAGCACTGATGGATCATGGCAAGCCTACAGCAAAAGACCTCTCTTCACATTCCGCTACCCTTTGGGAACACCTCTCCTCAGCAAAGCTGGGTGCTTTTCAAGGGCTGATTAAGGCTGCAATTCCCCTGCAAGGCAGATGAAGGTCACTTGGGAAAAAGGGCAACCTACTTGTTGACTCATTGCAAATATCTCTTTGTACGAAATTTGTCTTTCTTTGGTCTTATTTGCAGAAGTATCCCAATTTCTTGTGTTTTTAAATTTGTTTTGTTTTATTCCCCCCTCCTTTATTTTTTTTTCCTTCTACTCTCAGTTATTTCTGATAGGTGCCAGCCAATATCTGGATTGTACACAGCTCCCACCACAGTTTCCCCTGCCCAGGGAGCCATATGGTGACACACAGCAAATAACACTGTTCTGCAGCCTGAACCTTGGGTGGAAACTTGGTCTAGAAGAAGAAAAGAAATAGTCAGACTTTATGATCTTCACGTATTTGGACTCCTGACTTTCAAAGGCAGCTGTTTGGTTTTGATTGTTGAGCATGCCATACCCTTTCTGACCCATACCTTCAAAAAGCACAGAGCTCCCGACTGCTAGAAAATCGTGCTCCTGCATAGCAGCCCGAGCTCTGTGCACAAACACTTTGACAGCCTCGGCATCAGATGTTATTTTTAAAAATCTTTGTCTTCATGTGGTCGTGTACCACATTCCAGAAAGGAGATTCATGTGGTCAGAACTGAGTGAGCTCCCTTGAAGCCTAGGGATAGGTCTGAGCAGGGGAGGTTAATCTCACCTCTTCCCTGCTTCAAACACTCCTCTGCCAGCAGCTGCTGTTTAAAAGCAGCATCCCAGACTTTCCCACCTGGGAGACACACAGGCCAGTTCAATTGTTTAATTAAAATGGCTTTAATGGCCAAATGGTTTATGGTGGGGTTTTTTTGTTTCTCCTTTGTTGTAAAGGGTCGTTTTGCACACAAGGAAAAAGTTTTGAAAGGTTTCAAATAAACTCTAGTTGAAGCCATATGGGAAATGTTAAATGACATGTCAAAATATCTCTCCTGTTCACTTAAGCAAAGCCAGTTTGTACTTTAATTTCCTTTATGCCTTAAACCTCTTTCATGGTCAGTTTTCCTCAGTATCCAGACCCTTCTACATTTTGACTGCATTTCATATTAACTGCAAAATACTACAGGACAAGATCATGGGTTGCCCTCTGCTCTGTTATATGCTGTTTTATTATTCAGGTCTCAGATAACCAAAGATCTATGAACTGCAAGCACTATATTTTATAAACAGTTTGCAAAAAAAGTCAGTGACAGGACACAGCTGGTTGTAATTTAATGACTACAGAGTATTAAGAATAGAAACAATTTCAGAATGCACCAAAATAGCTAGAAATATAAGACCCTTGGCTGACTTAAAGCCTAGCAGTCTCTGTGTGACTGTGTGAGGGGGATGAATAGAGCAGCTCTCTAAGATCCTTTAATTCCAACAAGCAATTTGCAACCACGCTTTAACCTGCTGATTCAAAGTCCTCTTGGCTTTGCCTTTTATCCTGACTTTTAAGATAGATCTACCCAAGACCTGGCTCACATATGCTCTACTCCGACTATTTCCTGTAGGGTTTTATTACTGTCAGTTGCTGTTGCTGCTGCTTCAGAGGCAAACTCAGATATTACATACAGTTGGCTTTAGCTTTGAAGCTGAACAAAGCTCTATGCAGATGTTTGACAGGAAAGAGAGTCTTGGATTCCTAAAAATTTTCATTTCTGATGGCTAAGGAAGTTTGTAAACAAATATGAATGGTGTAAATGGAATACACAAGGGACAGAAAAACACAGGACGATTGCCTTAGTAGTCAAGACTGATACATATACATTTCTTTTTTATTTTAAGTTTTTCCACTAATAAATGAATTTAATATTTCAAATTCCATATTAAAAAACTTCACAAACAGAAGACTTTGAATACCGAATTAATGTCTGTTACTTTCCTTATTGTTTGCACACATTTCTTTTTCCAAGAGAAAAAAATAAAAGCTAAAACTCCTCAAACAACTCCCAAACCCCAAATCCTTTCCTAACTGGTAATGAACTTCAGCCTTTCTAGCATTTAGCTGTACGTGTTCTGAGTGTCAGCCTCTTAGGAAGGTGTGGTGTTCCCTTCAAAAATTCCTTACGTATCTCTGAGACAAACCTCCTGCCAGTCATGGCTGACAGGAATCAGGCTGTAAAGCCCTCCCTCCTCCACTGGACTACATTTGGCCCAGACGAGCGGAAGTAGCCACATAATCTTCCAGGTTACAGTATCAAAATGGAACTCTGGGGATAGCAAAGTGAGTCTGGTTTGTGAGAGCAGGGCACAGTCGCTGTTCTTCTCTGGCAGTCCCTGGCTATAAACATGTGCAAAGACACGGCCCAGGGACAGCTGCACATCAGTGTATGCAGGCTACACAAGGCAAAGCATTTGGTGGCCAGCCTTTTGTTTCTGATAGTTTGAAAATATGACTTTTATAGCCAGATTTGTTTTGTTCTCTTAGCCTTGAGTACTTCCTGTACATCTTCACCCTCATCTACTCAAACCAGGAGTGAATGAGGGCAAACCATGGTGCTGATTTCCTATTAGAAGTATTAGAGAAATACATCAGGGCTCCCGAATTCGTGAAGAATCCTAGAAAATTCTCTGGTCTTACCCATGGATCGAGGTGAGAAGCTCCAGGGTAATCCATTTCCACATCATGTTGAAAAAGGGACAAGTTTCTGGCGCTGGAAGTTGGGCCAGAAACACAAATATTTGTAATAGGTATCTTACAGGCCAGAAACCCAAATAGAAAAACAGTAGTGGAAATCAACAACAACAAAAATTCATTATTACTTCTACTTTACTGGCCTTTCTTTTATGAAAAATATTTGCATTGCACAACTGTACAAAAAAATGTAAGTTTTGTTTTTATGTATATAAAAAGCTAATCTATGAGTTTTATGGCACAAGGAAATGCTCTATGGCGTTTGTTTCTCAGTGACTTGTCCTGGTGATGTCAGCGCCACCATGGTGCACAGCAGAATCTGCCATGCTAGAATCTAACTTTGCTTTTCTCAAAAGATCCACTAGCTAGAATGCCCACTTTGGTTTTTTTTTCCTGTCAGATAGTTTTTTAAAACCTGTTTGTACCCAGGACATATTTATCAACTCCTGTAGTTGTCTGCAGCCTGCAGACATGGACTAAAGTCACATTTTTCGTCTGCATAGAAACCATCCTCTTGTGGTCCCCTGTGAAGCTGGCAGCCTCGAGATGCAACGGAGGCAGCCCAAGAACAGACAAGGTCCTGCTGTTTGGGAAATTAGTGTGGGGAGAGCAGGTGAAGATGGATAATTATGAGGAGAATAGTGAAAGGGAAAGACAAAGAGGGTAAGAGAGATAACAAAGAGAAGTAGATTGAAATTGAGATCAAGTCATGCTGAGGAAGCAGATGGAAGTAAAAGCCAGCAGGGCCAGGTCTGAAAATATGACGTGAAAAAACGCAGAAAGACCTCTGAATAATTAGAAGGCTCATTATAACAAGTGATCAATTAATGTACAGAAGTGAGCTCTCACCTCCTGCACTCTGGTCCATGGCTAGGCTATCAATAAATCCAGTGGAATTTTTATTGGTTTCAAAGGTATTAATCTTTCTAGTTTAAAAAAACATCCAACATTTTCTTTCACCTTTACACTTCTAAAATGTTGATTCTTTGGGATTAACAGATGAACTTCTGGAAAAAACTGCTGGTCTCCTAAAATAGGACTTTTGGACTTCTAATTTCCTTATGGAGTTTTGAAGAGTTAGCAGATATACCTATGCATTTTTCAGGAGGATAAGGCCTGGCATAACTCTGGAAGCATGGCTAATGAACAGCCACCAATGGGGGTTCTTGTCCTACAGTCTTTGATCTATGGCCAGAGCAGTACTGAGAGTGTCAGAGGGATGTTTAATTTTTATGCCTTCTGAAATTTGCAAAGGTGACTGTTGTAGGCACACAGCTTGTGGCAATTGGGAGTGGGGCTGTGGCTGAGCCTCCTCCCTAATGGGCTACAGCTGTGTAAGACATATGATTGGTATTAAAGGTAATGAGCCATGGAGTGCCAAGTACTGACCAATCAGAAGAGAGCACACAGGTGGAATGTATATATGTACTTAGAGGGTATAAGAGGCTGTGTTGAAGAGCCCTGAGAAGAGAGAATGAGCAAGATGAGGCAGAAACATACAGCCTTCCTGGGTACTGCTTGTGGGTCCCTCAGCTATAGTCTGCTATAAGTGGCTATAGTCTGCCATAGAAGACCCTCTGTTTTAGAAAGAAATTTTCCTCTTCACTGAGTTCCTCTTGTTCTCAGTGACAAACTTTCAAATAGGTCTAAAGATGTCTGAATTGAATTTTTAAGGTGTGTGACTGGGCTAGTTATATAGAAAACACATGTGAGGTTTCTTAGTCCACCGTTGCTCCAGAAGGATGGGGTCCCTGCTGAGCTGGGCAGTTTTCAGCTATATGATATTGTTTATGCTCTCAAGAACTTAGGTCTCTGTAAAGAAGAGAGGTAAATTAAGAAAGGTTCTTTTCAGTTTCAGGTTTCTCCTCCCGAAGAGAAGAGTAGGTTCCAGTTCATCTCCTGGAGTCCTACAGGTGACAACAGCACTGCCAGCTGTACCAAATCCAGAAATCTCCCTCTCTCGTTTCTATTGTGAGCATTTCCAGTCCAACTGAAGCCTCTCAGAATAAGGCTTCAGTTTGCCCTAGGTGGAAGGAGAATCTGGGGGGACTACCAGAGGTGGGGCAAGGCTTTAACCAAAAATGTAGTCCTGATATTTACTGGCCAGGGGTGTAAATGTACATAGAGGAGACAAAGCCCTTGCAGAGGCCAATGAACAGTCCCTGCCTTGGGCAATGATGGTCTTTGGCCTGCTGAGCCCTGTTGAGCAGTGCTGAGGCTAATGCCCAGTGCTCTCAAGTCATATTGCCCACATGGTAGGAGACAGTGTTATGGCAGGATGCTTCTGTAAGGAGCTGAGATAACAGGATGGTAACATAGTGCATAAAAGGACATATTATGCTAAAGTGGATGGAGCAAAGTGCTACAATGAGGCAATGGCCCATAAAAATAATGTCATTTGCCAGTCCAGAGTAATTTCCAGGGCTGTAAAATTATTTGCTGGAAAGAGTCAGAGTGGGCTGCTGGCTCAGAGCAGTTCCTGCACTGGGCTGGCAATTCATCCTCAGCTCTGACCAGTGTGGCAAAGGCATTGCTGTCAGCCCCTGCTTTGGCTGGAGGCTGTGGGCCTGGGAAGCAAGCCTGGCAAACAGGAATAAAAGCAACAGGAAGCCTTAGACTATTTGGAGTGGTCTTAATTTTTCAGGAGGAGATTTTTCTTTTCCTAGAAATTCCTTAAGATGCTGATTTCTCCTACTGGATATAACAAAACTGTGGTCATATTGTTTTTCTCCTGTTCACGAGTGGAAGAGAAAACATTCTCTCTTGTTTTCCTCAATGGAACTGAAACAATACAGTCCTGTTTGCCTTTGTTTTGGTAGCTCCCATGTTGATGCACCAGCATCTCCACTTGTGCCAGCGCAGCTGTGGGAATACACGTAATTCCTCTCTCTCCACTGATCGGTGCGTTCTTTGCAAGCAGAACTCAAAACAATGTAGGCCCTATACCAACAATGGTATTTGTGTACTAATACAGGACAAGAGGAAGAAGAGGGGACAGCAGAATGACAACGCTGCTCTTGCACAGCAATGGCTACCTGCTAATTTGAAAACTCACCCCTCTTCCCCAAATAACATCACATAAATTCAGATAATAAATTATTTGTGAATTTATTTTATTTTGAGTATAAAAATGAAATATCCAAAGATGGACGGAGAGGAGAAAAAGGAGAAAAACATCAGGATATGAAGGCAATCATTCTTATTTCTACAGGAAAGTACAGCTTTGTGGATTTCCCCCATCTGTTATGTTATATAGAAGCAAATTGGAGTTAAATGTGCTTTTAGAATAAATCATTATGGCCTAAATTGAACATGATTTACAGGGAAAATAAAGGCATGTGTGTTACATTAATTTCTCATTTTTGCTCCATGCCACTTCCACTTGGTTGGGTACATGTCATGCTCGGTTCCTAAATGGTGTCACTGATGCTGAAAGTAGAAGGTGACACTACATTTTCCAAAGCGGGCTCAATCTTTCAGCTGTGTTTCTAAGAGCAGTGGGAGTGTCCATGGCTCTCAGAGTTTACAAAGGACATTCTCATTAAAACTGCTGCAAACCAGGAGAAAAATACGAACAAGGAATTCAAAGCACAGCAGAGTAGAACCCAGAGCAGAAGGTGAGGAAAGGTGTGGGACTAAAGGAAATTAAGACCCTCTTGCCCCTGCATGGGGCATCATTAGATAAGCAGATCAAAAGGGGTGTTGTACTAAACCTGCAGTGACAGGGGTGTACATAACCCATTGCAAACTACATTGCAAACTACATTGCAAACCTCCAGAGCACTGTACCTGGAGGAATATTTTCTGCTGGAATATTTCTTAACTGAAGAAAAACAAGCTTTTCAGGAAAGATTAAAACAGCAGGAAAGTTCCCTAAAGACTCTGCTGCTACATGTTTACGTGTGAATAAATATGATGTGGAATCCTGTTAGGGATTTTGCAGAGTACTCAGGCAATTTTTAAGCCATGGTATTCTCCAAAATGGGCAGGATTAGCGCTTGAACTGAATTCCCCCTCTTTTTGCATCCCAGCTTCAACTACATAAAGACCTAGGCTGAAGATGTCAGAAATTTTTTAATGTTCCTTGGAAAAAAATCTTTGTATTGATTGTATCCCCTCTGGAAGCTGATATACCTGGGTTTTATATCTGTTTGAAGATCACAAGCAGAAAAGAAGAAATAGCCATGTTTACAGAGTGCACAAAGACATTGCTTTGCATTTTAATGAGGGATGACAGCAAACAGCTCTCTCTGTTTTCTTCTATATGCAGTGAGCTCTCAAATATTGTGTTACTTTCATTGATTTTGTCTCCTATACCCTTGAACCCTTTTCCTCTTATGTGTTGAAAGGCTGACACAAACCGTGTCTCTGACTAGAAGGTTTATACCCACAGCTCTATCAGCCACACTGTGAAGCAGAGATCGCTCAACTGTCTTTCACCTAACTCACTTCAGGACTGCCAGCACTCTGCCTGCTGCTGCCTCTGGAGAAGTGACTGCCTACTGTATGGAGATACCCACAGTGTTTCGAGTCCCATTTCAACATAACTTTCCAAAATGCTTCTGAATTCCAGGATGAATATTTGCTTTGGTCCTCCAAAATCAGCTTCTTCTGTAATACACCTGTCTGTCCCATTTAGGTCAGTGCCACTGGTGGCTGGTTACAGAGGGTTGAAGGGGTAAATCACAGGCAAAACAGAAATTTTACATGGAAAGCGTCTGGAGACAGAGTGATGGATGGATAGACAAGTGGGAAAAGTGTCACACAGAGGGGAGCATTTGACATTGTGCCAGGATTTTCTAACAAGCATCTTCCTGTTTTATGTGGTTGTGCCCTGATGACTTGGATAAACTACCTGTAAATTGTCTTTTTGCTCAGGTAGTGGGTTTCTCCTGTGGGTCCCCATCCTTCATTTGGCACTGCCTCATGCTCACCCACTAGTTTTACATATCTCCAGGGACCCAGATAGAACATTTCTCACTAAGTAACCTGCATGAAATAGGCAATTTTGCATTTTACAGTATTTTTTAACGTGTTGGTTGGGTACTTTCAGCTTTTGGCCACATACTCAGTGATAAATGAAGTTGGTGCTAACCATTTTTTTATTGGCTCAGATTCCACTGAGCAAAATATAATTTACTACAGAAAAACACCACTGTATAAAATCCCACTTGGCATTGGATTTATTTGTTCCTAAACAATTTCCCAATCCAAAATAGTGCAAACACACAGAGTTCTACCAGTCGGTATAGCAGCTACATGAGCTTAAAGCAAACACAAGCAGCCAGTGCAGCATTAGACGCTGATGGCAAAGGTGAGCTCTTCGGTCTGATGCCTCCCAGCCTCTCTTCCATCATTGCTCATGAGCAAATGAGGTGCACAAACTCTCTGATTGGGCTCACACACCTGCTGTTGATGGTATTAGTGAGGCTGGATTGCAGAGCTCATCTGTCTGCATGCAGGTAATTCACAGCCTCTTAACGCTACAGACTGTTGAATGTCTCACCTGGGCTTCCACTGAGCACAGTGGGCAGGGGAGCAGCTTCTTCATACTGTGATCATGCTTTCCCCATGACAGGGAAAGTGCCTCCATTATCTTGAGAAAAGCCCTTACTTTGTTATAATAGTTGATGTACTTCTGTAACATGGGATGGAACTGTTTGAAGTGACCGACCCAGCATACCACAGGAATTCCTGCTAACCTGGAGTGGATGAAAGGCCATCAGAGCTGCCAGAAGTCCACCTTGTTCTCTGGCTCCAGTGCAAACATTCAGCAAGTGGAGAGTTAAGGAGGGTGCATTTCTTCATCTCACACACAGGTGAGTATGGACAGATGGCTAAATATTCACACTCTTCCTTGCTCTTCTCCCCTGTTCTCCCCTCCTCCAACCAGAGTTGGAGGCTCTGATTCAGAAATGCTGTACCACTGCATGGATAGGTCTTTCTGGACTTTCTGTCCTTCATGTAAATCACTGCCTTGAGTTTGCTGCATAATAGGAATCCCTGAAGCTGAGCAGGCAGGAGCTGACAGAGGAGGGATGTGGTTGCAGAGGAATGGCTCTTCTGAGAAGGAGAGGTGAGGGTGAACCCATGGAGAAAGTGCTACATCACCTGTGGCCTGCCACCTCATATAA
Source organism: Leptocoma aspasia (assembly GCA_013399835.1). Lineage (NCBI taxonomy): Eukaryota > Metazoa > Chordata > Aves > Passeriformes > Nectariniidae > Leptocoma > Leptocoma aspasia. The sequence continues at coordinate 26,862 of VXAX01000821.1, forward strand.
CAAGGGTATGATTTGCTAGGAGAGGCACAGAGGAGAGCGAAGAAGTCATAAAATTGTCATTACAAAAACAAATGTTCCCCTTCTCTGTGGCTGTGATAGTGTCCAGAGCAGAAACACAGTAAAGATTATCTCCTCAAATATGGATGAAGCAATGCTTAGGTACTTCTGTAAGAGGAATGCACAAATAGATTCACAGAAAAATAAAAGTCAGGCAGTTCAGTCTTTTTCTCTATCAGTACTCCGTGGAAAGCACAATAAGGCTGGATACCTAGTCTGTATTCTCAAAAATCTCGCCTCTCTGCTGCACACTATGTTCTGTGGCAATCAGGGCAGTGCTAGAGATTTGGCTACCTCAAATTAGGCACAAACATAGTAATGACCTACTTTGGACCTACTGTCCAAAGACATCAAGTGCTTACAGCTCCCAATAGATCTGTGTGAACTTGCTCCTTTTTGGAAACAAAACCTCATGCTTCTTTACAATCACATGTGAAAAGATAGCTGCAGCTGTTTAAATAGGACACAATATTTTCTGCCAGGTGAAGTCCACAAAAAGCCAGGCTTCCATCTTCAGTTTTATGAAATCTCTGGGTTTCAGCTACTGCTTGCCTAACATTGGGACTGGTGTGAGTAACTCATACCCATTGCTGTTTGGCTCAGCGCATGAAATGCAATATGTAAAACACCAGCCATCGGGGTTAGCAACAGATGAAGGATTGTACAGTAGAGATAAGAGGTTTGCTATCCTCTTCTATCACTCGGAAACATGAGCTTTACCAACAAATCCCGGCTGCTTTTCAACATCTAAATTTCACAGCACATCTGTTGTGTCTCTGCTAATTAAACTTGCTTTTTTGAGAAATGTGCTCATGTCTGGGCCACTACTGTGGGTACATCTGTCATGCATAAAATAAGTAATTGGAAGGGCTAAATTAAGAAAGACTTCTAAGGCTATTGATAAACATTCTCACACACAATGCTTGATTTTCCTGATTTTCCTGATTCTGCTTACTATTGGAGTTACAGTCAAATGGGAAGAAGGGAAGGAATAATAAGAGTTCTGCCACTTAGTGAGAAACCAAATGTGGGACTATAATACTTGTTATGTTACTTTCCTCTCGCTTTATTTTTAGGTTGGTTTTTTTTTTTTTTTTCCAACAGAAACCCCTAGAGGGAACACTTTGTTAAGCCATATCACAAATAACAGTACCTAAAGAGTATTTCTGTATTAGTGTGTGGAAAATATCTAGCTAGAGAGTAAAAAGCCCTGGAAGGAAACTGTTTAAAGGTGAACTAGTGATATGGTCAAACAACTAAAGAAAAGACCATTAGTAGATCTGGTGAATAAGTAACTTGTCTCTATATTAATATATCTAAGAACTCTATTGGTTCCTTTCTACTGATTGTGGTTAAGCATCTGGAAAGGAAACAGAAATCCTTAAGACAGCACATTGTCAAGCCCCAAGAAGTTTGAAGTAGATACAGTCATGTCTGTGTCCTTCCTACTGTGCATCTTCCAGTGTTACTACCTAGTTACATGAGCAGAGATTTATGCACCATTGATTCTTTCTTACAGCTGACAAGGCCAAAGAGAGCAGCAATGGGGAAATTAAACATAAAATGTTACCTTGACTTCATCTTTAAAAGAATCACTCCACTAATGGCACCAAATTAACTCCTGCAAAAATCATAACTCAAAGGCCCTTGGGCATTCATAATATTTTGTGTCACAGTATGCCATGGTAACTTTTATGTCTTATTGTATGCATGTACTGTGACTGAAATATAGTTACTGAGAGAACCATAAACTTGTATTATCCTGACTTATTTCAGCATGCCAAGCCCCAGCCATAGGATTGCTAGTGCATGGGCTTTCCTATATATAGTGACAAGGAATATGCCCTGCTGCTTTTTATTGGTCAAGCCTTATGCTTATAGTAGAGTCATCTTGTGGGGCAGGAAAAGAAGCCAGCAGATTCGGTTTCAGGAATTCAGATTGCAAGCACTCCATAAAATACTTATACTTTAGATTTGGACATATCATGGTTGTTTTACAAGAATTGTTTTAAATATTGTCATTCTCAATATGTTTTGACTGGTAAATACAGCTAAAGAATAGATTATTGCTGTAAAATGTACCAAACCTCTCATAGTAGATGCTGAAGGACAGAAATCACTTCAATTCTCATTGCTCAGCTGGAGAAAAACTAGTAATAATTACAGTAATAACTGTTATTATCAGACTATGTGGTCTCCTACTGTTTAAGCTGCCTTGCTAACTGCAATTGCTTCAGCAAACAGGTTCTGGCCTCCAGGTCAGATGGAGCAGATGTGTCCTTCAGAGCAGGCAGCACTGTCCACATGGGTATCATTTATCACTTGATAAAGACCATGAAACTCCTCTGGGCCCCATATGATACCCTTGTATCCCTAAGGCACAATTATTGTTTTGATTCTAGAGCTCTCTACCAGTTGAAGTGTCTGTAAGAATATGAGGGCTGTGCTGTCACTTACCAAAGGGGGGAATTTTACAATATGAAACTAAGGTTAGCTATTGCTTCTCTGTGAGAAGTTTGCTGGGGTAGCCTTGGGGCAGTGTAAAAAAGCAGGGAGCCAATTCTAGCACAAATTTTTCTATGCTGCCTTGTAGGAGATGTCCCCTGGGAAATGTATCCTCAGCACAGCTCATTCAATTTTGAATGGGACTAATCAAAGTGAGACATTGAGGTGAGCAAGCAGTTGGACAGTGTGGCATGTCAAGGGAGAAGGTGCTAGAGGTGGATGATAGTGTTACTGGTGCCTGTAGCCTAGCTAAAAAATGGCTTTGTGTCAGAGAAGTGCTTGGTGTCAGAGAAGGAAGCAGCTCCTTCTATTTATGCCTTCTCCTCATGAATCCCCGGGGCCACCCAGATGGAAAGCAGCTTGGCAGAAAAAGCATTTGAGGGTTCCAGTGTACTGCTGAAAAACTGTCCTGGAAGAAGTTAATTTTTAAAAAGGAAAAAAAAAATTATTCTTAAAATATTTGGGTTTTTTACATGCTGTACAGCACCCCATATGAATCCAGTACTGCCTGTTCAATGGGAAACTCAACAGTCTAAAAATGGATGAATAATGCAGTGAAGAAGAGGTTTCTTTAATCTACCTTTCCTCTGTGTGCTAGAAAGGCTCTCATGTCTATTGGTTTTTAATGAGCAAATTCTTGCTAAAATCTCCCGTGCCTCACAGAATGCCAAAAAATAGATTCCTCCCTCCAAAACGAAATAATCCCTCCCCTGTATTAACCATCCAAAGCCAAAATACTGTGGAAAACAGTATTTTCTCTGCTCTTTCAGACACATGAACATACAAGATCCTGTGACTCCCAGACAAACCCAGAAACTGTAATTTAAGGTAGCTTTACCCTACTTTTGTTTTTGTCTTATTTCACACATGCATTTGTTTAACTTGTAATGCATTAGCTCCAATTAATTTGAACTTTTTATTTACTTTGTGGGCATGAACATAAGCAGCTCTGACACATGTGCTTGGAAAGGGTATAGTTTCATTGAAGTGAAATCATCTAATCAAGTCAATATTAGAGCAGCTTTGGTTTTATTTGAAATGGCTACAAAATTATTTGAATGAAAGCCTTACAGAAAACAATCACCTTTTTGATTGTTTTATCAAGAAATACCACAAGATTATCTTGCCCCATGATGTCACCTTTTCTAGCATAACATGGAGAGGAAAGCCAGTCATTTGGGCTCACAGATTCCAGAAGCAGCTGCTGCCCTGTGCTTGTACTGTTCCCTGCAGGAGGTGCAAGAATAGCCTAGCTTTCCATGGCTAGGATAAATATGGATGCTTGGGAAAAGCTTGAATGGGTGGGCACCTTGCAGGGGATGGTGCTTGTGCCGTGCCACCTTGGCACAGCAAGTGGAACAGAAAACGCCACTAGGCAGAATCTTTGGCTGACACAAATTGCCTTAACATCAAGAACACCAGCCTTTATTTTACGCTGTCAAAAATCATCCATCAGAGCAACACAAAATGCCAAGCAAACCATGGAAAAAGAAGCCCATGTACAGTCTGTGGGAAAGAAGCAAAACTTCTTTCTCCCAGAATCAGTCTTTGCATACACATTTCTCATTTTTACAGGTAAAATATTTTTCCCTCATAGATATGACAGTCATAGTTATCAGCCATGATATTTGCTTACTGATGGAAGAATCAATATTGCCTGATAGTTGAAACCTGTCTGATCAGCCTGATATTGCCTGATATTTGAAACCCCCCTCCAAATATAAGTAAATGCAAGAAAAAGTGATAAGAATTTGAGCACCTTGAACCTTTAAAGAACTAAAATCAAGTTGTGTCTAACAAACTGATATTACTTATTACAATACTTCCATTCTTCCAAAATTTCAGTGTTACTAACTGTAGCTGTTCTATAGCTTAATTATGAAGTAAGAATAACAGCATACTGCTGGTAGCTTCTTTACCCTGGACTTCAGATGCTAGCTTCAATCATGATAAAGCATTTTACTGAATAACAGCAAACTTATCACCAGGTTTAGTTTCTTAGTTTCCTTTGTTGTTCTCACCCCTCAAATACTTCTGGTTTTGATATGCCAAAACATTCCTGAACCAAAGCTTTGAAACACAATGCAACCTGAAACTTGGAAGAAAATTTTTCTTCCAATCTCCACAAATCTTTGCTGACAGTTGAGGTAAAAATCTCTATCCAAAGATCTGCAAATGCTGGAAAGTATTACCTCTAATCCTCACATTTTGGACGCATCTCTAGTTGTACTAAAAATAGGAGAGCTGGGTGGCTTGACATAAAGTGTCAGACTATGTAAACTACTCTGAAATTGCTTGGGATGATTCATTCTCCTACTCTTCTCTCACTTCTCAAAGCCAGGATTTATGAAATCTTATTTAAAGTCAAACCCATACCATTTTTCATCAAGTGGCACTTGCCCTACGTTATTTCCAATCACCTTGCGTCCAGTACAGTCCACTAATACTGAGAACGTCCTTTGTGTGTTGTTGCTGTTCTTTTCCAAAATTTGCTTCCCCTCTGCCTTGAATTTCTACAACTATCGAAAAACTTCAGTCAGTACAGGATAAAAAGCTCTCAGTCTGCAAGATGATTTATTTTTGCTTGAGCAGGCCAAGAAGCAAGGAGCAGACTTGTGTACTAGTCCCTCTGTTTCTCTCTGTCCCAGAGAACTGGATTCCAGTTGAAAACATGCCTTTGCAAAGGCATCGTGTCTGGGGGAAAAAAAATTAGGAGGATCTGGAGGGTTAAGTCTCTAATTGCATGAAGCCGTGAGTCCAGTACTCCTATCCTGACTCTTGTGAAGGGCATCCTGCTGGACCTGAGACACTCTGCAGCGCATAGGATGGAACAAGGCATAGGTACTTTTTGGCACTTAGATGAAACAAATATCCCAGTATCAGGACAGGGACGATTTCAGCAGGGCAACATTATGAAGCAAGGATACAACCTGGGCGGCTGCAGACAAAAGGCAAACCTTTACCCTAACCACTATAGGTCCTTTGAGAATTGTATGCTGGCCCTACATACAACGTATTCTTATCTCAAGTCCTCTCAACCAACTTTTGTCTCATCCCTGTTTATTTCTTTGTGCCAGCTGAGACTGCAGCTCAGCCTTGGGACACACAGGTACCCTCTGGGCTGAGTGTAAAATGGGTACAGGAAGCAGGTATGAAAGGGAAAGCAGTTTAATCAACCTGGCAAACAAAACAGTTTCTCCTTCTGACCAGCCCAGTTAGGAACTGGATTGTTTCTCCATTCAGAGAAGGTAGCTGTGGATCTAATTCTCTCTTTACTTATGCTGTCCTGAATCAGGGTTACCAACATTGCAGTGAGTGAGGGGGATGTAACAAGTGCTAAGGGAGGAGAATTGAAATTCCATGTTCTCTTTTTTTAAAACAAGTGAAAGCTGTCAGCATCAAATAACTAATAATAATAATTGATAGCTATTAAAAGAATACTATTTAAAGCAACTGTGGACAAGTCACTACATTATCCCTGTTCTATGCTTTAGACATCTCATTTTACATGCAAGTCACTTAAACAGGACTGGGGGCACCAACTGTAGACATTTAAAGAAATCTAAAGATTTTGAGAAAACAAGGAAATTTATTGGGAAGTTTTTACCACTGCAAGTATCACAAGCCTTTGTATTACAAAATACAAAGAAGCAAGCCTAAATGAAAACTGCCCCGGGCTCTATGAATGTAGAGCATCTTGCAGTGTAGGTCCTGCTCTGGTGAGACTCTGCTCCATGGCAATCCAAGATGCCCTTGCATGGCTTGATTTAAATAGGTGGATAAAGAGGAAGATTAAAATCTGATGGTTTGCATCAAAGGTCAGAAAATTTAAATTCAAGAGTGGCCCTTAAATGTTGAGAATCTTGTTTGTTTATTGTTGGGTTTGGGGTTTTTTTTATAAGCACTGAAGAAATGCTAAAGATTTAACTGTAGAGAAAAAATTATTTCTATTGAGTCTGTGCCTCTGCAGTATTCCTTCCTCTGAAAAGAAAGATAATGGTTTAGAGTGGAGGAAGAACAAACAACTGGGTACAAGGAAATTTCCATTGTACCTTTTTAGCAATATTGCCAACTGGCTTTGAAGATTTAGACCCTATCACCATCCATTTTTTGGAAATAACTTCTGAGAAGGCCAAAGACAAATTTCATCTCATTACAGCAATTGCAGCTATAGTCAGTCCCAGCAATTCTCAAACGTTTATCTGTCAGCATCATCCACTTAGTCCCTGACACTGTGGCCGCCTGGAAAACTACTGCAGCTAAACAAGATACTATATGCAGATCACTTTGATTTCTTCAAATACCTTGCTGCAATGCAGAGGCAGTTTCTCTACAGTTTCTACAGTTTTTGTGTACTCATGAGAACACTTGCCATGGAGTCCCAATCAAAACCATTCCCAGGGACAAACAACCTCCTGTGCTGGCTTATATAGGGAAAGGTTTGTTTTTTTTCTTTTATTGTTTTTTTTAGATTTATTTGCACCTGAGTGGAAACCTGACTTGCTAGGCAGAATAGGCGGCTGCCAGAACAGAGGTGATCGATGCTATAAAAAAAGTAACATTATATAATGGGCCTGAACTTACACCTTTAAATTAGTGGTGATTTTGCCTGTGACTTCTAAGGAAAAACGTGGGCCAATTTGCTCAATATTTATAAGCCCAGAAGAGTGCTGAAATGAGGTCCAGCACAGTAAGAGGCACAGTCTGCAATAAACCAAGTGTCGCATCCATGGCAACTGACAACACAGTTAATAATTTTTCAACATAAAAAGAGAGATATTTATCAGGGCCACCAAAGGAGAAGCAATTTACAAAATTGACTGAAGTGAAGGCATTTCACATCTGCTGTGTTTTTCATGGCTTTGGTCTTTTGTTGGAACCTCACTTGCTCACTGGGGTGCTCAGGGAGTGAGGAGAGCCCCCAGCAAGCATTTTGCCATCCCAGGGCAGCTGGCGGAGTGAAGTGACCCATAGAGGTCACTCTGCTTCTCTTCTCTGCAGACAGACATCCCTCTGCTGGGGTGCAGTCACGTTGGGCACTCCTTGAATACACAGTGATTCTTTTGTGGACCACTTCATGTTGGGCTTTGAAAATCCTGCCCACTTCAAAAGATAGACCAAATAATTACAGTCTGAATTTTATAGATATGAAACTGTATCTGGAAGATACTAAATGGCCCTGGGCAGAGCTAGGAAAAACTCTTGACATACTCCAAGTGTCAAGCCAAACCATCAAGCCCAGATGCTTAACACCATATTTCCTTTAAATAATCAATTGTAATAGTTCAAAGCATTTCACGTACCAGGGAGATAAAATATTCCTGGCTGGTATGTTGGTCATGCTGTTCCATACTCTGTGCAAAACACTCCACATGTATTATGCGCTAGTGTCCATAGTCTCCCAGTAGCATTCAGCTTTCCCTACTCTGCTGGTGACAGCCAGCAAAATTGCTCTCATCCCTGAAACTAGTAGGCTGTCTCCATAGTGTTCCTACTGAGCAGTTGTATTGTAGTTTCTTTCCAAGCTGGGGTGGATAATTTCTCTTCCATATCGCTATTGTCGGACTGTGTCACCAGTGGAACTCAAATGAAAATATGATGTCCCTACCATATGTTAATGCTGCATCTGGATAAGTCAATCAAAGTTAACCACCCTTTTATTAAGTTTTGTTAAGGACATTGGCACCTCTCTTTCTCTGCACACTATTGATTTTTGTGGGCTGTGTTGGTTAGCACTAAAACTGAGATACCACCACAGCAACTCCCTTGAAGCAAAAACAATGATCTTAGTTCCATGCCTGATTTTGTACAAATCATGGTACTAAAGGCTACAATGAGCTATACAAAAAATGCCCTTTTCGTTTCCCTCAAGAATCATATATAGAAAGAGAACTGAGAATGTTCAATTTCTGCTGGAGAGATGGTTATGTAGGACCTGGCTGTCTCCTTGCAAATGAACTGCTTTCCACAGAAACACAATAATCTGGTAGTAGTCCTGCACTGGTATGTCTCTGTGGGCATCAATTCTGCAGTATGTGTGCAAACAGCCGTGAGCAATGCCCAGCAGACCTGCATTGGAAAAATAACCTTTAGGCTGTGATGCCTCAAGGTTTGGACACAATCCTAGATGGAATGGCTCAAGGGAGGCAGAAATACTAACCAAATCTGATGCTAGGTGAGGTATTTGCAGAATATATGGAGTTCAGGGAAGAGGTTCAATAGAAGTACATGCTGCACAGTGATGACAATATTTTCTTCACTACAACCATCACAAAAATCAGAGAGCTGGACTTTCATTTCTTTGCAGCTTGAGGTGTTTTCCACAGACAGAAAAACACCACTGCAGTCAGACTGCCTAGAGGCAAGCATGGGTGAAGCTGTATCTTCTTCCTAAAGTTAATTTATATACATAAGACAGAGAAATACATCCACTGGGGATCCACACCTGAAGGCCAACATAACTAATGGAGTTTTAGCAAAATATATGCTCTTCAGAGTGCTTTTCAAGTTATTTAGCATGAAAAGGGTCTTATTCAAGGAATTTCAGTTAAGTGAAGAGGCATCTAGTTAAAAAAATCTGTAACACTGTAAACACTCAAAGCAATTTTTATCAGCAGATGATAGCTTTACCTTATCACCACAATTTCTCTGAACATGGGAGTTTGAAAATGGAAGAGTCAATTGACATGAAAACAGTCTTTGGTGACAAGAAAGAGACAGTAATGTGACACAAAGGACTTCCTTAGGACCAATTTGCTTCTCTGCGTGTCCTGATTTAGGGAAATGAATAGGCATTAATGTGAATAATTTTTCTGACAAGGCAAAATGTGGAGTTGCCAGTCCAGCCTAAAAGATGTTCAGAATCATGCAGCTATATTAAGAGAGAAGGCAAATGAATGGTTTATGCATATAAATTCAGTGTAAGGAAATCTAAGGTAATGAGGCTAGGCAGAATAAAAAAGGAGACAGGAGAGAAGGGAAAAGGAAATATGCTCTCTCTGGCCATATGCTTAGGGCACTGAACAGGGAGACAACCAGATGGTGTGGCTCAGAATTTAAAGTATAGTTCTCCAATTTTTAACTGATACATTAATGCATACTGGATATATAAGATATTTTAAAAGACATTGGGCACTTTTTTCATGAAAAGGATGGAAATTGTTTAATCTTCTTCTTTTCTGAACCTACATGTTTCTTCCTTAAAGGTTGCCCATCTATGGGTATGTTATGAACCTCACTCCAGAGCCAGATTTTTGCCTTATCAAGGTTTCTTTTGAAAAATTAAGCTATTATTCCTTCTGATCTTTGGAAAGAGGGAAAAAAAAAAGCACCCAAAACACTCAAGAGGGAATTGTCTATTCTGGTACTTATTCAGAAAGCCCTTTGATATGGAAATCGTTGGCGTTAACTCTTGTAGCCTCTAGCCAGTAACTCAGATAATGCGTGCAAATGGTAGACCTGTCACCTGCGGCGATCAAGGACTAATGCGCTGCCTGTTCCTCTTTAGACCCACCCCCTCCCTCTTCTCTGTGGCGATAGCTGAGCCTGCCCACCAGCACAAGGATTGTATCTGTACAAGACCCGATGAATCGCTGCTGCCCGTTCTCCCAGGAAGGACTGGTGTGCAGGTACTGCTACAGAGAGCAAATGTCAATGTCTGAACCAGAGGCCATAAATGGAAATGCCACATTGCCAGCAGATGACCTGTCAGCAGGCTCATTTGCTGACTAACCTGCTGCCCTGAGGGACACCTTGGTTTGTCTGCTATCACTAATGCTCCAAGATGGAGCAAGAAGAGCTGTGTCGACACTACCACTGCTTACACAGGTACCCCGGCAGAGTGTGTTAGCCACACTCAGAGGTCAGGAAAGGGGCTCCCTAAGCCCTCTTGGGGCTGACAAGCAGCACCTCCCACTAAGGTCGAGCACAGTGTCCTACTGCTAGAAATAAATGGGCCAGGAGGCAAAACTCCGTTTTGATGGCCTGTATTAAGTGACAGCACTTTATTGGGAATGGGGGGGTCCTGCTGCTGCTGCCACCACCACCGCCTCAGGGGCCGTGGACAAGGAGGAGGTGCAGCCTATTCATTACTGACAAGTCTGGAGGTTCCACCTTCATGGGTAATCCTCAGGGACCTGTGTTGGCTCCGTCGTCTAGGGGGGTGTCTGTTGGTGGTTCTATTGTACTTATGGTGAGGGCTGGGACCTGGCTCCAGCTGGTGTCCTCCACTTCCTCAGGCTCTTGCCGTCCTGTGGGTGTCATTTTTGGCTGGTTTCGATGGTTATTTGCCTTCTTAAGTCGGTTAAAATCTGCCAGACATCTTGCTAATCAATATGCAGATGCTCTCAAGGCATGTTGGTCTTATGGGCTCTTGGGGTTCCGCAGCACACTCACAAGGAATGCGGAAGTTTTGGGACGCAGCACGTTCAAAGCTCTGGAAAACCATGTGATCCTGGATTCTACATGGCGTGGGGAGCTTCACACAGCCCTGCACACATGCAGGCACGCTGGAAAGCCATGCGGTGCCGCGTGGGCGCGGCGCCGGGCCAGCTCGAGGTCCCGCACGGTCCGGTGTGGGGGGGGCCATGCCGCCTCGCGTTCCACAGGCGGGGTCGGGGAGCTGCCCGGTACAGCTCTCTGCCCCGGCAGGCGGGGTCAGGGGCCGCTCCGCGGTGTCGCAGGGCACACGGTGCCGGCAGTCCCACATGGCCCTGCGGGAGAGGGGGAAGCCCCATGCCATCTCGCACTCCACAGGTGGAGTCAGGGCCACCCTGCACGACATGTCTCTGCGGGCAGCACTGGGGACGGGGCACCAGGAAAAGAGAAGGGAGTTAATTGTGTTACCTTATTGCCATGGTCCATGCATTGACAGAGGACTCTTGACAATATCAGAAGGCTAAATATGATTTATTAAAATGACTCCATAGTTCAAAAGGATTTGGGCCATTATCTGCCCAGCACGGAGCATCCGAAGCTCCTGCTTCAAGCTTTGTTCAAAGTTTGCTGGAATAGCTTACACAATCAGAGATAACAACTTTTCACCTCATAGGTTGAGAGGAAGAGAACCCCCATCTCCCATTATCAGGAGACAGGCAGAGAAATCCAAATGTCCTTGAAACACACACCAGAGATTTTGTTTACAGAAACTTGTACAGAGTAAAGACAGTAAAAAGAATGCTTTCCCATGGGAAGATTTTTCTGCAGGCTTGCATACAGAGAAACTTATAATATGTTCTTGCAACATCACCTGACAAATGGGGTGGGAGGGGAAGACTGGATAATACAACTGAACAAGATCGATACAATTTTAAACAGCAACTTTAAATTCGGAACTTCAAAACTAGAACTGTGGTGAGTGACCCTTTTTATTCATAACACTACTGATGCATCATTGCAGTTGTTGCAGGCCCTGCTCTGGACCTTTGTTGATTCTGAGGATTTATTTTGTCTTCCAGAGGGAAGCTTGTAGACTCCTGCTTGGGGATCCATCCCTTGTGACTGTTCTCATTACATAATGCCACCGTCAGATCCTATTCTTCCCTTTCAGACCAGTGGGGCTAGGCAGACCCAAACCGCTTTGGTTTTGACTACGAGGCTTTCACTTACCTTGATTTGTCCTATTGCCCCCCATCCCACACATACATTTCTATTTATTTTTTCTCTGAGACCTGCATATTTTGGAGTCAAAGGGAAATGTATCTCACTTCAATATGTCTAATATGAAGAATATATAAGGATGGTCTTCACAGTCAGACATCAAGGGAAAATTAAGGAAAGGACAAAGATATATATGGCACATCCCCTGAGTGCTGTCCCCACCTTCACCTATTTTCCACTCAGGATTTCCAGAACCTAATGCAGTTTGCTTTTTAGTCACCTTCAAGAGATTTCTCTTACAACTACTTATTCAGGCTTTCAGATGTGCATCCACCTAAACTTTTTTGCATCCACATCACTCAGTCCTTTGTGGGACGCAGAATATCAAGGCTGTTATTTGGTGAGGCAGTGTTGTGCTGTGGAACAGGTTATGCAAGCATATGAGCTGCGCATTTACTTGCCTAGGGTGATGAATTTCAATGCATTGGCAGTTTTTTAGACAAGTCTGCAGCAACAGCAAGCTGCCTTAGACGCAGATTCTGCAACAGTGAAGAAAGGATCTCCCAGAGAATGTAAATGGTCAGATGTACCTCTGCATGTAAGGAATGTTGCCCTGTTTTGCAGCGTGCCCAGTTATACCTGTACCTTTTCTTTGCCTCCTCCAGGCACTAGCAGGACGGACTGGGAGTATTCAGCACTGTCGCGTTTCAAAGTTAATAACCCCCACACTCCTTAAATAACTTTCCCTGGTTCTGAGAGAAACAGTTACAGAAACTTTGAGGGATTTCTCAAACAAGTCAGTCTGAACAAAAATGACCACGTAGTTCCTCAAGATACTGCGGTCAGATTTCAGCAACCACCTTTTCTCCACCTAAGCAAAGAAGAAGTGGAGAGGAGACAAAACCTTAGAATGGAAAGAAAAACATCAGTGATGCCAAACCCCCAGAGCATGCTGGACACACAGGTGATAGTGCAGACCCTCAAAACAAAGCTGCTTCTGACACCAATGGAAGCAGGCTTACACCAGAAGGAGCTCACCTGAAAATGTCATCCAGCATTAAAGTGATAATATATAAAATGACAGCTTTCCATGTTGCAGTCAGCTAATCATTCCTGGAAGATCCAGTAAATTAAGAGACATGCAAGAAAACTTGGATTAGCTTCACCAAGACTACTCTAAGCCTGATAGGTCTGAGGAGGGACCTACTGCCCTGTCCTGAGGCTTCCCTCTGCCCTGTGGAGGATGAAGAGGGATGTGTGGCTCAGCTGTGCCCAAAACAGCGCTTTTCATCAGCTCAAAGTATGAAAACCTTCATGAGAAAACTAATGCATACAATCAAAACTTGGACACTTTTCCTCTTGAAATTCATGGGGAGAGGAGCGAAGAGCTGACATGGAAGTTAATTAACTTCCTTTTCATATGTAATGATTTAATCTAATCCCACCAGAGGAGAGTGTACTAGTCAGATAAACTCAACTGAGAAAAACCATAGACAGAAATCTGTAGCAAACCCGACACCATAATTCCACAATCAAATTTCACTGAACACAGTATGCCTGGGGCATATATATTGTTGTGGTCCATGCGTTGATAAAGGACTCTTGACAATAATTTTAGAAGGCTAAATATTATTTATTAACATGACTTCATAATTTAAAGGATTTGGCTATTATCTGCCCAGTCCAGAGCATTGAAGCTGCTTCTTCAACTCTGTCCAAGGAGTGCTAGAATAGCTTACACAATTAGAGATAACAACTTTTCACCTCATAGGTTGAAAAGAAGAAAAACTTCCATCTCCTATTATTAGGAGACAGGCAGAGAAATCCATCTGTTCTTGAAACACAACTCAGAGATTTGTTTATAGAAACTTACACAGAGTAAAAACGCTTTGTCATGGGCATATTTTTTCTGCAGGCCTGCATGCAGAGAAACTTACAATATGTTCATGCAACACATATAAACTGAGTAGCAACTAAAAAATCCAAATTTAGGATGTGCAAAGGAAGCAAACAGATAAGCAATGATATTGTCTCCCTTTTTAAGTCTTGCACAGTATGTGTTTGGTAATGCATCTGTGGCTGGATGCTGGGGTTTGACAGACTGCAGGCTGCTCCCAGCAGCACCTTTGCTTTCACTTCCACTGCAGCTCCCTGCAAAACTCCCTCTTGCACATCACCAGGGGGCTGAAAGTGCCCTTTCTCCTGCCTAGAGTGAGAGGGAAAGAGGAGGAGCTCTCAGCTGACAAGACAGGGAAATTGCTTTGGCTTTATGCAGCAAACAGGTACTGGTGTCTCCATAACACCTCCTGTTGCTCTCACATGCCCTCCCTACAGCAGCTCCCCATCCACTCCACCAGGCATGGCTGTAAACTGGGCTGTCCAATCAGGTTTTTTTTCTTTTGTGCCACCATCAAGTGGCACACTGCTTTATCCTGTGTTTTAAACTCTGTGGTCAAGATGTCCACAAAAATTTGCACTCACAGAGCTGAACAACAGTACTAAAATCACTCCCCACCACACTTTTTTCTGCTAGAAAGTCTCCTGTCACAAGGATCACAACCTGTATGTTATGGCAATTACAAGGAATAATGGAGATGGCTTAGGATTTTTTTTTTTTTTTTTAATGGAGGCAGAGCAGTAAGCAGAGATGCTCATCTTGGAGCACACTTCCAAATTTTCCCCTGGGCTACACAAGCCCAACCTCACAAGCAGTGTGGGGAGTTGGACATGGAGTGCCAGTGTTAGAAGCATGCCTTGAGTTGGATGCAGGAAAGCAGGCAGCAGCTGGAGCTGTACCATGTAACATCTCACACCAGTTAGATGATAGCTTTGCAGGTTTTCACACTTGTTTGTGATATGCCAAGGCTTTTTTCTATGAATATCTACAAATGTTCTGTCTCATAAGGAGGGCATCCTTCAACTGTATCATCCCCTCTCCATAGTTTTAGTGAATTTTCTTTTTTAATTTGGAAACCCCATTTTCTACATAGAAATAGGACATCTTGCTACAGTGCTTTGATTTCAGCACACTTTCACTCAATCATAGGTGCTTCATGTGGGTTTACTTTCCCAGCTTTGATTTTTAGGCTCCTTTCTCCACCAGGTCATACATTCATGCATTGCCTTTCCTTTACCACGAAAAGCAATTGGGCATATGAGAAGACACCCTTGTGAGGTACTGTGTGTCACTCTCACTTTTCAGCCTTCTGATGTTTCCATTCTTGTGATAGAGTTTCTCACGCTGTTTTTGTAAATATGCACATGTTTTTCTAACTGTCTTTTTGTTTTTCATTCCTTCTCCTGGGAGGAGAAAGGTTTGATGGACTTTGTCACTGACCAATGTGGTTGGAGAAGTGGTAACTTCACCTTCCAATCAATGGTCGTTTTCAGAACTCTATATAATGTAAAAACCAAAATAAAGTTTCTCTCTTTTTTGCCTTCTCTCGAGTGTAGCTGTGTTTGTCTCTGAGTTTCATGTTGCTCGATAGAGTGACAACTGTGTCACAAGAAAGTGGTTTTCATGCGCTTCCTAGCCTTTGGAAAAGACTAGGAAAAATATCCGGAGCAGAACATAACATGAGAAGAAAGTTAGAACAATTGTATGGGTTATTTTGCTTTTCTACAGCTCTAATTCATTGCTGCATGATCAGCAGGGCTAATGGGCAGTGAATTTGGAAAACCCAGGAAAAAACATGATGTCTGCAAGACTTAGAATTGCAGATAACAAATTATACTTGGTGAAGCACTGAGATATATTTTTAAGTTCAGAAGTAGACATGTACTCTGTATGGAAACCATACTGGTCTCCTTTCAGAGATGAAACACAGAAATTTGCAACTGGGGCAAGCAATCTGGATGTCCTTTAACACTTGGGTGTGACATTGTGAGGTAGCATGTTTTCCATCATGGTCACAGACAGTCTACTTCCAAAAATTATTCAGTACAGAGGGAGCAAGGTGCCCTTCTGGAAGGTAGAAAATGAGGACATGAAGGACTCTGAGGACAGCCAAGGCCAGAAGGCAGGTTGCACTGAAGCCTTCTTAGGCATCCACAAAGACCTATTCTGTGGGGCCAGTGAGAGCTCAGTCAAGGTTTCTTGTATGCTGAGGTGAATGGGGAAGACTTGACTGCTCAGTAAAGCACGCAGAAGACATATTGATGATCTCTGCCTATGCAGGATGTTTGAAATCCACACCCTGTCAGACTAGTGGTCTGTGCATGACAGGCTCCTCCAAGGTAACCCTGGGCTTGACTCAGCCTGTAGGTAATCCCTGTGTTGTGATCAAAAGGGGAAACCCCATATTCTTCATGAGGGGCTCGCTGTGGGTGTGCAACAGTATTGTTCTGTGTGTACAAGAGAGGCCATTTGCAGGACTCCTGTCATTAGGCAGCAAGGTGGCTGACTGACATGCAGATCCACAGAACTGACTGGGCCTGAGTTGGCCACCAGGCATTTTTTAAGACAAAGTTTCAGCTACCATCAGCTATCACTGCCCTACTGATAATGGGGTCATTTCCATTTGCATTTACAGAAGATCCTATTTAGATTTAATTACAGATTTGCTACACTCATGCCTGTGGTGATGGAGACAGGACATTCAGGGATTTGGGGAGTAGATCAGAATGTAGATGTTGAAGCAAATTTTGCATCTCAGACCCACCTCTTACAGCAAACAATTAAATGCTCTTGAGCATGCTCACTCTTGCTGAGATACATGGGCTTTAGTTTCTTCCTCTGAGGAGCTAATTAATTTCTCATAGAAAAGACATATATTATCATGTGCTTTTAGCATTTATGGATGCTTTATTTTAAAGTGCTGGTCTTCCCAGAAGCAATACAGCAATCCTACAGAAATCCAGCCTGGAGTCCTTAAAATATTCTAGGCTTAGTGTGTCCATGGCTGATGGCAGATACTGTCTGTTATGTCCAGCTGGAATGCCCAGGTAGGATCACGTAGGTGTTTATAAACCAAGAGAAGTGTTAACCACAAGCAGGCACAGTACAGTAAGCACCTGACAAACGGGCACACAGAATCCCTGCAACAAGAGAGAAAGATAAATGCAAAAAAAAAAAAATTACAGACACTGTGAAAAAGTTCTGTTAATATTAAAAAGTATCAGAGCATATAATCCTGTAATTTTTTGCCCTGGTCAAAGCAGAATCCTTCTTTCTTGTTGTTGGCAATACTGAGTCCATCCTTGGCAAGAATTTAACACTTAACAATGGCTCTTGCCACCAAAGGCTTTGTGGTGTGGACACATAAAGACACAGAGCAGGGAAAATTAATACTATCATCACTTTACAGGTGGGCAACTGAAGCCTGAAGGAAAAAAATTTGCCTGAGGTCATTGTTAGTCCTGTCATTGCTCTTGGTCCACACCACTTCTCCATTCTTTTGTTCTGACAAACCCTTCAGTGCTTTTATGTGCTCCTTTTGGAATACTATTCCCACAGGTGAATGTTCCATGTTGGCAGGAACATCTTCCTGAGTGAAAGTACTCAAATTTAAATGGAAATGAAGCTTTGCAAATTAAAAAAAGCCATAAGCACTTGCTAATTGTGCTTGGCTGTGCAGCAGTGAAAAAATGCTTCTCTCTCCTCAGGAAGGAAAAAACCAATTGATCCATTTTCTGGAAAATTGTCTGCAAGATCTATCTTACAGCTTCCTTCCATATAGAAGGAAATTGAAGCTTGCTTTGCTTTTACAAAGGCACTACAAGACTATTGTAGAAAGGACAACGTGTCTTGGGAGAAACTCGTGCTAGTGGAAAGGAATGAAGAAAATGGGCAACAGTTGGTGACTCTCACACCATCAGCATTCACCAGATAATCTATAAATAACTTCAGAAATTAGCTGTTCCCTCACCACAAAGTGACTAACTGATGAATTTACTCATAAATATCTTCTTTTCCTCAAACCTTCAGCTAAAACTAGGGAAATAGAGAAATGCCACCACTTGCCCTGAGGCTCAGGGTGTCCACATTACTTTGGTCCAGGCAGGTGAAAGTCCACCAGCAACCCCCAAGTATCCATCTGGTGAGGGGAGTATGGCAGAGAAATGATTTGATGAAGGGCTGGATGGAGCACCCAGAGGGAACAAAACAGGAGGTTAAACTTTCAGCCTTCCTCCCTTTCTTCTTCAGGAGGAGGGAAGAAGGAGACATTTGCCAGCATGCACATAATTGCTGCTTTCTCAGAGGTGGCAGGTGAGCAGACTCATAAGGAAATGTACCCGAGGCCAGAATAATGTTTGCACCCAGATTACTTCAACCTGCTGATCCACTAAGTTTGCACACACATCACTCTACACTTGCAACACATTCCTCTTTTTTGCTTGCACCGTTTGTGCCATGATGTTCCAGCACTAGTCAGAATGAACTTATCTCCATGATGCTCCAGGTGTAACTAAGTGTGCATGCAAAGAGAACGTTCTACCTACCCAAGAGAGAAGCTGAATTTTTTTAGATAGCCGGATTTCTGGGTCTAGAAAGGGAAAGAAAAGACACAAATCACTTTGAAAATCAGTTATCTGACTTCTAGCGCAACAAACATTGAACAATTTATAAGGGCTTGCACACTAACAAAACTGAGCAAGTGGAGACCCTGAGACACAAGAACTGAGTGATACAAGGAACCACTAGGGCTGAAAAACTCAAAAAATAATCTAACGAAATAAGGAGGTTTCCAGCTTGAAACAAAGAGAGATGGAGTGTGCCCTGCAAGTGCAGGTGTAAGGAGAGCAATTAAGTTCTCTTTTACCTGTTTCACTATAGCTATCTTCTGGGTGGGAAAGCTGGGGCAGTTGGAGACCTTCTCTCTTTCTTGGCTGTGGAGGGAAAAAAACACCAACAGAGATTGCATCTAACTCAGTTCATTGCAAGTGCTCATTAATGAAAATGATAAAGCTACATCATGAGGAGGAGCTGCAACCTTGGTACAACAACAGATGCCTTGGTTGTACAGAAGAGTTCCTTACTGCTTCCCATTACAAAGGCAATTGCATTAAAACGTTTCTCACAGCAGCAGTATAAAAGGTAAAGACTAGATTGATGGCAAAGCAAAGCAATCTGATCTTACTAGACTGAACCTGTTTTGGTTTCTTCTCTCTAAAAGTACATGTTACTACATCTCATTTTGAACCTCTCTTTACTTTGCTTGACTAGGCAGGAACAAGGACCTCAAGAGCATGGTATCTGGGGACAGCTTTCAAAAAGCATCTGTCTCCAGTAGCTCCTTAGGCACTGGAAGATAGCTATAGTGAAACAAATAATGATTCCCAAAATGCAGTCAGCCTTCAAGAGCAACAGCAAGGACAAGGAGAGGCACACACCGGATTTTGCGACCAAGCACCAATTATCACTTGACTGTCTTAACAAGGTCAGGATTTTGTTTCTTGCCAGCTTTTACTGTCAGGCTGCTCAAACTACCTCTTCCACCAAAGCATATGCCTTTTATCTTGTGCATTCTTTTTCATCCTCTCCTGCCTTTACCTGCTTCCTGCTCCCAAAGCTTCTATTGGGATCTGCAATTCCTTTGAGTTTTTTCTGTTAGCAAAAAGAAAGAGAATGATTTCCATCATGATCATTTCAGGGCAGCTATGCTATACATGCCTCTGCTGCACATTATCCAACCATCTACAGACAGCCTTAAACTTCTTGTGGTGGGATACAGTACCTTCTCACGTGTCTGTAAGCACCTAATTTGGGAACCCTTTTTACTTGGTCCACTTTCATAGGAATTACTGCATGGAAAAACTGAATTCATGGGTTCATCCAGTCTTGGATAACAGGCAAAACTAAGCAATCCTGAAATTGCCACACAGTGGTAAGAGAGCATATCAACAGCATAGAGCTAACACTATTTAGATTGTTTTATTGCGGGAAAGTATTAGTATTACTGGGTTTCCCCCATCAAATGTGATACCATGATGGCAAGGTAAGATCTGGTATTGTCTTCTCTGATTACTTTGGCTGGTGGAAGCACCACAGTAATTAAAATAGATCTGTAGTGCCCCTCAGGTGTGGGGATACCTGTACTATTGCAAGCAGTAGATTTACTTCAAAATGCTTGTTGTTTTAAACTTTGTATTATAATTCAGGCTCTGTTCTTACAGTTAATGCAGTGCATACATAATATCATTGCACAGCTCTTCTCTGCAGAACACAGAGCACAAAATTGAATCTCAAACACTTCAGAGAACTGAAAAAGGAGCTTTTAAACTGGGCTTATAGTTCCTGCTGGCACATTGTACTTGGAGCTTAATTTGGGAGTGATTGCTAGAAGGAATACTTAACCCCTCGTGTTTTGTGGAGTTGGAGGATTTCTGCATTGCGGTGAAGTTGGGAAAGGGGAGAGTCAGAGTGAGAAGGCTGGTGCTGAGCTCTGTACTTAGATGTGGTGTTTTGAAATTCAGAAATCCTGTATAGCCTTGTTATTTAAAGGAAGATACAGTCTAGTAGTGAGGTGAAGGGGGAGCATGGTTTAAGTGTCATTTGAGCTCTGGCCATGAAGAGAGAGCACTTGCTCTGAAAATAAGCATGTAGCTGCAGGCTTTGCTGCTGCTTTTGCTTCTTACTCTGCAAAGTAATGCTATGAACCCCTTACAGGTTATTAGGAAAGGGAATTGAAATTAATATCTGAGGTATGCCCTACAACTTTGGGCTACTGAATAAAAGATAAGCTACTCCTGGAATCTGCTGAAAAATGAGATGGGACTTTCCAAATCTAAATGTCATTTACATTTCTGTGGTTGGGTGATTATGTGACAGAAAAAGCAGTTGTTCTACATAAATATGAGGTGCTTGTTTGATGCTGCATAAACCATATTAACTGACAATCAATAGCATGTGCTTCACGTATGGCAGATGTGGAAACATTCTGGATACTATAAAAAAGAAACACAGAATAGAGGGCATTGCTAATACATACGACCCAATTAGTTCAGCGTGCTTGAGCTGTTTGTACAAGCGGTTTATTTTTATCTGCATGTCCTTAAAAGTTCAAAGGAAAAGCAAGCAGTATTAGTCCATCAGTCTGCTGTGCAATAAAAGTCAAGTTGGAGCTTATTAACATGAGATCAGCACCAGTGCTGCCCTTGCAGATATTATATCCTGCTCTCCCAAGTGGAGTCTGATAGAAATCTACAAGGAATTTGCTCTCCTGGTATTAGTTTTATATTGCAGTAACTTCCCGGATGACTTATGTTCCCAATAACACAAGGTTAGTTGTTTTAAAAACACTCTTGCTGGTTTGCAGACTATGGTCTGAAAAACTTCTAGCCCAAACCTTCTCAGTGTTGCATTTATTTGTATCCTGAAGACTAATGGCTGGCCTACTCTCCACACTCTTACCTGTGCTAGATTGGACTCTATTGCATCTCTATTTGATGCTTTTGTAATTACCTTTGTAAAAAATATTCTAGAATGGTGATGGTCTAAATGAAGAAAGAGCACATACTGTTATATGCAATAAGATGTCATACCTTTAAGACTTTTTTCTGTTGTATGATTAATTCTCTTCTTTTCAATATTCTGGCTTTTTCCTAAAAAACAATAAAAAATAATTTGTTAAGGGAAAAGTTTTAATATTAAAATAACTCTTGGTTACATTTTCAATGTAAATACACTACTAAAAAGCTACAAACCAGCACTTTATATCCATCAAACATTTATCAGAAGTAAGGATTATGTGATCACACTGTGTGTTTGACAATCTTTCTAGCCCCTGAAATTGTAGTTGGTCCCAGCAGTGAAGGAAAATCTTACAGAAATAAAATTCCTATCTGTTTGGTAAAAATAGGCAGCAGGATAGGAGACAGCAGCGGAAGCTGGTGTCCATGCTGAGATAAATGCTTTGAGGGTGGCTATAACTTTTATCAGACTCAGAGGGTCTACAGAGGCAAGTTGCTTGTGACCACTGGGAAGGTATTTTTTCTTTATCAGCAGGAACTAATGCTCTGCAGTGCCTGTGTTATGTGTCAGACTGGTGTGACAGGCAGCTCACTGGGGATCAGTGGTGCTGCAGAGTCACCTGCAGCCCTTCTTAGCTGTGCTTGTGTGAGCTAATGCTGAGGGGCTGGTGGCAGGGGGCACAACTACCTGTGCAGTCAGGGACTTGGACAAGATGCCACACATCAACCAAGCTGCTGGCTCTTCTGTCACCGCAAACACTGTGTGGGGCTCAGTAACTTGTGGGATGCAGAACACCCTGAGCAGAAAAACCTCAGGAGTTGGGAAGTGCGGTAAAGGCCCGGGGGTCGGTGGGACAGGAGCTGAGTGTGAGCCCCCAGGGTGCCCTGGCAGCGAAGACAAGCAGCATCTCCCACCCCTGTGGGCAGAAGCATGGCCCGAGAGAAGGGGTTCCCTTCCTCCCCTTGGCACTTTTTAGACCGTGTGTGGATGCCACATTCCCCACGGTACCTGATGGATGTCATTGAACTCTGGTAAGGCCACAGAGTGGCCTGGAGGATGGAGACGTTCTGTCCCTGGGGTTTTTACAGCCCAGCTTGATGCAGCCTTGAATGCTGTTCTCTGAGCTTTGTGTGGGAGGTCAGACCAAACACACTCCCACCTCCAGACCCTTCCCACCTGAAATATTCTGTGATCTGGTGACTCTGCTGACTCATAGATCAAGATAGCTTGGTTTATGGAGGCCTTTCCTATATGAAAGTGCTGTTCTTCTGTAGCTTTGCATGAAATCACAGACATATGCACCATTTCAAAATTTTGCTGTAGATTTTGTTATGACAAGTGCTTGCATTTAATTGTTTTGTTGAGAAAAAGATCAACTGTTCCTACTGCACAAAAAGAAACAATCAGCCAGTCAAGGAGAGGAGGGTAGGCAGGAAAATTAATTTGTAAGTCAAAACAAATTTGTTTAGTGCTGCACTTTTTCAAAATCTTATGATGGTTGAAGGAATATGGAAGATTTTAGTTCTAGAAGGCTAATTTAAATTCCAGCTGTGTGTTTAGAAACCCAAGGCACCTTCCACTAGAGGGAGAAACCAGGGTGCCAGCTACCCCCATGCTTGTCTTTGCTCCTATGGTAAAACACGAGAAGAAAGCCTCTTGTCAGGAAGTCATGGTTGTGTCCACAAAATAGGAGATCAGGAAAATGTACATTTGAAAACTGTTCAGTTACCAGATGATATTTGTGAAAGAAAGGTGGACTGTGTTAATCTCTTTGTGGATAACTGCATGCCTTGGGACCAAATAATTTGGGATCCACCTTGATCAGCATTACAAGAATCTCTGAAGTCTCAGTAAACCACAAACTCAAATTTGCTGTGATTCATCCAAAAGTCTGTTCTCAAGACGTCCTTGCACTCAGAGACAGCACTGATGGGGGAGTTTTGTCATGCCAGTGATAGCCAGCAAAATCTTTGCTGTGCCATTTTCTGGACAGAGTTGCACATCACAGAGCTGCCCTGACATGATCTTCATTGCTCCAGGGCAAGTCCAAACTTACAATCTATTTTTAATCATTTTATGGTTGGCTCTCACACTCTTTCTTCACGTATCATATCTATTTTTTTCTTCAGAACACCATTTTCATACCTTTATAAGTTTCTTCTTCCTTTCTTCCAATCTTTTCAATGGTTCCTGCAAACACTCCTGTGAATAAAAAGGGTTAGCAGTGAGTGAGGGTGGACAGAATGAGACACAAGGCAGTCACAGGGTTAGTGAGATGGGAGACCAAACACAAGCCTTGATGTAAGTTTTGCACGTCTCAATACCTAACTATAGATATTCTTAATGTTAATTATGCCATTTGGTTTTATTCCTTTCAGAAAAAGAAACAAAACAAAATAAAACAAAACAACCCCAAAACAACAACAAATCAAATCCTTCCTATGCCAGTTATTTGGGTTTGTTTTACAAAGATGGAGGAAATTTATGTATTTATGTCTGTGTTCATGAATTCAGCCTACAACACATTCCTTACTCTAGTTATACATAGAAACCAGTGGAAGAGCCAGCTGAACAAGAAAAAACATCATCCTGCTTGTTTTTAGCAATATCAGCAACTCTAGTCTGTGGTGTTCTTGTGGTTGTGTCTAAACTAAAAAGCTTATAAATGAGGAACTGGATTTTTCCTTATGCGTGTAAAACACCTGGTGTACCAAATGCTATCCCTGGTTGAGGACCCTGCCTACCACAGGTTAGTTCTGGTTTTATTCCCAGCCAGAGTGTCTTCCACCCACATTCTTCCCCAGAAAAATGCTCTTGCTTGAGTTAACCAACCCTTGAGAAAAAGGGGTGTTGGGACATTTCTGGGTACCAAGTAAAAATGTGCAAAATGTGTGTGCTACAGAATTTGTCAAATCATTAACAGCAGGATAAGTTATAATTTGAGCACTTGCCTGCAAATTTTTTATGTCCTCTGAACACAGAACACGTTGATGCTTGAGAAGTTTGTATTCATGGAGTATAGCAATCTAAAAATTGAAATCAAATATGTCATGAAAAATGTTTTAAAATATACATTATTAAGAACAAAAAAATGCAGTGAAGAGTAGGGTTTTCCCTCCATTGTCTTTATACAAGGATTCTTGATTCTTTAGACATGTGTGTTTTGTTAAGAAGAAGTGACAGAAAGTTCCCTTGTGAAGCCTAGTCATGAAATCAACTTGCACAAAAATGTAAAACTTTCTAATTGTCTTTGCAGGAACAGCCATTTTAGTTATGCTTCCCATCAAGGACGTGATTTTCAAAACAAGCCTGAAACATTGAAATAACAATAGGTGTCACTTAAGAACACCGGAAAGATGAAGGCTGTTCTCAAGGTAAGTCCTTAAATACTTTAAAATGTATTTGGCATTATTTTCCAGTTGTCTTTAATTGTCAGGAGATTCACAGCATTTGGAAATCTATGTACATTCCTTTTTTGCAATTAGCTAAAGTATAATATTGCCTGGTCTCACAAGTTTTCTCTTGATCTGTTGCTGTTGGTAAATATGTTTGTGTGTGATGGTATGAATGCTCTGCCCCCTTCTCTGCACAAAAGCATGCGAAACAGACAGTGAAAGGTATTTTGAATCACCTGGAAAAATTCTACCAACTGCAATGAGACCAAGGAGTATAAATTACTTGCTCACATTTTCACCATGAATCTGCAAGTATTACAAGATGGTTTGGGGTCCTTGGCCAACAACCCATTAGAAGTCTCCATCCTACCTCCGTTGTCTGCCTATCCAATTCTTTCTTGCCCATTGGAGAAGTGAAGACTGCAACATCTTCCTGTCCCATCTCGGTGCTTGGGGACACAGGTGATGTCTGAAAACTACAGAATTAGAGTGTCAAGTGAAGGATTACAGCTTGGGCCACTGTTCTGGTTGGATGAAAACAGGCAAGGCAGGAGCAAGAGCATTAAAACAGAAATCTAAATTTCACCATACCTTTTGCATTTCGTTCCTGCTCCCCCGTGGTTTTTGTAGCTACATGAGATGATGATAAAATAACTGAATCAAGCCCTCTAATATAACCAATATAACCTCTAATATAACCACCTTAATCCTATTTTTGACCAATTAATGGTTTGGCAAACTTTCCAAAACATTTTATTGCATTCACATTTTTTCTGTGCTTTTTTATTGTTTGACTCAGTCAAGGAATAGGTGCACCAAATATATAAGGAACAACTTTATCTCACATTTATTTTAGCTGAACAAGAAAAAGGAAGCTGATGAATGCTCAGAAAGAAATGGTGTTTTCCTGGTGAGATTTGAGTGGTCTGGGAAGTGTCTGGACTTCTGCTCAAGCCTACCTTATACACAAGAATGTCTGCCTCACAACCTTATTATGTTAAGTACTCTGAAGTTGTTTCATAGAATCTTAGAATCACAGAATCATAGAAGATGCTGAGTTGGAAGAGGCTCATCAGGACCATTGAATCCAACCTTTGACCCTGTGCAGGTCACCCCCAGAGTGACACCATGTGCCTGAGAGCACTGTCCAAATGCTTCTTAAACTCTGTCAGGCTTGTGCTATGATTGCTCCCTGGGGAGCCTGTTCCAGTGCCCAAAAACCCTCTGGGTGAAGAATCAGCTTCAGGCCATTCCCTCAGGTCCTGTCACTGATCACCGGTATCTGCCCCTCCTCTTCCCCTCATGAGGATGCTGTAGATTGCAGTGAGGTCTTTCTCTTCTCCTCTTCTCTTCTCTTCTCTTCTCTTCTCTTCTCTTCTCTTCTCTTCTCTTCTCTTCTCTTCTCTTCTCTTCTCCAAGTGATCTCAGCCACTCCTCACATGGTTTCCCCTCCAGACCATTCACCACCCTTGTAAACCTCCTTTGGACAGCCTAATGTCTCTTTTATATTGTGGCACCCAAAACTNGATGCTGAGTTGGAAGAGGCTCATCAGGACCATTGAATCCAACCTTTGACCCTGTGCAGGTCACCCCCAGAGTGACACCATGTGCCTGAGAGCACTGTCCAAATGCTTCTTAAACTCTGTCAGGCTTGTGCTATGATTGCTCCCTGGGGAGCCTGTTCCAGTGCCCAAAAACCCTCTGGGTGAAGAATCAGCTTCAGGCCATTCCCTCAGGTCCTGTCACTGATCACCGGTATCTGCCCCTCCTCTTCCCCTCATGAGGATGCTGTAGATTGCAGTGAGGTCTTTCTCTTCTC
>VXAX01000821.1:53913-116446 GCA_013399835.1 Leptocoma aspasia
TCTCTTCTCTTCTCTTCTCTTCTCTTCTCTTCTCTTCTCTTCTCTTCTCTTCTCTTCTCTTCTCTTCTCTTCTCTTCTCTTCTCTTCTCTTCTCTTCTCCAAGTGATCTCAGCCACTCCTCACATGGTTTCCCCTCCAGACCATTCACCACCCTTGTAAACCTCCTTTGGACAGCCTAATGTCTCTTTTATATTGTGGCACCCAAAACTGCACACAGGACTCCAGGTGAGGCCAACCCAGTGCAGAGCAGAGCAGAACAGAGCAGGACAATCCCCTCCCTTGCCTGGCTGGTGATGCTGTCCCTGATGCCCCCCAGGACATGGGTGTCCCTCCTGGTTGCCAGTGCACTGCTGACTCATGTTCAACTTGCCATTGACCAGGACCCCCAAGTCCCTTTCCATGGCACAGCTTTCCAGCCTCTCAGTCCCCAGTCTGTGTACACAACCAGGGTTGCCCCATCCCAGGTACAGAATCCAGCACTCACCCTGGGTAAACTTCATGTGGTTGGTGTTTGCCCATCTCTCTAATTTGTTGAGGTCTCTCTGCAGGACCTGTCTGCTCTGAAGGAAGTCGACAGATCTTCCCAGTTTAGTGTTATTTGCTTTCTGCTTGCTCTAGAAGACAGAATAATGAAGGAATTTGCTCAGGTTGCACTCACCTTTCAAAATGTTTGTTTTCACTGAGAGGCTCCTTGTTTTCTTCAAGAAGTTTGGAATCCATCTTGCTGAGATCTGTCTTTGCAGTCTGTGGATGAGGTCACATCTGAAAGCAGTATCTTCCTACAAAAACATTCCACAGAAAAATCTGTTGTTTCATGCAAAACATTATGTCATGTCCTACCTCCTGCGGAGCTGGAATGAGATGCTCAGGTGGACTATATAATTTGCTCTTCCAAATTTTTCGTATCTACCAAATCTGGTATTACAAATATATGAGACTTCCCAGTGGGTTGTCTCATATATTTGTAATACCAGATTTTTTCAGATGTTGAGACAGTCTGGTACAAAACCAACCTCATATCAAGCTCTAATAGAGCAATACAATTTATTTCATTGCACTAACTGCCATAAAACTGGAAAATGCAAACACAAAACCCCTTTGCTCCTTTTCTTGTTTTTAAGCCACAGTAAGCCTAATTCTCATTTTGGTACTGTAACTTGAATTTATCCTTATTTCCATTTTTTAACAGGACATTCGGGCATAAAAAGTTTTGTCATACAGAATATAGGGGACTCTGCCAGAAAGAACAGTCCCCATTCATGTTTTGGCTAGGAGGTTGCCACAGGCACAGGACTACATCCCAGGCCACAAGGAGTGCTGTAAGGGAGGAGGCTGCAGCAGTTCACTCAGCCCCTGCTCAGCAGAAGGAAGTACTGTGTGAGGCTGTGAAACAATTTTTTTTTTTTCTCCTTGATCCCATGCACAAAAATCTCTGCTGAAATTCTGCACCGTCTTTCAAGGACAATGCAGTCTGAAGGAAAGGAGCTTTTGGAGGTATTTCCCATGCATAGCTCACCCACCCTATTTATACAGCAAACAGATTTAACTCTTCATCTGGCACAGCAAGGATGCCAGATATAAATTGTGGGAGAGATTTGGGACAGCTGCCCTTCTAAGTGCTGCAACTGCGTGGCTGCTGCTGTGGATGCAGCCTGCAGCCCTGTAAGGCTCTATGGGCAGGACGGGGGGCTCTGCAGCTGGGCATAGAACCAAAATCCACCCCACTCACTCCAAATGAATAAGTGTATTTACGGGATGAGAGGCAAAAGATGAGGGTGTGAACAGGGTGGCAGACGAAATGTGAGTGCCTCACTCCAGCAGTGTGAAACCTCTGACACAAACGAAATTTTTACTGAACATGAGAACAAGGTGAGAACAAAGATAAAAGAGGTTTCACACAGCAGCTCTAAAATGCAGGATAATGCCAGCTAATCTAGACGCTCAAACTTTAATCCTAGGGAGGATGACATCCCACACCTTCTCCTCTCTCTAAAAATTGCTTGATTTAAGCTGCTTTATGAACCTTGAATCTTCCCAATTTAGCCTTCCAGAAACAACCTTAGATTTTTACAAGTTTTTTTTCTGTACTACCCAGTAAATATTTGCACTGTGGAGGGGAGGAAGTGAAGGTCCAGAGGGCCTTGAGACTGCTTGCACGCTGCACCACCATTCACCAAAATTCACTGCTATGAGACAAGCAAGGAGAGCAATAAATGTAGCAAAAACACATTAATAAAAATTCCAAAAGCCTTTTCTACACTTTCACACCATTCTGCCAGCCAGACTTACTTACACATCACCCAAAAAGCTGGACCCTGCACCCAAAAGAGGAAAAAAACCATAGCAAATTAAGAATTAATAAAAAACATGGGAGTAAAAAGCAGCAGCTATAACTAGAGGCCAGTCAGCCTTACTGATGATGAATTCTCTTCCAAGCACGATTCCAGTTATGTTGGGGGTGATACCCAACCCCCCAAGCCCTTGGGTACGGTGAGGTGGTGCAAAATAATAGTTCCTTAATTAACAGACACTATTCAGCATCTTGCCTTTGTATTCCTCCTAGAAGAATCAGTTTTGCTCCCAACTAAAAAATCCCTGTCACCACCCCTGCAATGACAGAGCCCCAGGTGTGGCTTTTGCACTTGTGGGTTTAGTGCAAATAGGTAAAATTTCCAGTGTCCTTGAAGGAGGGGTACCTCCACCATGGAGATGGCAGAAGTGTGAGTGCTGTGCAGTGTGAGTTGAGCAAGGCAAGCAGGGCTGATCCTCACACTGCCACCTCAATCCCACCACAGCTCCCAGTCCCACTGCCTCACCTGCAATGTTTTACTCTTAGGGGTCTCATCCTTTGGCAACTCACAGATCCCAAACCCTCCATGCACCCCAGCAAGGTGTAAAACTTGTTGATTTTGGCTTACTATTTTTCAGCTTGGCTTTGAAATTTCCTTCTCCAGATGGTCATTCTCTCAGGTACCTGTCCCATCATTGGCACTATTAATTCTTGTTGCGAAATATAATTT
The DNA here is from genome assembly GCA_013399835.1 of Leptocoma aspasia. NCBI lineage: Eukaryota > Metazoa > Chordata > Aves > Passeriformes > Nectariniidae > Leptocoma > Leptocoma aspasia. Next base: position 56,934 of record VXAX01000821.1, read on the forward strand.
CCCTCTTTGGTTTTGTCAGCAAAGCAGCTAGGCTGCTGGAGCAGAGATTGCTGGAGCTGGAGCAATCAATTTTGTAACACAGGATGACTTCATATTCAGGACCCAGTTCAAGAAATCACTTAGGCAAAGGAATAATGACCAGCTTGAATGGGAATAATAGTGCTTAAAGTTAATTGTGTGCTTTTAAAATTGGGCCTTATGTCATGCCGATCAAATAACTAATCTACTCAATTACAAGCTCCTGCTACCAAATACATGCCCTGGACTTCGTTTACTCAAAAGGGAAAATGTGCAGCTAGGGCCTTGAAAAAGCTATCAACATTCAATAGTAACACAGCAGAGACTTAAAATAATGTTGGCTTATTCCCTGCTAACTTTTACCCAGCAGAAAATTCAGTGTGCCAGTAATTCAGTGGCAGTCAGTCAAGGGCTTTAATAAGCAAATAGACTATATACTAAAAGCTAGAGAGGGCAGTTTTCTCCTCCCTTGAGACAGTCTCAGTGGCAACTGAAAACTAAGTATTTTTTGACATTGCTAGTCCTCAGATTTCTAGTATGCATCACAGTAGGTCCACCAAAAAGTAATCTGAGTGACAGAAGGATTAACTGTGCAGGGAACAGCAGGAAAGACAGGATGATATCTGCAATATAATGCACATAAAGCTGAAGGGAGTGATTAGAAGTGGCGCATCCTTGTGAAGCCAGATATATTTCTACACGGGCGTAGTCTACAAAGCAGGATCACACAACTAACCACCTCAGAGCCCTTGCTGACCAGCAGATATCTTATGCTGTACAACTCTATTAAATTAAGCACAGAAACATCCTAAACTAAATAAACAGATGAATTTGTTAATTAAACCATGTGCTTCTATAGGAGATGAATACAATATCAAAACTTTCAACTTTTTCAACAAAACCTGTGTGATGGACAAAACCTGTGATCCATCTGTGTTTGAAGTGGTTGATGCAGCAAGCTGCTGGCTCATGACGGCTTCATTTGCCATGCTATTGCTGAGATCTCTTTTGAGCAGCCCAGCTAGTCTGTCACTTTTCAGAGACAGTCTCTGAGGAGCTACAGATGCTAAAGTTAGATGTGGTGCTACATGCTAATGTACGAGATTCAATAACCTGGATCAAATTATTGCTGCAATCCATCGTCTGACCAGCTGGAGCTGGCGTTATTTCCACTAGTCCCCAAATTAATTTCTCAGTTTAATTTTAAATGGAAGAATGATTTTGCTGTTGCTACTGATGCTGTTTTAGATTCATTCTGAGTTAGTTTTGGTGCCTGTTTGCATTTTTGAGACATTCTGAGTCTCTGCACGAGCTCCTAGGGATGGGTTAGTGTAGTGCATTGAAGACTTATTTTGAAGTCCACTGGCGTGACTGCAAAATGGGAACCAGAGAGCTGGCTCTCAGGGCAATTTGCACTCAATTTTTGTTGTGTAGGTGTGTGATGTGTTGGCAGGGAGCAGTTATTTTTAGTTCAGACATCTAAAGCCTGTATTCAACGTTGTTCAGCAATGGGCTGTGAAACAAGTCTGTCAAAACGAGGATATTGCTGTGTTTCTATATGTACGTGAATACATGCATGTAAAAGGCTAGGGAGACAACAAAATGTAGCTGTCATAAGATACTTTCAGCTTTGTCTCCACTTCTAAGAAACCCTAGAGTTGGGAATGGCATTCAGCCTTTCAGGAAGAAGCCATGTTTTAGCTAGAGAGGTAGTGGGAGTGAAGCCTTAAGATATTTTTCCTATAAGCAGGGTGCTACAAAAGGGGCAGTGACTGAAGCAGTAATGGTGTGGAGGTGAGACAAGAGGCCTAGGTAATTAGGAGGACATTGGCTTGGCTCAATTTAAAATATCAACAGATATTTCCTTGAAGAGGCATTGTCTTAATTGCCACCTTTGACTGCCAGCTCTGTCAGGCAGTGTTGAACTCAGCAATGCAGGAAACACCATCAGCACTATGGGGCTCTCCTGCTGAACCCCAGACCTTAAGCACATCCACAACGACTGCAGTTTTAGCAGCTGTAGCTCAGGTGAAATATGTTTCGGTTTAGTGCTCAGCTGACTCAATGGAATGTATCAGCCTGGTCATCCTGTTCATTGGCTCTCCTAAAGAAATAACCAAAACAGCATGACTGATGCAAATAAGGGAGGCAGAGTCTTCAGACTGATCATCCCAGACAGATATGGCTAACCCTAACAGCTTGCTGGCAGCTGTAGTGCCAACACTCCCCCTCTCTGTCCATTCTCCCAGTATTTAGAGAATTGGAAATGCTGTCTCCCAAATGGAGGAACATGGCTCTAAGAAAAAACTAGAGGAGAGTTGGCTTTGCACAGCTCAAATTTCCCCATTCCCTGAATGCGTCTGCCTGATTCTGCAGTTTCAGTGGTGTCATATTCCTGACTTCATGCCTTTGCTTCTAATTCCTTTTTCTGCTTGTGTTCCCTTGCACGTTATGGCTGTCTTCCTTCTTTGAGACAACTCTGGCTCTTTGCAAACCACATACTTCACTCTGTGAAAGTACTGAGCTGCCACTTGCAATCCCACACAGGACAGCCCTCCCATCCTCTGGAGGAAGGTGAAATCTTGTGGTTACCACATGCAGAGGGCCTCACTTGAAAAAAGCAAGGGTTTCAACTGTTCTGTGGTACAGATGTCTGTCCCATTTGTGCAGCTGAATGGTCATTTAAATTTCATTTATACAGGGATTTCTCATTTGTGTATGGGTAAAAAAACCTCCAAATCTGAGTTCATCACTGCTCTGCATCCATCATGACCTCTCAAAATTCAATTTCATTGTTTATTCAATGGTATTTTTTTTTAAATTCTGTGCTATGTCCAAGTCTGCTCAGAAAAGGATGTCTGCCATGAATGCTGAGACGGTGGATGCCTGCATTTTGTTTTTCGTAGACACAGTGCTTAAAGTACTTTCGCTTCTCTTCCATGTTGTTGGAAAGACTTGATTTTCCTTTGGGTTTTCTTTGTTTGTTTGTTTTTTGGTGGTTTTTTGGGCTAGATTTGGCAACCATGAAAACCACATGCTAACATCTGAACTGGAATAAAAAAGAGGGATAGTTTCATGTCTTCCTCAGATTATCTTTTCAGCTCAAAGAGTTCCCAGGTGCATGTTCCAATGCTTAAGACTGGCAACCCTACCAGCAGAACAAGACTTCTGTGCTTGTTCCAGGCAAGGAGACAGACAAAAGATAACTCTAACAGATAAAGCTTCGGAGTTCCTTGTGTTTACAGTTTTCTTTGCAAAATTCAGTCACACACTTCTGCAGGAAAGGGGCTGACATGCTGCAAAATTTCAGAATATATCTCTTGCTTTCAGTGATTTCACTGCTTCTAGTATCTAATCTTCCTTGTGTCTAAGGTGCTTCCCTTTTCTCACTGACCAAAGGCTTTGACCAGGTTTCACTGATTAGCACCACTGGAAAGCCCCAATAGCAGAATTAGATTGTTGTTGCCTCAAAACTGGCTCTCCACCCATAGACAAACTTACTCCCAAACCTGGCTACTGCAATAGCAGAAATAAAGGTTGGTTTCTATTTCACTCCCAGCACAGCAAACAGATTTTGTCCTTCAGACATTGGAGCAAAAAACATGCCATCCTGTGCTATGGGAAAGGTCCCTTCCTGATATTTAAGGCCCCCTCCAACCCAAGCCTTTCTTTGATTTCTATGATAAACCCTGCAGAGAACTCATTGCCACAGTGGATAACTCAAGGCTTGAGCAGCTGGTCTTGACCACTGCGTGTTACTCTCCTGTCTTGTTGAAGATACAAGAAATATTTTTAAAACAAATCCATACCTCCTCTGGCTAGTAAAGGTCAGCTAAAATCAACTGTGCTCTATTCTAACCGGAATCAATAACCTTTTTTCCTCTAAGAAGGCAATTCATTGGCTTTTTTGTAGAAGTTCAATAATCTTTTCAGTGTTCAAATAATCTGCACACAATCCACTAAACTTTGATTCCAAGGGAAAAACGTTGAAGAAAGTAGTAAAATGACAATGCAAACAAGCATGACTGTATTGAACATATCTGGTAAGATCTATGAACAGGGAAAAAAATTGTACAAATTACTGAAGACATCTCTCTTGTAAATTGGGTAGACATCTTGATACTGCAACTCTTCAGTCTCTTTGCAGCCTTCCTCAGTCTAGACTGTTCTGTATTTCTCATTCACAAAATATTCCTGGATTGATAAAAGCCACAAAAGGCAATGGCTGTTTCTGTCCTTTAAAGTCTTATTGACTCTCTTCCTCTTCATTGCTCAAATAGATTCTCAAGTCTTCTAATCTGCTCTCAGCAAAACACCCTGGATATATGTTTACAACTCCCATTTTCCCCAGATGCAGGCATAGTCCTCACAGACAAGTGCTGCTGCACAGAGTAGTAAACAGCACCTAGCTGAAGACTGACTGGCTCAAGCACTTTGGTGCTGCTCATATTTTTTCTTCACAGTGAGACAGACATTAATTACAGGAGATTGAAAGGAGTTTGCAGCCTGTGGGATAGCACATTGAGATATTGGTATAATAGCAGATATTGGGTTGAACTTCTGGTCTGTTAATGTGAAGTCTCTGGGTGCTAGAGAAAGGCCATGATAATTCAATTGGCAAATTCCAAGCTCTGACGTTGTTCTGATTATAAAAACTTTGTAGAACAAACTAGGAGTTAAGAGAATGCCTTATCATGTTCATATGCTTTTGACCCTTCAAGTGCTGTTGCTGTTGAGCTGAAAAAGAATCAACTGTTTCTCATCTGAAAGAATAAGATTGGGAAGGAAAAAGAAAGATAGGGAAAGACTGATAGATCAGGAGTTGCAGGGTCTGTTCTTCTGGTGACAATGACTTTGTCTTCACACCTGAATCCCACACCCCTTTTCTGTCCTATTTTGGTTCATTGCTATTCTTTATCCTTAATCCTTACTCTGCTGTGTTGTAAGACTCTATTTGAACACAAAAGAACTGGACACCAAATAGATATGCCACAAAAGTTAAATGTTATAGTGGTTGCATATTTGCTCGAACTTTTTTCTCTCTCTTCATGGATCTGTAGTTAGCGGGAAACTTTGTACAGTTCTGCTGCTTTTTCTGGAAGTGACAGTATGAATCAGGCAGTTTTCCTTGCAAAGATTGAGAAGTCAGTGGAAGGCTGGTTTCTAGTGTGAATTATTGTCATGTGACAGTGGCATGGTAAAAAATTACTCCTAAAATCACACAGATGAGCAACAGCTGTTGACTTAACTGCTGTATCTTTTACTGCCTACCTGAGGGATGTTTTACTTTGGAAGAAGTATGGACATGTCTGTGTCTACGGGTATGCAGCCTTGGGAGATGTTGCAGCAGGGCTGCCAGCACTTGTGATGCAAAGAGTGGACTTGGCAGTGAAGTTCCATGCACAACAACACACTCACCAGGGCCCATCTGGCAGCCAGGAATCATAGAGTCATAGAATCACAGAATCATAGAGTCATAGAATCACAGAATCATGATCACAGAATGGCCTGGATTGGAGACCAACCTTAAGGATCACCTAGTTCCAAACCCCCTGCAATAGACAGGGACATGTTTCACTAGACCAGTCTGCTCAGAGCTCCATCCAATGTGGCCTTAAACACTTTCAGGGATGGACATTCATAATTTCCCTGGGAAACTTGTTCCAGTGCCTCACCACTCTCACAGTAATGAATTTCTTCCTAATAGCTAATCTACACCTTCCCTCTTTCCATTAAAAGCCGTTGACCCTTCTCCTGTCACTACTTGCTCTTGTAAAAGTCCTTCTTCATCTTTCTTGTAGACTCCCTTCAGGTACTGAAAGTCTGCAATTAGGTCACTCAGAAGCCTTCTCTTTTCTGAGCTTAACAATTCCAATTCTCTCAGCTTTTCCACACAGGAGAGGTGCTACATCACTTTGGATCCACCCCAACAGGTCTGTGTCCTTCCTCTGCTGGAGACCCCAGAGCTGGATGCAGAACTGCAGGTGGGGTCTCAGCAGAGAGAGACAGAGGGACAGAGTTCCTTCTCTCATGCTGCTGCCCACACTGCTCTGGATGCAGCCCAGGATATGTTTGGTTTTCTGGGCTGCAAGCCCACACTGCTGTCTCATGTCCAGCGTCTCGTCCATCAGCACCCCTAAGGCCTTCTCCCCAGGGCTGTTCCCTATCAGTTCATCCCCTAGCCTGTGCTGATACTGAGGTTTGCCCTAACCCAGGTGCAGCACCTTGCACTTGGTCTTGTTAAACCTCATGAGATTCTCATGGGCCCACTTCTTCAGCCTGTCCAGGTAGCTCAGGATGGCATCCCATCCTTCAGGTGTGTCATCCACACCACTCAACTTGGTGTCACCTGTGAATTTTTTGAGCATATCCTGGATCCCTCTGTCTGTGTCAAAAATGGATCTTAAAAATAAAAAAAAGGCCAACCACATCCTAGGCTGCAGTACCAAAAGCACAGGAAGATCTTATCTCTCCGCACTTACTTCATGAGAGGCAGCAGAAAAATAAACACATGTATGGACCTCAGAGGTGACTAGATATGGGACAAGATGCAATGGTTATAAGATGCAGCATGGGGAATTCCAGTTAGATGTTAGGGAAAAAAAACTACAGTATGAAAGCACTCAAACTTTGGGACTAGAACCTGCAGATGATGTGACCTCCATTTTTTGAGCTATTCAGACCCTGCTGGTCCAGGCACTGAGGAACCTGACATAAGCCAACCCTGCTTTGAGTGCCTTTTGTTAACACAGGTGACCTCCAGAAATCCATATCCTATATTTTAGGACTATGCAAATAGATCAGTCTTGAAAAAAATACTGATAAAGCTACATTTCCATTCAAAGTGCAAACTTTGCTTCTCAAAAAATCAAATTCTCAGCAATAGTTAATGCTCCATATAACTGCTGAGGATGAGCAGCTTCTTAAAAACCCATAGCTGCTTTTTGCTTGAGACAAGAGTTACTGGGTTTCGCAAGTCAATGTGAGAATTTTTTTTCTGGAAACCTTCCTTCCAGTTATTGAAAAGCAAAATATAGCCTATAGGTTAAAGCATGAGACACATTAGGTGACAAGTAGTCTTATTCTGACTTAGTATCAGACTTGTTAACTAACTTTGAAGAAAATGTTTGAAGTTTTCATGCCCTTCATAGCATGTAATATTAGGACTAGCAGGCTATTACACAGATGAGACAAATTCAACACTGTTTGTAATTTTTGCATTTGGGTGTCATGGAAAATATTGCTGTACTTTTTATTTGAGGAAAGGTATTACTATATATTTTTGACATTGAATTGGCTGTAATTTTAAAATGGTAGATTGTCACTCTCATTTTTCAGCCTTCTGATGTTTTCATTCTTGTGATGGAGTTTCTCACACTGCTTTTGTAAACATGCACATGTTTTTCTAACTGTCTTTTTGTTTTTCATTCTTCCTCCTGGGAGGAGAAAGGTTTGATGGATTTTGTCATTGACCAGTGTGGTTGGAGAGGATGTAACTTCACCCTCCAACCGATAGTTGTTCCCAAAACTCTATATAATGTGAAAACCAAAATAAAGTTGGTTTCTTCTTTGCCTTTGCTCAATTGCGTCTCTGCATTTCGTGTTGCGCGCTAGAGTGACAGTAGATCACTAAAAGAGTATTTCTAAGCTTAACTGGTTGTTGGAAAAACAGTTTCTTTATTAAACCTTGAAAAGAGCAGTTAGACATTGTTAGAGAAAGTATTACATTTTCTACAACTATTGCTGTTTATCTTGTGGAATCTTAACATGGGGATAGGACAGAACATTAATGAGCTTTTGGATTTAAAAGTCCCCAGGCATATGCCCTTAATTTGGAAGAAAGAGAACATCCTTATTCTGAACACTTTTATTATTCATACCGAGCTCCTGGGAATGCAACATCAAGATTTTGAAATACGAGTTTGTCCTACCCTGCTACTTGTTGCATGGCCAGGTTTCATAGCTATTCTGCTATATCACTGATAGAGAATGACTTTTTGAAATTAAATGGGGTCAAGGAATAATTGCAGCTTTGCAGGTACCTCTGCTGCTCTGACAGATTTCTGGTAGCAGATGTATGAAATGGCTACAATTAAGAATATAGCCAACAGTGTATTATAAAGATGATCATGGTATCTCATAGCAAATTCACCCCACATCCTTCTCCTTTTCATGTGCTTTATTCTCTTTGTTTATACAAAGTTTGAGTCAGTACTCTTCAATTATAAAACCACTGCAGTATATAAAAAGCATATGTAGAGTGGATGCTTACATCTCTCTGGAAGACTACTGTTAGTCTTAGTTCTAGTCTTAGACAGAGCATTTCAGAAGTACCAGAACACTTTCAGCCTTTCAGGATGCCCAGCTTCAGGGTTGCTACAGATATTTTATCACTGTATCCTGAGGAAAGTTCCTTCACGGGCTGTCAGATTTCCTCTTAGGTATTATCTGAGCAACTGAGAAAATCCTGATGAGAGGCTGAGTGGCTTTCATACCACAGGACAGAGATTCTTACATCTATATGTATATATATATATTTATAGATAGATACCCACAAACGCAAACTCCCATGTATATATTCACTTTCACTACAATTAGTCCTCTTTCTTTCACCTGTAGCCACTTACAAGAAAATGCATTTTGCAATAACTGAAAATATTTAACATATATTGAACAGAACAAAACACAACTTCTTCAATGAACTTGATAAGTGAGATGATAACAGCTGGTCCAGTCCTGTCTGTCAGCTGCTTGTGGTTGACGAGCAACGGGTGGCACTTCAGGAAGCAGACAGAGCTGGGCTGCAGTAGCAGTTCCTCAGCAGCGCTTCTCTGCAAAGTGCAGGAGTCACATGGAGTGAGGCGAGTGTCCTGCTACACTGCTGGAGAGTGGCTGGGTAAGTGCTGCAAAGGTCCTCAGCAGAGGTTCTGAGGTACTGGAGACAGACCAGGAGGACGGAAATAGTATTAAACTCAAGTGAGAAGGCTGCAGATCTGGATGGAGCTTGACGCTTCCTGTTGGGAGGTAAGATTGCAGCAGAGCTGGGGGGCAACATGACAGGAGAGAAGTTAAAAGTACTTTGTGTTCTTGCAGTCCACTGCAGCAGTTGTGAATGGCATATTTTATGAAATCAGTGGAAATAAAGTGGTAGTTAAAAGTGTATTTTGAGAATATTATTGCAGAAAGGGTTGCTGGTCTCCTTTTACAATAACATCCACACTTTCACAATCCTTTCTGAAATTTATTAAAGGAAAATAAGAAACTGTTATTGGTTTTGCCAAGTAATCTTTAAACAAAGAGTAAGAAGGAAATTTCCATAATGATTCTACTGGTTCCTCATTGGCTCCGATACTTTTCATGATGAGTAAATTTTTCAGAATCAGCTCAGATGCTGATCATCTCAAGTCACTCTCATAAAAGGTTGTCATATCTGCCTTCACTTTGGCACTTTTAGACACCACCCCTGATGCTTTCAGGCACTCACACAGCTCAGCAATGAAATGAAACTTCATCATGGGCCGTAGCAGCAAGAGCCCAGCCAGCAGGTCAAGGATTACAGCTGGCAAGTCAAGAATGTGGTTATTCCACTCCATTCACTACCTGTTAGGCCACACCTGGGATGTGGTGTCCAGATCCTGTCTTCCTTGTCCAAGGCAGACACTGAAAAATTCAAAGTAGCATAATTTCCCCTGCTGGAAATACTCAAAGCTCAATTTAATGGGACTCTGGATACCTCAGTCTATAGCCCTGCTTTCAACAGGAGTTTTGACAGTTAAATCTCTCGAGGTGCCTGCCAGCCTGGATGTTTTTAAGATTCAACACTCACAATCCACACAGACTGGGATATGCCTGTTACTTTCTGCAAAGTCATGCAGAGGTACTAAAACTGGCTCTGGAGGAGCTAATTGAAGTGCTGAAGTCTCTAAGCCTGGAAAACAGGGATAAATTTGGTGAGGCAGTGTCACTCCAACATAGATTTATCCCCAACTACCTATTTAAAGCTAGCTAAGTTATTTCTACACAGCATTGTGTTCTGAATTGCACACATACCTCCGGCTCACATGGCAACATGTATATCTTCTATATGCAATGCTGTACAGAAAGACTCCATGAATTCTACTGTTTTACCCCTAAAAAAACATGTGCAGGCTGCTTCTGAATCTGAAACAAAAAAAGTCCAGGGAAAAAATACTTCAGAAATAATATAATGTAGTGCTAGAACCCCTCACCAAATTTATGCACTTCTTCCTAGCCTAGAATTGATCTCTGTTGCACAGCTGAAATTAGGTTCATGTGAGGATAATCTTAGGTGTGGGCCTGGAATGAGGTCAGACACCCACTAACATGGATAGGGGAAAAAATCTGAAAATTAGGTCTAGATAGCTTTTGATACAGAATTCATTATCTTATTGTAATCTCACTGAACAGAGTGAAATAATTCTTCTTAAGTTAAAATAAGGGGAAAAGCATTTTAGTCAAAAAAGAGACATAAGGAAAATCTGGGGTGGATATTAAACAAGCATTGTTTATCTGCACTTACTGGGCTAGAGGTAGCTAGTTGTAAAGGGTGAGCTCTCTCACCGTGAGGGCTGTAGAAATCATTAAATCACATTCATTGATGATCCTGATTTGATGGTGCAGAGAGAAAAAGGCAGCAATGGAAATTGCTACTCAGTGAGTTGATGCTTCTCATTTTCATCTCGGTTGCACAATTAAACACATTATCTGCATGCTTTATTTTCTTAAACTCCCCAAATTCTTACCATTACTGATATCAACAGGAAAGCTGTTTTGGGGAAAGCTTTTCTGTGAAGTTGTACTTGAATCAGTGTTTAATGTGCTAACTTGAGAACCAGAAGCAATGGGGCTGAAGAGGCATGTTACTGTGGCAAATCACACCTATCCTGTTGAGAAGATAAGGGTCAGATCACTGCCCACATGTGGCTGTTTTGCTTTGGGACCAGAGCTCATATCTGCACAGTTGCCCACCGTGCCAGGCACCCACCAAAGCCTGTCTATCACTCCCCTCTGCAACTGAACAGAGGAGAGAAAATATTAAAAAGGGTTCATGGGTTGATATAAGGACCAGGAGATATGACTCACCAAATATAGTCATGAGCAGAACAGACTCAGCTTGGGGATATTACTTGAATTTATTACTAACAAAATCAGCAGGATAATGAGAAGTAAAAGCAGACCTTAAAAACACCCTCCTTCTCAGCTCTACTTCCTCCTGCAGTCCAGTGGCAGAGGGAGATGGGGCATGGTGGTGTCAACAGTTAATCACACATTGTTTCTTTCCCTGCTCGATGTGGGGTCTCTCCCCTGGGACATGGTGAATTTCTCCAGTGTGAATCTATGCCATAGGCAACAGTTCTTCACAAAATACTGCAACATAGGTCATTGTTCCCTGGGGTGCAGTCTTTCACGGACAGCCTGCTCCAGTGTGGGTTCCCCATGTAGTCACAAGTCCTAGCAGGAAACCTGCTCCAGCGTGGGTCTCCTCCATGGACTGCAGATGGACCTCTGCATCCCTGTGATCCTCCATGGGCTGCAGGGGCACAGCTGCTTCACCATGGACTTCACCACGGGCTGCAGAGGAATCTCAGCTCCAGTGCCTGGAGCACCTCCTCCCCCTCCTTCTCCACTGACCTTGGTGTCTGCAGACCTGCTCTTCTCACATGTTCCCACCCTGCTCTTTTCTGGCTGCAAGTACAACTCCCATAATAACTTATTTTTCTCTCCTTCTTCTTCTTCTTCTTCTTCTTCTCCTTCTTCTTCTTCTCCTTTTTCTTCTTCTTCTTCTTCTCCTTCTCCTTCTTCTTCTTCTCCTTTTTCTTCTTCTTCTTCTCCTTCTTCTTTTTCTTCTTCTTCTCCTTCTTCTTCAATATGTTATCACAGAGGCATTACCATCATTTCTAACTGCACAGTCTTGGCCAGTGGCACATCTGTCCTGGAGCTGGCTGGTGTTGGCTCTGACAGACTTACAGAAAGCTTCTGGCCGCCCCCAGAAGCCACCCCTGTAGTCTCCCCTGCTACCAAAACCTGGCCATGCAAACCCAATACATCAGGGTTTGTACACATCCTACACAATTCATTTTGTACCAGCTTATGCTGCTGCTATTTGGGTCTTCTCTCCACCATGCTTCACCAACTACATGTGGACTAGTTTTGTTTTACCTTTTCATCTAACATGTAGAGCTCATAGTATCATAAAGGAATGTCTTGTCAGTTGTCTTCAGCTACTGCTTCATTAGAGCTACAGTGAATAATGATATAAAATATTAGGCTCTTATGCTTTCCAGTGATAAAGATGTACAGATCATTAAATAGCTTGGATGGAATGAAAAGAAGTTAGGAAGAAAGGGAAGCTATTTCATAACTTATTGTTTTCAGATCTGTTTTTCTGCAGAGAAGTCTAAAGATCATCCAAGTACAGGGACCCAGTACAACACCACAGCACAGGGCACTCCAAAACTGAATAAGAATATTTGGACTGGCAAAACATCATTAAGGCCACAAGCAGCATGTCCCAAGATTTTCTGTGGATTCCTGTGTCAATGAAATGGGGAGAAGCTATGCGAAAACATATTAGGAGGACAGTGGGGCAAATGACAGGTGTGGATATTCTTCCACAGCCCAAATCAGCAGCACTTGCCGTAAGTGTTTCTACACCTATGGCTGGGCTGTCTAGCTGCCTTCTTAAATATTTCAACTGAACTTCAAATAGGCAAAAGTTTTTAAAAATGCATCAGTAATGAGCTCATTGACAGCACAATTGGCTTCACACTTTGGCATATGCACTGAAGATCTTACTTTATTGCAGTTAAAGTTATCATTTATATCATAAAGTTATCATTGCTTATCATTTGCTCAGAATGGAAACCTCCAGATTTAACAGCAAAATGAACCATATCAGCCCAAACAATTTGATGTAACAGAGAACTTGCATGCACACAGCACCTCACTCTAATATGCAGAGTGTAGCTGTGCTGATCAAGGAAAGGCTCTTGCAAACCAGCGTACTTTGAAAATGCAGTGTGGAAAAATTCCCTTGCAGTAAATTCCTCTTTTCTGAAATGACAGGAGGAACCTGAATCCCCCTCTAACCCAACTGTAGCAGAAATATCATGTATTTAATTGTGTTTATGCTAAGGTAGGAAATCATTATCAATCGGTGCTGGCAGCAAGCTTTGCTTTCTGTACTGCTCCTAGGCAGTAGGAGCTTAGACTAATGCAGGGAGGTTTGTTCTTCAGACAACACATTTTAGCATACTAAATATCTGTATGTGTATATTCAGCATGAAAGTGATCTTTGGTAAAATTATTTTTCCACGCATCTGATGATAGAGTTTGCGTTACTTCTGCAGTCAGAAATCAGATGAAATAAGCAATCTGGGAATAAAACAGTATTAGTAGCGTCAGTACACATTTTGAGGGTGAGTAGCAATAGACTTGTGCTGAAAACCTTCTAAAAAATATATTCTTTCTTACAGCATGCTGCCTAACCCAGCACGCAAATAGTAAGGCTAGTACCGAGTTAAAAAATATTTTAGGATGAGCACTGTCTTTCCAAGATGGAGGGAAAGATTTTTTTTTTCTCGGAGAGGAATATATGCTTATAAAATTGGCATGGTGCTGAATATATGATTTCTTTCTCTGCAGTCTAATGTCATCTTTATGGTAGGAGTAATACATGTCCTTGTCAACCAGCTCCCCCTTCTTCCATTTTTTTTCACCCTGGTGAGAACAAGCTCCCATAATGAGTGAATTGTTGTTCTGGATTCCTGATGAAAGGCACAACCCCAGAAAAACTTACTAGCTTGCAACAGATATAAGCTAGTAAAATCCTTCAAAAAAAAGGTAATATTAAAGTTGGTGATAGACTGTTAGAAGTGTGCAGTTGTTAAATATAAGTAAGACACCTTCTCAAAAAGTCCATTTAGGCTGGAGACTGAACAGATACCTTTTGTATGCAGTTCTGATTCCTCCTCCTGCCCTTGGTGACAAACACTGAGGCCAAAGTAGAGTCCAACAGAAAAGAGAAGGTATGGCAAAAGTTGGGCTAATTGCTAGTGTTATTAGTATTAGAACAGTTGGTTTCTAGATCTGGGATCTCTCCCACACTATCAAAGAAGAAATACTGCAGATTTTGATGTGAACTTAAGTCTTGGTTTGTTTCCAGTACTTTTCTGAAAGACCTGAACAGGAATTTCAGGAGGTTTTATTGATATGCTATACTTCAACATGGTGCAATTTTGGCATTCCTGTATGAAGAAAAGGTAGTGAGATAGGCTGAAGGGGAAACAGACTTTCTCCGTACCACTTTTCTTCAGGTATGTTTAAGCAAATTTGAGTAATAATTCCCATGTATAATAACTTGCAAAGTGGGTATTTTTTTCCCCTAAATCAGGTAAAAAACTAGGAGGCCACCAGACACACTTCCAGTTTTCAGAGGAGCTTAAATATATGGCTCTGCTATGTAAAGGTGTGTGAAACAAGGAATTTCAAGTCACATTTACTCCCTGTATTTTTTCAAAATGTTCTTTCAGGTGTGTCACAGGCAGTATTTCTCACTCATAGGACACCTTGCACTGCCTGGGTGACAGCCACAAATCACAACCGATCCAGAACCCAGAGAGACAATTTAAGAAACCGATTATCTATAAAACTATACTGATACTGAATGTTTTTCCTTTTGTAGGTAATTAATATCTTTCTATTCAGGTGCTTGAAATAGTAAAGCACACTAGAAATACAAGACAAAAATAGTATTTTGTTGGTAACAGCTATAGGTTACTCTAATTAGATACTGCCTTTCAGTTCTTCATATTAGCAACTGATCTTTTACTTAATAATAAACAGCAAATAACCTGTCACAATTGCAACTTAATAACTGATCAGCCAGTCTTACATACTAGCCCCTGGCCCACTGCTGGCACTAGGAGGGACTCTGAGCAGATTGAAAAAAGGGCTTTTTGTAAGGAGTACAAATTATTATGAATTATGACCTCCCTGATTCTACGTAATCCACATCTGTTCAATGTTGTCAGGACCACCACTCAAGCTTCACCCACAACTAAGTAATAGCTAGGTTACCTGCAGTCAATTTAAAGTGTCCAGGTGGATTTTATTTTTTGCTTTCTGTCAAATAAATGAAGGAGAAGAATATTTTTCTGGAAGACCCAATCAACAAGCTTGCATAGCTCCTGCCACCCTGTATAGTCCACTTCCGAATTAGCAATGGCAAAATAAATGTAGACAAACAAAACACCTGTGTTGCCATGGTTATTCTGTGTACAGCTTTAAGTTTGGAACAGCTGAAAAATCACTGACAGCATGTATTCTGCCTGAGCAT
Source organism: Leptocoma aspasia (assembly GCA_013399835.1). Taxonomy (NCBI): domain Eukaryota; kingdom Metazoa; phylum Chordata; class Aves; order Passeriformes; family Nectariniidae; genus Leptocoma; species Leptocoma aspasia. Next base: position 72,310 of record VXAX01000821.1, read on the forward strand.
AAAGAACACAGTTCTCTTTCCTCAAGGACCTTTCACAATCCAGAGTAGAGGTACCTTGATGGTAATCAGTTTCAGAAGAAGTCCTTGAAATCTGGCTTAGACTCTCATGTATTATTAAACAACCTTGTCCCTTGTAACTGTTGCTGTAATGCAAACTCAAACTAGGTGATGGTTGAATTCATGTGATGCAACATAACTATGAAAACACACTATCATACTTCTAGATTTAAGAGTATTGCTAAAACTACCAGCAATTACTCAAAACTTGTAAAATGCATGCATTTCTAGTATCTGTGTTTAAAAGTGATGGTGCTCTAAAATAATCACCTTCTGCCACCAGCTCAGTACATTACAGTTGAAAATCTAAATATACCACTCTGGAATCCATTGTACATGCTGCTGGTAAATCCTGGGCAAAATTGCATAAATTTAGCAGGGAAAATTGATTGCAATGATGTATATTAAGCATTGTATACCTATCTAGGTCTTGATGCTAACTACAAATTAAAGACCAGCGAAGGCAATGAGAGTGTCTATCCCAGATCATACTCTGGTATTTCACTATTTGGTTTAATCCTGGATTAAAGGATTGAAGATTTGCCAACTACAAACACATGGAAAGGATCAACCTAAAAAATTCTTACTTGTTTTGACTGCTTGAGAAAACAACATTGCTACTTATGAACAGAATTATATAACTTGTATGTTATGTAATTATTATATTGCATCAAAAATACATACCAATATACAGCATTAAAACATTGCTTATGTTTTAACCTGTGTTTAACTATGTGTTAACTTATTTTATATATCAAAAATATTATATAATTTAAAAACCCACATACAGAATCTACCTGAAGATTTTAAAGATACCTTAGCTTTCTTTCCCCTGGGATGTATTCATTCTAAAACAAGACCTAGAAGAAGACAAGAGAAGGCACAAGTCTTCATTCAAGGATATCCTAGCTTTAGTTCTGGCTTTGCCATGGAGTTTTCAGCTTTTTATTTGTATGCCTTTCAACAGAGCTTTGAGACCAGCTTGCAGAAAAGTACTAGAGAAGAGCTAAGCATTAGTGCTATGATCACCTTTTAATATTATCTAAACAGTTATTTAGCTGTCAGCCACTGTTAAAATTGCAAAACGCAAAAAGACAATTTCCATCACATACCAGTCCATTATGAAGTAGTGCAGAGCAGGACTTCCCTTGTTCTTTTTAACCAAATGTGAAGCAACAGGATGCAGTTAATTAAAACGTTCTCATGTGAGGTTACATTTAAAAGTTGTACGTCTATACTGTTGCTTTCAAAACTAGTATACTCAAATATAACCTGGTGTTCTGACAGAAACATGTTAAGCGAGCAGGAGGGCAAAAAAGACCTCACACAAACTCCTTACAGAGACTCAGTCCCACAGTAAGACACCTTTTACTGCACATACACCTCACAGCAACCATCATTGCTTGATGAGCCTTTGACACTGGCATAGCAAATCACTTCTTTAATTAAATCATTAATTAATTGATTAATAATTAAATTTAATTAAAGTTTCCCTCTGCTAGAACTGTGCAGCTGTAGTGATGGCACCATGTCCAAAGATCCAAACACTGACCTAAAATCTTGTCAGAAACCAGAGCTGAGAATTGGTGCTGGGCTGTAGAGTGAGCTTTGTTTCATCCCTTACACCTAGGTGTCTCTGACCACATCCAGACCCACACTTAGTCAGTTAAAACCTAGATCATATTTTGCTCTTGTCCTGCCCTGTTTTCTCAAAACACACCTTCAAATCATCCCCTCCACTCTAGGGAGCAACCCTTCCAAACATGTGTCTTTGTGACCCATGAGGCTCACTTCTGTGTATATAGTTTATCATTTTAGGCAGTAGTATAAAGCACTGTTCAGAAATGGGAGGCTTTGAAGACCTCTAATGGGTAAGAAATAGCTGCAAGGTAAGGGATGCTGTCATGCAACTAAAAATCTTCCCAAGGTTGTGTGCCTATGGGCAGTCCTACCCTCACACAGCACAGCCTCAAGGTTATTGTTTTGTCATAAGCTCAAAGAAGGAAGTAAGGCAATGACTCTTTAAAGTATCAGGTCTTTTGCTTTTTGTTCTTAGAGCTTACATAGAACGAAGATCCAAGGAAACAATACTTGAAGAGTGGAGAGAAACTCTAATCTGTAAGTATACACAGAATGAAAAAAAAAAGCCTTGGCTTGCAAAGTTTTTAAAAGAATGTTTGCAAGTTTAGCAGGGGAAAAGCATTCAGTGGTCTATTTGTTTTATTTTGAACCCATTTTCTGCACAAATGTTTTCTCATTGTGTTTGGTAACTTCCTAGTGAGGGACAGCATTGCTTCATTCTTTTCCATATTGCTACCCTGTAGTTTTACAGTGTCTTCTAAAACTGGGAGAAAGTGCATTTTGTTTTCACCTATCTTTTTGTGTGTGTTTGATATCATCCAGTCTCTGTAAGGACAAGAAGGGTTTGTTCTCTCTGTTAAGATACAGCTAAGGGGGTAAATAATTCTTTTTAGGAAGAGTTCATTGTTTCCATTTTTTTGTGTAAAAATAGTGACAATCTCAAATGAAAGAGGACTAACTTAACATGGTTTTTTGTCCCATTTGTTCTTCAATGGACTGAATTGAAACCACAAAACATCAGTATAATATTGACATAGCCTGCAAGATGAGCTGTTGCGCTACCAAATGATTTAAAGGAGTCATGAAAAGTTGTTTGAAAAAAGTGGATGTCTAAATGTAAAAATGTGCTTGACATTTAATATTATTTTATTTTTAGTGCTTTCCATTAAGCAGGTTTTTATACTTCAAACTTCAGGTGTGTGTGGTTATTTTGAAATGAAATAAATTCTCCAATTATTCTAGTGGCATAGCCTGCATTACCATAACACAGGATGGAATTAGAACAAAATGAAATGCAATTACAATGCTCTCAACAAAAAACTCTTTGAGACTGAATGAGGATGCCATGAAACAGATGCATATTTTAAATAGACTTTTGTTAAAAATTATTTGTATTTTGCACTTCCTTCAACCTAGTCTAGTTCAGTACAGGAATGTCAGTTCTGGCAAACACTCATTTTTCAATTTATTAAGCTTGTCAAAAATAGAAATCTTTCATTTGAGTTGAACTTTTTTCTCCTCCAAATTCAAATGAAACTTCTCAGTTGGGTGCATGCAGACTGCAAATGCTTCTTCTGCAGAACCCAACTGTCAGAACACATGAAAATCTGTGTGAAGCCTGCCAGTCTCTCAGCAGACGTGTATGGGGGGATAAATTTTGCAAACACTTGTTATACAGAGTAGAGCTCATTGTTTGACAGAGGTTGTTAGACTGTCATCATTTCTGACAAATGAGGTGGTTTTTTAATAAGTTGATATAATGTTGATGTAACATAATGGTGACTCATGGTCTTGGTTGGGAAAATAGCATGCAATGAAGGGAACAAGTCAGTGACAGGCTGATCTGGATTGCTAAATCAGGCACAAACTAGAATGAGCATTTTACACCTGCCAAATGCGAAGTTGTTCGTCTAAGAGCCAAGTACAGGTGTAATGGCAGTTCACTCAGGAGCCACAGGTATGGCTAGGATCAAGGGAGAATATGCCTCTTCTGTCTCATATCAGGTATCTACAGGGGAAGTAAAAATTTGACAAAAGGTTTTTAAATCGGAAGACAGAGGCAGAAGCACATAAAATACTTGGAAGCTGAGGTTGTGCAAATTCTGTCCAGAAGTATGGTTAATCTTTTTTTCTTTTTTCCTTTTTTTTTTTTTTTTTTTTTTTTTTTTTTTTTTTGAACAGTAAGGTAAATAACAGTAAGATAAAATATAAACAAGTTCCTGAATGTTGGAATGAATATTTCTTACCTGAAAATTTTTGACAGAGATCAAATTGTTTTCATAAATCATAGAATCACATGATTTGGGATGAAAGAAGCCTTCAAGATCATCTAGTTCCAACAGACCTGCTGTGGGAAGGAACATATTCCACTAGACCAGGTTGCTCAAATCCCCATCCAGCCTGGCCTTGAACACAGACAGGGACTGAGCACTATGACTTTTTCTGTCCTGAAGAGAGTAGTCCAGGGAAATCTCGCAGACTGTGCTGCACAGACAGTCACATGAAATGAGTGTGATGGCATTATCCACACTGACAACTGACAAATCTCAAATGCACAAGAATCTTTCTGCTGATCATATTTCTGAAAGAAACTAGCCTCTGGCCTGTTGGCAACCTACCTCCTTTGTCAGACTAAACCAGCTACTTTTGCAGTTGTCCCTCAGCCCTTGGCACCAGCAGCTGCTGTGGCATCCTAATGAAGTGGTGCCCACCATTGTCTTGTGACTGCTCAAGGCTCATGTCCCGCAGAAGTTCAGCCAAGTCATGAGAAGCTTAACACAGAGGAAGACCAAACCTGGCTCCAAGACTTGAGCAATATCACTGAACTGGCAGTCGCTAGAGGAGGTGGGAAGGCACAGAAACAAGAACAGCCGTGTCTCGTAAGGTCCACATTAATTCTTTTTCCACGTGCCTCCTGCTAAATTCTGGCAAAAGGAGTTGTAAGTTGCATTTCAGGTCAGTAGGTTGTAGCGTTGTGATTGTCAGTAGGATAGGAAACCTCACTTTGCTAGAGAGTAGCATTCCCTCTGTGAAACATGCCCTCTGTTATGTTACACTCTGTATTCATCACGCAATGATATTACAGTGGGGTGCCTGTACTACTGGGGAGCTGATAATCTCCTATCACAGCTGCTAGTAGCTTTTTTTTTTTGGAAGATTAATGAAAGTTACTTATCCTGCAGAATCTTGCTCTGCAGGGATTTAACGATGACTGCAGAATTCTGCAGAAACCTGCATTTCAGTGACTCAGTTGCCTATCTGCAGACAGAAATAGGTCTTTTGCTGCCCCATGCACTGGAACGTCTGAGTAAAATATCAGTTATCTGACCTCTGCCTATCTGTTCTTACTGGCTACTGTTCAGGTTTTACTGCTGGACTCTGAAGGGTGACAATAAGAGGTTCTTCCTCTCCAAGTGCAGCCTTGCTGCTGAGTCTGCTCACACCAAGCCACATTTCCAGTGTGTTGCCTTTCCCTCTGTGACACTTATAAAAGTTTTAAACTTTAAATATGCATTTTAAATCAAAACAGTGTGAAAATGCCTCTTTTTAGAGACATCTTTTAAAAACGATGTTTAACAACTTGAAGAAAATTATGAAGAGCTCTTGCTAATCCCTTCCAACTTGCATGGTTGTGAGGATGAAATGAAGTGTCTCGGAAACAAGAACAGAACTGGAAGGAACTTGCATCATTTCTGATGCAAGAGCTGCAGTGTGCCAATCTGCAGTGACTTTGATAAAAAGCTCCTTCACTGCAATCCATTTAAATTCTCTTTATGTACTGGAATTAGTTGTCCACATAACTCTGAAATGCAAGATCAAACATAAAAGGTCAGTAATGCCAGCAACCAACACATCAGTTTGAGATATGGCACTTATATTTATGATTATTATAATAAGATACATGGAGTCTTAGATGCTTTGGGATAGCTAGAAAATAACTTTCCAGTGTATGAAGAGATCTTGATTACTGTGAGGGTAACTGCTTAGAAATATTGCTAAGAAACAAGACAAAACACCTGAGGTGCATAACAGATATTCATTCCCCATTATGAACAAAACCAGTTTATAAAACTGTTATAGGCAATTTCTCTTTACCATAAAGTGAGTGGACTGCTAAAAAACTTTTTCCCTTTCCAACTTTTGGCAGTTTGTGCTACTTAAAAAAATGAAAATAAACTGCCTTCTGAAGTGAAAAGCATTTGAGTGTTAAACAAAAAATCACAAAAACTTGGGAGAAAACTCCTTCTTGTGTTGTGGGATTCATTGGTAAAATGGATGACTTACCAGAGTCAGTTTTAAATTACAATTCAGGTAGCAGTAGCAGTATAACTGTGATAGTACAGAGCCCAACACTGTTCAGGGTTCTCTGCTTCTTTTCTGTAACTGTAATGTGAACATCTCCTGGATATTTTTACAGATGCAAATATGCTTCAGGATAATACCCTACCTGAACTCTTCCCCTCCTATATGATCTTATAGTACTAAAAATCCTAACAGGAGCTGCATTGAGATTTGTAATTATTTTTAATCTCTCCTTTAGACAGTAATATATTAAAAATGTATAGCATACTGTTTAAACTTGCTGTTAACTTACATCTAGCTTCTGCTTGGGTCAGACAGGTTGATTTACGCTCACACAGGATGTCCTTTCCTAATGTTTTCTAGCATTTCGTAGCACCCAGTTACTACATGTAAGATTTGAAATGGCCCTGAGAACCAGTACCAGAGGACAGTACTGCCTACGCTTCTTGGCCTGTCAGGATCTAAGCAGGATTTCCATGGAGTCTGGGTATCCATGGTGTTTAATCCCTTGCTCAGAGAAACAGTCCATGGAGAAGAAGTTGACTGTAATGTGTTCAAAACTCAGCTCTCAGTAACAAACAGAATTTGTATCTTAGATAGAGCAACATATGGTTGTTATCTGGCTCTGGGAAGGACAGATTTGTGTTGCAAATAAACAAATTGATGAAAGAGTAGCAGAATTAAAACAATATCTCTGATCTTCACTGTAAAAGCATGCAGATGCTCAGAAAAGGGGAGAAAAAATAACACAGCACAAACCAACCACAATGATGTAATTTCTCTAAGGATCATTTCTTCCCATATATTATTAATTCATGCTCATTTTTAGGAGTATAGCTGGAAATGTCTTAAGGACTACAGCAGTTCTCTCCCCATTTTCTTCTCATCCATTTTCTTCTCATCCATCTCCCCATTTTCTTCTCATCCATTTTCCCCTAGGCTGGAGGATGTTTGGATAAAAATACAAATTACAGCTACTGATGCCATCTGTGAGATTTCAGGATTATTCCTTGAGCAAGAGCCAGGTGGGAAGCCCTTCTACTTTTTAGGTAGGCCATCTCATTCCTATCTTTTCCTAATCTTTCTGTATTCTTTCATTTCCAGAATATGTACCAGGAAGATTTCAGAAACATGACCGAAGGGACCAGGAACAGCAGCGACTCCTCTTCCTCCTTTGTTCACACCAGCACCATAAGTGCCATACTGATCACTGTCTACTCAGTTGCCTTTGCTGGAGGTGGAATTGGGTCCCTCACAATGTCCTTTGTGCTGCTCAAGATGAACACTCTGTCTGTGACCACGACTGCCATCATTAACCTGGTCGTTGTGCACAGCCTCCTTCTCTTCACAGTGCCCTTCCGCCTCCACTATTACGTCAAAAAGAAGTGGGTATTTGATATGCCATTCTGCAAAATGGTGAGTGCCATGGTGCACATCCACATGTACCTGACCTTCGTGTTCTATGTGATCACGCTGGTGATCCGGTGGCTCATCTTCTTTCAGTGGAAGGACAAGGTGGAGTTTTACAGGAAGCTGCATGCCATTGGGGCAAGCGCTGCTGTGTGGCTCTTCGTCATGGTCTTTGGGGTGCCGCTCTTCTACTTTGAGTATGGGCGCTCAGGCTTATACAATAATACAACGTGCTTCAAGTTCCACAAAGAACTACAGCATGAGAGTGTGAAAGCCCTGAACTACACCATAATTGTAGCTGTTGCCCTCATTTCTTGTGTCCTCTTGAGCTTGCAGATTTTTATCCTGGTAAAAGTTGCGAGAAAATTTTCCACCTCCTTCTGTTCACACCAAGAATTCTGGGCCCAGGTGAAAAACCTGATTTTCATCTGGGTCATCATAATTTGGTTCCTTCCCTATCACCTGTTCAGGGCCTACTACATACAGCATGTGAGTGATTTTGACCAATTAGAAAGCTACAATGAGGTTTTTTTGAGCCTAACTGCCCTGAGCTGTCTGGACCTGCTGTCATTTGTGCTGAGTGGAAGCCGCTTCTTCAAGCAAAATGTGGGGATGCTCCACAGGAGGTTGGCTTGCTGCTAGCATCAGCCTCCTGCAGCATGTGCAGGACCTGGGATAGGACAGTGATGGACACACATGGCAAACTCACTCCTCAGCAAGTGAGGGTGTGCTCTGGAAACGGTACAACACACTCGCACAGGGCTTTGCACATCAGCTTCCTGAAGTAATGGAATAAACTGCCTCCAGGGTCTCATCTGGTAAACAGGAAGGTGACCTCAGCAATTTCCTCATCATGTTACCCAGTGAGTTGTGGATAGACCTGGAGGAGAGTGAAGAAAGGTCATGGGCTCTTCTGTCTTACTGTTTTTACATCAAGATTTGTGAAGTCAAAGGCACTTAGGAGTAGACTTGAGAATTGCAATGTTGAAACACAAATAAAGAAGCTAGTTTTTATGGACTAAGGTACAGATTTTTGAAATTTAAAGATCTGTATTATTTTCCCGTGCATTTCTTATTTATTTCCTACAAGCTCTCATAAAATATCAGGGAAAATATTGTTCTTCCTGAGTGGGTCTGTTTCTTTACTGTTAAGAGAAGCATAACTTTCCAATAAATTGAACAATTAAACCAGCTATTTAAAAACAAACCAGTGATAGATAGTTATTTCTTAAAATATTTTCTCAAAATCACCTTTTGAGATGGTATCACTGCAGCAGAAAAGAATTTTGTTATATTTCTTACATTATGAAAATATGTCTAAAAACAAATTATACACTATTACTGAAATGGACATTGCAAGTTCAAACAAAATCCTATATTATTATTCACAAAATTGTTCAATTAAAAAATAATATTTTACAGTCAGGACAATTTTTTTTTAGATCATTCAGACACCATTTGTCTCATCTTCAAAAGACAAATATTTTAGCTATCCAAGGTAGCAATGCTTTTTTTTAAATCTTATGTTGATTTTGTGCATTTATGAAGTGTATAAGTAGTTACAGTGTCTTTAGCTTGAAAGCAATTCTATAAATTTTGTACCCTGTACAGGTAGAAGGAATGAAAATCTTACTGCTTGGATTGGAGGGATGGAAGAAGCTAATAGACCTAGTGTGGATAAAAAGTATATTATATCTCAATGAAGCATTGTCGGTTGCTGTCTCTGATGACAGAAATAAATTCCACTAAAGAAGATGAAAAATTCGGTAAAATATTTCTGTGAAAGATATTGAGGCTTTCATAGCTCAGCTGATTTACACCTATCCCCAAAAAAGAATATAAATCTACACCTATCCCCAAAGAAGAATATAAATCTCCAACTCCTCTAATCCAAGACATCAATGGCTAATATATCTTTCTTTTTCTTGCAATCTGCATAAGGTCACATTTTTTCATCTAGAGTTAGTGAGATAATAATTTAATCATTTAACTAATTAGAGGTTGTCAGCTGATCAATTTTCATAAGTCTTTCCTCATGATGATGTGGAAATTCACCTTTTCACACTTGTGAATCTTTCCATTCCTTTCTGCTTCACCTTCAACATCTCTTGCACATCAGACAGCAATAACATAACAATTGGTTGATCTTGTTGTACCTGTGCAATCTCACTGCTATGCTCATTGCTTTTGGTCCCACCAAGATGGTTGTTTTATGGGATCCCATCTCTTCTATAGTCTTTCTAACTTGTCTTCCTTCCTTCTTGCTTCAAGGTCCTTCACATCTATCAGTATGTTTGATCATAAAAAGGTATTTTCAGGTTAGAGTATGAGTCATGCTATACAACACCAACAGGTGGAAATCACTGAAGTTCAAAATACAAGTGAGGTGTTGGGCAGCTCTCATGGCTTATCCTTGCCAAACAGCCTGGACCACATCTGTTAAGAAAGAAATGTGAGAATTTGCAGTGTGTGTGTATCTGAGAAAAATCTGTTCAAGAAGGCGTTTGTTCCCAAAGGGTCACAGTAAAAAGGATGACAACTGGCAGCCAGATTCAACAGTAGTTGTGGAACTACAGAGACTTTTAAAATATTGAAGAAGTCAACTGAATGTGTAGTTCACTACTAGTTAACTATGTGTCATTAAGAAAGCAATAAACTGCTATTATCCAGATTTGTTTTAAAGCTACACAAACAAATTCTTGTCCCTGTGGTGGGAGAGGATGGAAATTGGCATAACATTTTTGTTTCCTCCCATAGCAACATGATTGGTTAAAGAAAATGCCTTGCATGCATTCTGTAGGCACTGCATAGCTTTGTAACATTATATTATATCCCTTCTACTATAATAAAGTTATTAACAAACAAAATGACTATGTGCTGAAAAAGTAAAGTTCCTCCTACAAAAATGCACATAAATTAAAAGTATTTTATATCTGAATTTGGAATAAAACATAAAATATGATTTTACAAACAGTACCTCCCAATTATATAGCCCAACAAGTCTTGTTCATCCATGTGTTAAAATCACAAGTAATTTAATTCTTCTAAAAATGCACACTTTTCACAGCCTGCACCATAGCATCACAAAAAATAGTAGTGGCTTTTTTCTCCAAATAAAAATTGATGCTAATGATGTTAAAACTAACTCAGCATGATAATGAGCAAATTAGGAAGTCCAATAATTCCATGATTTAAGTTGGTGATGTTATCTAGCACCAAGTCATGCTTTTTATGGGGCTGTCTATGCAAACTTTATATCTACCACTTGTCTTGCTTTGTGAGATTCAGTGTCTGGCAGAGAAAGCCTTCCCCTGCCCTGAGAGAATGAAGTCTCTTAACTGTGCCAGGAATTGACCACTACAGAAGAAGGGGAATTTCCAGTTACCATCATCTGCTTGGTCAGAGGCACCACAATTGTGAAGGAGACCTTTTTTTTGCTGACTGGATGACAGAGGCAAGTACTAGGCAAGTAAACAACCATGAACACAAACACACTATTACAGAAGGACATAGAGGGGATAGGATCTGAAGAATAGGACGGGGAATGAGGAGAAGAGAGCAGAATATCAGCATACTTCTGCCACACAGCAACAAGGTAAGGTGACTGTGTCTCTGGCCTTCATCTCAGGTTATTTATCTAATCCTTAAAGTTGCTAAAAAGTGGCACTCTCACTGATGGGAGCAAACTTGCCCTCAGTCACTCCTTGTTCCCACCCCTGCATCACTCTTTCCATATGGCTGGAATTTGCCTGCTGAATGTCTTTCGGCTGCATCAGTTCACTCTCTGGCTCACCAGGGAATCATGGAAGATCAAGTCACGGCAAGGACAAATACAGCAAAGGCTCCATTTTGCAGCAATTCTGACTTGAAGCTTTTATCAACTGTAATCCTACTTGTCTAATTCCCCTTAGGATACCAATCTTTTCTTTCCAGGCAGTTTTCCATAGTCTCTGTCACTTGACATTTCCATTTCCATGTATTCCAAATAACCAGGGTGTCTTAGACTCAAAGTACTGGTTGAGAAAGAAGGTACCTCCACAGCTGCAGGCTAGGAAAGGGGGTTTGGGGGTTTCAGGCACTTTATGCTTTCTCCAGGGATAGAGAGAGATAGGCATGAAAAACCCTGAAGGCAGCAGACGCAGCAGTTCCTGAACAAAAGCCTCAACAGAGTTGCAGAATTGGACATTTCTGACCCATAAAGTCACTCATTTCTGCTGTTTTCAGAGAAATAGGACTTGGCATGCATATTCCCTGTAAGTAAACCCTATGGCTAAGACTTGATTGGAAGCAAGGGCTGGTTTCAAAAGTCAAGGGGTCATTAATAAAACACCAGCTTGACTTCCCAGACAAAAATTTCAGAAAATCAAACTAAACTTTCTGACACTCAGCGAAGTAATTTTTCTCACTTGGCTTAATAAATCAAATTTTTTGCTGAATACAGAAAAACCAATAAAGATAATATACAGTGTCCATTCCCTGGAGGCTAACTATAAGTAATATAATCCTCTTTTCTCCAGTGAGGCAGCAGATACCCCAGCTGTCTGCTTTCACCCTCAGCCAGTAACTTCCCTCTTTCCCAGTAGTGCCTCCAGTTTGGGAGTGCCAGGCTGGTTTTCCTCATCAGCTCTGACAGCTGTGCCCTCAAGGAATTGTGTGTCATTCACATGTGACTGGGGCTCGGAATCACAAAATCAAAGAGTGGGTAAGGTAGGAAAGGCCCACAGTGATCTGATCCAACCTCCCTGCTCAAGCAGAGTCATCCTAAAGGACATAACACAGGATTGCATCCAGATGGTTCTTGATATCTCCAGTAAGACATAAGACTCCACAACCTCTCTGAGTAATCTGTTCCAGTGCATGGTCACAGCACAGTGAAGTTCCTCTGCATATTCCGATGGAATTTCCTGTGCATCCATTTCTGCCCACTGCCTCGTGTCCTAGTTCTTGGAATCACTGAGAAGACCCTGGCTCCATCCTGTTGGCACCCTCCCTTCAGACAGACATTGATGAAGGCCCCTTTCAGACATCACTTCTTGGGCTGAACAGGCCCAGGTCTCTCAGCCTGGCCTCATAAGGGAGAGGCTCCAGCAGAATTGTAGAGGTGCTCATCTTTGTAGCCCTTCACTGGGCCCGCTCCAGGAACTCCATGTTTCCCTTGTACCAAAGAACCCAGAATTGGACACAGAACTCCAGGTGTGGCTTAGCCAGGGCTGAGTAGAGGGGCAGGATCACCTCCCTTGACCTTCTGGCAAAGCTGTTCCTAATGCACCCCAGGATACCATTGTCCATCTTGGCCACAAGGGCACTGCAGCCTCATGGACACCCAGGACTTCCAGGTCCTTTTCTGCAGAGCTGCTTTCCATCAGGTTGACCCCCCGGCCTGTGCTGGTGCCGGGGGTTATTTTTCCCCAGGTGCAGGACCCTGCATTTTTCTTTGTTGAACTTAGGACAAGTAGGCTCACATGACTCAGGTCTTTCTAATGGAAATTATGCCAGTCCCATAGCTGGGAAAGGTAATGCACAATCAGCTGGGGTCTCAGTTACCAAATCCAGAGGCAACCCTACCCATAGCAGGGTCAAAGTCAGGAAGAGACACATGCCCAATGCTGACAATAGAGGCAAGAGAGATGTTGCCAGAGAAATTTGATAACATCCTCAAATGCTTCATCTGAACCTGTAGGAAGCAAGACCCTGACTTGTGCTCAACAGGGAACACATGCTAAGGAAAGGACTCATGGAAAGAGCTCATAGCCCCTGATCTGCTTTAGAGTTCTGCAGCATGGAGAAACACAACCAGCCAATGGTTGAGGGGGGAAGGCATACCCTAATGGAGTGGTAGCACCACGATCTCTAATGAAAACATGTAAGAATTGCACACTTTGTTTTCTCAGTACTTTTCCTCAGTGGGGCAAGCCCTCACAGAGACTTCAATAATGAAATAACTACAAAAATGTGAGAGAAAATAGGAAAAGGCAGACTGTGTCTGCACATAATGGGAAAATGTGACAGACAACCTTCAATCATACCCTTGGAGAGGAGAGTCTCACCTGTCTGGAGGCTGCATGGAGAGAAACACAAATGGATGCAAATTCCACATACATGGAGACAGACCACAGCCCTTGTCCTCTGCTATAGAAGGAGCAGCTGAATGAGAATCCTCTCAAGACATGAAATGTGTCTGCACACTAGAAATAGCATCACAAAGTTTCACATAGGGAAAATCAGTATATAAGTTAAATTCAACTTGCAAGAATAAAACTGTCTTTACTGTGAACTGGCCTTCTGAAGTTTAAACCTGAACAGCAGACAATCTGTATACAATATCATGAATCTGTGGCTATTAAAAAAAAATTGGCAATTTGCAGTTTTTTCACAAAATGATGGTTTCAGCTACATGATATGACTGGGTTTAAGAATTTCAGAAAATAGGTCATTTTATTACATCCCTGGGCCACACCCTTTGCTTGGTCATCACCTGGAATAACAAATGGTTTCCAGCATTTCACAAAAAGTCACCTTTTATCACTACTGTTCTAGTGGGGAAGGTCAGATCAAATATCAGTTCAATGGAACAAAAATTTTAAAATGGCTGTACATTTTAGAAATTTGACTTCAGAAGAGTCTTTATTTTAGAAAATGTCACATATAATGCTCTGTAATATACTGTGGGATTTTAAATTGTCTGGGAAATAAAATGAAAAGAGCTCCTTCTGTTGTCTTTTAAACCAACAAGTTCAAAATGCTAGAAGTTGATATTTTTCATAATACACCCCTGCTATTTTCTGTCGTTTTGCAAAATAACTGGAAGTCATTCTGAGAAATGATTGAAAATTTTATTCATTTTGCAAAATGTGTGGTTTCATAATATGGCTGTAATGTATGTCAGAAATTGGTGCAAGAACAGTTGTACATAAACATAGAGAGTTGAGTCAGATTTCTCTCTAATTGCTGAGTAATCATTCCTGAAGTTGCCCCAGGACTTTCAACTTAAATTTAGAGAACAACCCTACAAAAAGAATAAGAAATGTTCCTCGTACATGATCCCAAAGAGACATTTCTCTCCCAATACTCTCCCAAAGAGTACTGTGCAACTATTGCTGGAATAAAGACAAGAAAGACAGAATCCCAAGTCAAAGTTGAGCCATGAGTAATATCTGCTTAGAAAGTAAGTATGGAGAACACACTCTCTCTGTCTTTTTAAGTCTAAATGTATATATCAGTGCTTTCTCCATTTACATACACAGAATTATTTCTACTAAACTGCTTACTATTTGCCTCATTTCAGATATGAAATTCTATGTGTGGACACACTGAGAAGTTGATTGAGAGCAGGCAAACACAAGAAGAGTCTCCTTTATGTGAGCATCAAGAACACATACGATATAATCATAAAAGCACATATGGCCATGGCGGCAACGACTGTGCCATGAAACACTTGTTGTCTAAGTATGCAAACATCACCAGAGATGCTGCTGAGCACTTCAAATCCTTCTATGTAGTGTGCCAAGAAAAGAGAAGGCAATACTTGGAATGGTTTCCTGACTGGTCTGTTCTGAACAAGGAGAACTTATGGGGTAAATTGACTGTCAATATGCAATCCATGTGTCTGGGCAACTTGAAGTGGATAATGATGCACGAGGAGTGCATCACTAAATTTTGTGTTTTCCATCCACTTACAACAAAAAAAAAGCAGTCGAGGTGGTTCTACAACTTCTTGATATCTCTCTCATTTTTGAAGACCATTTTATATTGCAGGTTCATGATGGAACATAATTCATTACTCATGTAATTCAAGAAATAAAGTATTTGTGGTCTCAGCTCAGCTTCAAGCACAGAAAACCAGGATACTGTAGAAGGAAAGAACTAGCAGAATATCCAAGCAGCATAGTAAGGAGATGCTCAATGAGTGTCAGGCAGATGATAATTCATAGGACCAGTCAGTGGGAATATGCTTTGTGAAGATTGCTAAAAATTCAGCTCATCACTTGGGAAGAAAATTCAAGCTTACAAATTGAGCTTCTATTGCTTTTAATGAATTTACATAGTCAAACTTATGTATCAAGTTTTTTTCAAAAATTAACTTAAAAACTGAGAAATCATAGTTCACTGATTTACCAGTCTGCATGTATGCAAGAAAGGGACGGATAAGGAAAGGAAGCTATTGGGGTTTTTTGTGGAAACCGGAACAAGCTCAGCCTACCAACAGTGCTTACTGTCTCATGCCAATATAAAGTCATGATATTGTTTATGTCACCCTACCGTAATGAAGGAGTTAGAAACTGATCTGCTTTGGGTTTGTATTGACTTTATTGTAAAAGTCTTAACAGCATGAATTTAATTTCATTAGGGAGCAGAATTAATTAGCGGAGCTGTTTCTCATTATTAATGTAACCCATATATATGCAGAGTCTCATTAACTCTGCT
Organism: Leptocoma aspasia; assembly: GCA_013399835.1. NCBI lineage: Eukaryota > Metazoa > Chordata > Aves > Passeriformes > Nectariniidae > Leptocoma > Leptocoma aspasia. The sequence continues at coordinate 88,084 of VXAX01000821.1, forward strand.
GTTATCTCCTCTGTATGCTCTGTTATATAAATAAAGAGGCAATTTACTGTAGCACTGCTCTGATATTCAAAAATATGCTCCTTTCAGAGCTGCTGAATGGATGTTGCACACTTTTGTGCATTTTACTTTGTCTCAACAATAACCAGCCTGAAAACTCTGTCACAAATAAAATGAAAAATAACCACACTTGAAAACAGAGTTCTCATTCTGTCTGCTACTGAGAGGAGAATGTAAATCTGAGCTGATACCTGTTTCACTGAGCAGTATTAATGTTCAGTTGACTAAGCAGTTTGAAAGGTTGAGCCTTCTCTAGTTCTTTTGAAGAGTTGGAGCTCTTTGTAATGCAGCAGTGGGGTGTGGACAATAAATAAGAATGGCAAACACCCCAATGAATGTGAACTACAGGAAGCTGCAAAATGAGAAGAACAAATAAAACACGTGACAAAGCAGTTAACTCACAGAGAAATACGAAAATCCAAGCTGTGACAAAATAGAATCTGGAAAAAGGTCTCAGCTGTTTCTTGATTAAATACCCCAATATGGTCACTCGTGAGCATATTTAAGTACACAGGAGACACAAAAGAGTGGTAGTGGAGACATACGAAGAAAGACAGAGTGTGAAATGTATCACCATAACAGCACCTTGTACAAAAATATGTAGGAGTGTGAAACCACTGCAGTACTTGTGAAGTAAAAATGACAAAAGTAATAATTATGTTAGACCAAGGTGGTTTCACGTATTTTAACGTCAAGGGGTATTTTTGCTAGAACAGAAAAATCCTGAGATGATACAATAATAGCAAGGACAAAATCTTGTTCTGGAGGTCAGGATGTGTGTAGGAGCAAATAATAACTTAAATTTGTGTTACAAAGTGTTCCACATTAGTAATTGCTGCCAGTTAGTAACTAATTTTAGTAATCAAATTTAGTAACCTCAACCTTCACAAACTTGTGAACACAAAGTAAAGATCTGGAAGGAAGATTCACCTCTGTAGTGTTGAGATGAGTTTAGATCACAGCCAAAAATTTATAGTAAGTGATCTCTCAAAATCATCCAGTCCTATGCTCTGTTCAAAGCATGGCTAAACCCAAAGTTAGATGAGGCTGCCCAGAACTGACTCCAGTTGTGTTTCAAAAGTCTTTAAGGATGGAGGATCCAAACACCTTCTCTGGGCCTCCTGACCCACAGCTGCACCACTCAAATTGTTACGAATACCACAGAATCCTAGATTCAACAGAATATGCTGAGTTGGAAGGGACCCTCAAGGATCATCAAGTCCAACTCCTGCCCCTACACTGGACACCCAAAGAATCACACAATGTGCCTGAGAGTGTTGTACAAATGCCTCTTGAACTCTGTCAGGCTTGGTGCTCTGACTACTTCCCTGGGGATCATGTTCCAGTGTCCAACCACTACCCCCTTGATGTAGAACCTTTTCTAATATGCAACTTAAACCTCCTCTACCAAAATTCCAGGACAAGTCACAGAATATCCTGAACTGGAAAAGACCCACAGGGTACAAAGTCCAGCTCCTGGTCCTGCACAGGACAACTGCAAGGATCACACCATGTGCCTGAGAGCATTGTCCAAATGTTTCCTGAGTTCTGGCAAGCTCAGGAATGACCATTTCCTGGGAAGTCTGTTCCAGTGCTCAACCACCCTGTGGGTGAAGAACCTTTTCCTGATGTCCAACTCGAACTTCCTCTGACAGCCTGAAGCCATTCCCTTGGGCCCTATCACTCGTCACCGGAGAGAAGGGACTAGTGCTGCCCTTCTGCTTCCCCTAAGTGTTCCTAATCCAAACTTTATTTGTTGTACCCAAAGCCCTTACTAAGAAAGAATAAAGTGATCTGACAAACAACACGCATGGGGTTCCATAATCTTATCTTTCTTCCTATTTACAAAACATATTTTACCAACAACCACACATCTTGCTGCCCCAAGGCACAATCAACTAAATTACAGCAGGGGGGAGACTGACCACCATTCCCCCAGCCTGCTGAAGTCCCTCTGAACAGCAGCCCCACCTGCCAGCATGTTACTGCTTCCTCCCACTTGTTGGGAAGGATGAAACAGGAAAGCCTTATAAATATGACTGTTTAGACCTTGAGAATATGAAACATATAAGTGAAATAGAATTGAAGGCAAGTTTCGATGCCTAAGATGCCCAGTCTCTGTTACTGAACAACAGAGAAACAATAGTGTGGCCAGCTGAAGGTAATCCCTTTTTGATTAAACGATGCCCTTTTCCTTACCAAGAGTCCAAGGGTCAGAGCAGACCCTAGCAGCTTGGCAAGAAGGGTCCAAAGAGTAGTTTTTATTGTTTAAAATATAACATAGTATGGTAATGTAGTGATTCTTATAGGCTATATGTAAATGCTATAGGATTTGTATCTTATACTACATTGGTTACTGTAAATTAGAATATTCAGTGTAGAAGAAGATTTAATGCATTGTAACAGGAACTTCACTCTTTTACTCCTGCTCTTTACTCTTACTCTTTACTCTTTACTCTTGCTCTCACTCTCTTACTTTTACTGTCTTACTTTTGCTCTTACTCCTGCTTTTTGCTCTTGCTCTTGTACTTACTCTCTTCCTCTATCCTTTTATCTCTCAGTCCTATGTAGTAAACCTCATGCTCCAAGACCAGCCTTGATTCCAGAGATCTCTCATCTCCGTTTGTCCCATCACTGACTGTCCGCATTGCCACACCCACTCAATGCTACCCACAAAACTCTGTACTGTTACACAGCTCGTGATGAGGATGCTGGAGGTTGCCAGATCCAACACTGAGGAGCTTTGCTTTCAACTGACTCTCAGCCTCTCCTAGCAGCTCTTCTTTGGAAGCCTTTCGGTGCCATGTTTCAATCTCACACCCTTGCTCACTTGATATGCCCCATTTTCCAGTGACCAAACCCTTTTTAACATACCTCACTCTGTCCCTGTCTTCTTCTACCAAGTGAGAGTTTTGCTACCAGAGACAAAGCTGTTAGGAAAATATTAAGTAAGTATTGTCCTTATTACTGGTACATTCAGAGGAAATTTTAACCTANTGAACACAAAGTAAAGATCTGGAAGGAAGATTCACCTCTGTAGTGTTGAGATGAGTTTAGATCACAGCCAAAAATTTATAGTAAGTGATCTCTCAAAATCATCCAGTCCTATGCTCTGTTCAAAGCATGGCTAAACCCAAAGTTAGATGAGGCTGCCCAGAACTGACTCCAGTTGTGTTTCAAAAGTCTTTAAGGATGGAGGATCCAAACACCTTCTCTGGGCCTCCCGACCCACAGCTGCACCACTCAAATTGTTACGAATACCACAGAATCCTAGATTCAACAGAATATGCTGAGTTGGAAGGGACCCTCAAGGATCATCAAGTCCAACTCCTGCCCCTACACTGGACACCCAAAGAATCACACAATGTGCCTGAGAGTGTTGTACAAATGCCTCTTGAACTCTGTCAGGCTTGGTGCTCTGACTACTTCCCTGGGGATCATGTTCCAGTGTCCAACCACTACCCCCTTGATGTAGAACCTTTTCTAATATGCAACTTAAACCTCCTCTACCAAAATTCCAGGACAAGTCACAGAATATCCTGAACTGGAAAAGACCCACAGGGTACAAAGTCCAGCTCCTGGTCCTGCACAGGACAACTGCAAGGATCACACCATGTGCCTGAGAGCATTGTCCAAATGTTTCCTGAGTTCTGGCAAGCTCAGGAATGACCATTTCCTGGGAAGTCTGTTCCAGTGCTCAACCACCCTGTGGGTGAAGAACCTTTTCCTGATGTCCAACTCGAACTTCCTCTGACAGCCTGAAGCCATTCCCTTGGGCCCTATCACTCGTCACCGGAGAGAAGGGACTAGTGCTGCCCTTCTGCTTCCCCTAAGTGTTCCTAATCCAAACTTTATTTGTTGTACCCAAAGCCCTTACTAAGAAAGAATAAAGTGATCTGACAAACAACACGCATGGGGTTCCATAATCTTATCTTTCTTCCTATTTACAAAACATATTTTACCAACAACCACACATCTTGCTGCCCCAAGGCACAATCAACTAAATTACAGCAGGGGGGAGACTGACCACCATTCCCCCAGCCTGCTGAAGTCCCTCTGAACAGCAGCCCCACCTGCCAGCATGTTACTGCTTCCTCCCACTTGTTGGGAAGGATGAAACAGGAAAGCCTTATAAATATGACTGTTTAGACCTTGAGAATATGAAACATATAAGTGAAATAGAATTGAAGGCAAGTTTCGATGCCTAAGATGCCCAGTCTCTGTTACTGAACAACAGAGAAACAATAGTGTGGCCAGCTGAAGGTAATCCCTTTTTGATTAAACGATGCCCTTTTCCTTACCAAGAGTCCAAGGGTCAGAGCAGACCCTAGCAGCTTGGCAAGAAGGGTCCAAAGAGTAGTTTTTATTGTTTAAAATATAACATAGTATGGTAATGTAGTGATTCTTATAGGCTATATGTAAATGCTATAGGATTTGTATCTTATACTACATTGGTTACTGTAAATTAGAATATTCAGTGTAGAAGAAGATTTAATGCATTGTAACAGGAACTTCACTCTTTTACTCCTGCTCTTTACTCTTACTCTTTACTCTTTACTCTTGCTCTCACTCTCTTACTTTTACTGTCTTACTTTTGCTCTTACTCCTGCTTTTTGCTCTTGCTCTTGTACTTACTCTCTTCCTCTATCCTTTTATCTCTCAGTCCTATGTAGTAAACCTCATGCTCCAAGACCAGCCTTGATTCCAGAGATCTCTCATCTCCGTTTGTCCCATCACTGACTGTCCGCATTGCCACACCCACTCAATGCTACCCACAAAACTCTGTACTGTTACACAGCTCGTGATGAGGATGCTGGAGGTTGCCAGATCCAACACTGAGGAGCTTTGCTTTCAACTGACTCTCAGCCTCTCCTAGCAGCTCTTCTTTGGAAGCCTTTCGGTGCCATGTTTCAATCTCACACCCTTGCTCACTTGATATGCCCCATTTTCCAGTGACCAAACCCTTTTTAACATACCTCACTCTGTCCCTGTCTTCTTCTACCAAGTGAGAGTTTTGCTACCAGAGACAAAGCTGTTAGGAAAATATTAAGTAAGTATTGTCCTTATTACTGGTACATTCAGAGGAAATTTTAACCTAGAAAGATTTTTTCCTGGATTAATCCATATTCCAAAGAAGGTTTGTAACTTACTTTTTAAAAATTTTCCAAACAAAAGCTTTCATTCTGAAATTATTAATATTTTGTTACATATCTAGAATATTTAAACAGTTTTCTTCACAACTGTATTTTTCTTTTCCTGTACTGGCTCTGGCTGTGAAGGAGAAATTTTTCTCCATAGCTGCCCATATGGTGCTGTGTTTTAGATCAGTGGCAAAACAGTCTTGATAACACACTAGTGGTGTAGCCCTTGCTGACTCAGGCTTTCATGACACCAGCACCTTTTCTCTTTTATTAGTCTATTCCTCTAGCCCATGGGCTAACGGTGGGCAGGAGGTGGGGAGGGGATGCAGCTGGGACAGCTGGGACAAAAGAATCTTCCATGCCACATAACAACAAATCAGCAGTAAAACTGGGAAAGGGGAGTTTTGCCAAAGTAGCTGTTGCTCAGAGACTGATTGGGCATCATTTTCTGGTGGTGAGTGAGACCGCTTTTGCATTGCTTAATTTATGTTTCCCTTTATCCCTCTCCACTTATTAAACTGCCTTTATCTTGACCCAAAAGTTTTCTTCTCTCTTTTGCCCTTCCAGTTCTCATCCCCATCCCTCTGGGGAAATGAGTGAGGGCTTAACTTAGCTACCAGCCAGAATTTAAGCCATATTTTTAAAGAAGGATTAAAAGACTGTAAAATTCATTAAACTTGTGGTTTGAGTTGTACCAAAGAGCTTTAGTTTTGAAAATAAATTTGAGTTTTAATACAATTTTATTTTTATTCACATTGCTAAATTTGTACATGTAAAGCAAAAAATTCCTAAGGCTCAAATAGGGAAAGCCCGTTATTTATTCATTTTTTAATCAGGAGGATTTTGAAATATCAGGAGGATCTAGAAAACAACATTTGAATTAATTAATCTTTATCTTCTCATAGGTAGCAACTGGTTTATGCTGGCTAACAATATTTTGACAGTCTTGCCTAAAAGCATGCTTAGTAAAAAAAAAAAAGTAAGAAGAAAATTAATTGGCCCTTTCAGTGTCTTCCTTTGAACAGGGGACATAATCCCTGGATTTATTTTTGAGAGTTTATGTCTTCTCATATAAAGGAACCAAATTTTGAATTTTTTGATTAATTAAGCCTTTAGGTTTATAGCTAAATATAACGTGTTTAAAGATGCTTATTCTACTACAGTTATTTTGTACATTGAAAATATACAATTGAAGCACATAGGTCTATGAAATTTGAAATGTGAAGGCAAACTTCCTCCCTGATTTTTATCTACACTTCAGATCAGATTATTATTAATCATACTTAAGGCATATTTTACTCTCTCGGTCTTGAGTTAAATACCTGACTAAATAAATAAATAAATAAATGACTTCTCCCATCCTTCATTTCTAGGAACTACTGGTGGTTGAATAAAAAGCAATTAAGTTAATAATTTAATTTTAAACATTCTTCCCCATCCTATTATTTTGTTCTACAATCTATTTTTGTTATAATGGAAAGATAAATTCAACAGGACTCTGATAAACAGTTCAGTTGGAACCTATCACATATTTCATTTTCACAGAGCTAGGTTAAAATATGTTAATTAGCTGCATGGCCCACCTATGCTCTAGAGTAGAAATATTTTTACAATTGCATTAATGGCTCAAATCCTTGAACTGAGGAAACAATGAAATAGTGGAAGGTATTGAATGAATCTATGTAGACAGTTTGATGGCACTTAGGATCATGATCATTTCACCATGAGAGCATTTTTGTTGGTTGTACATATTCTCTTTGCCGTGTGCTGAGAGTATGGGCTATAAACAGACATACACATGGCATTCGTTGCATTTCATTCCCGTAAACAGTGTGCATAACGGGAGCACAGACATTTCCCAGCTAGCAAAAAAGGCAGCAGAAATCCCATTGTTCTGCTGGAACCATGGATGATGGACTTGCCGGCACAGAGGTTCATTCCTGGCTGCTACTGGCATCATTGAAGGAGTCAACAGAACCTTTTCCAAGGCAGGGACTGGGAGGAAGTCCACTTTAAATATATGGTGAGCATCTCTTTCTAAACCCCTTAAGATTATTCCTGTCTGTACAATGCTTTAAGCCACTTCTGTCACTGAGTGCTGCAGACCTGTTTTTTTCTCTGCTGTTTATTCCTCTGCAAATGGCAGTCGTCCTATGGACAAGGCTCTCTGAAGGTGAGAGCATCAGTTTTTGTAAATACAGGGCTCTGTCCAGCACCAAATGGCCTCAGCTTTGGAGTTTCCTCTGTTTCTGGGACCAACCCTGTCTTTTCTTCCAGGGGCTTGAAGGAAGCAACTTCTGCGGCAGCATCCACTAGCCAAAATGTTCAAATTTCAAACTCACTTTTGCTTCTTTAGGCATCTTTGGATATCTCACAGGAAATTAGATCAGAAAAGTCTGATAGCTTGCAGCATAGTTTTTGTATTCAGTTCTCTTTTTAGTGATAGGAACCAAAAAACCTTCTCCTTTCACAACCAGTCCATTTTTTACCCCTGAGAACATAATGAAAAATCACTATTTTTTGGAGGTGCTCTAGGTGTTCTGTTTTGTACTCATATTTAATATATTTAATTTCCTTTGTATCTTAGAATTCACGCTATTGATATTCATTCCCACTCCCTACCACCCAACACTCACAAGATCAATGCTAATTCTTTTTTCTGATTTGCTCACAGGTTTCATTCCTATGGAGCTGATATTGAATACTTCAAATTCTCAATAGTTCAAAATCCTCTTTTTTTCTTATTTTTTGATTAACTGACTTTTATAGATGTGTATTTTGATGAAATTGGGATGATGGGCCTCTAGATACCAGACTCATCTAAATTATAAACTAATTTATTGACAAATTCAATCATTTTTAGTATTTAGAGTCTTCATCCTTGTCTTCTAGTGCTCTCTCTGCAACTCCAATCAGAACATAAGCACTTGCATTTCTTTCAGAAAAATGGGAAACTCACCTCAGTAATGATAATGCTCATTTTTGTGAAATGTGGTCACAAACACACATTTGTAAGATCTTGGAGAGTTTAAGATCAATGTGAATTTGTGAAAATAACCCAAACATAAAACCTGATCATAGAATTGTAGAATGCCTTGGTGTGGAAGGGACCTCAAATATCACCAAGTTCCAGCACCCCTGCCATGAGCAGGAACACCTCCCACTAGACTACATTACTCAAAGGCTCACCCAGCAAAGTCTTGAACACCTTCAGGAATGGGGCATCGACAGCTTCTCTGTGTAACCTGTTCAGGACCTCATCATCCTCACAGTAAAGAATTTCTTCCTCCCATCTAGTCTAAATTTCTCCTCCTTCACTTCAAAGCCATTACCATTACCCTTATCTTATCCCTACATGTCCTTGTGAAAAGTCCCTCTCCATCTTGCCTGTAGGTCCCCTTTAAGTACTGGAAAGTGCTCTAAAGTCTCCCCAGAGCATTTTCTTCTCTGGGATGAACAGCCCAAACTCTCTCAGCCTGTTTTCGTAGGAGAGGTGCTCCACCCCTCTGATCATTTTGTGGCCTTCTCGGGACTTGGTCCAGCATCTTCACATCCTTCTTATGTTGGGGGCCCAGAGCGCGGATGCAGTATTCCAGCTGGGTTCTCATCAGAGAGGAATAGGTGGGGAGAACGATCCCCAAATCCACTTTGAAAGCACCACCTTTGTGTTTCGGGCACCCTCCACGCTTCCTGCAAGTCACTGAAAACTGCTATCTTGCTTTCCTACGTGAGTTAATTGGTTTATGTGCTTCCTTTCTAATTGCTTTTTAGTTTAATAAAGATTAAGCCTTACCCAGCTCTGTGTCGAGCAAAAATTAGTTTCAGGGATCTAATTCCTGAAAAAGCTTGTTGGTTCTGTGTATAAGTATCAGGAAGGAATTCAGACTCAATGGCTTAACATTATTTATCAAGCAGAACATGAGAAACCAGGTACAGCAGCATTATGTGGGGCTATTCCTAGAAACACAGACTTCTGGGAAAGGCTATGAGACTGAAACCATGGAAAGTTTGAAAAGGACAGTGAGTAGCAGCATGGCCAAGCAGAAAGGAAAACATCTGGGATAAGGAAAAATTTATGCTGTTGGTACCAGATCCTTGACTTACATGCAGTTTTCTGCAGCTGTTCCCAAGTAAAATGGCTTTATAGTCAGTAATATCTATTTTCTGGAGTAAACTAACGCAACAACAACTTTAATTGCCACTACAGGTGTTGGAGGGCAATTAGACCAAATAGTGGGGCAAAACTATTTAATCTTCTAACTTACTTCTAAACAGGACAGGAGAATAATGACAAGTTCCTGAATTTATAATAACAAATTTCTTCTCTTTGCGCCAAACAAAATAAATAACAGCTTTGTTTTAAAAGGTAAGTCATAGCCTGCCTGTGATATACTCTGCCAAATTCCTCCACAGAGATCCGTTATATATATTACTTCTGTTTATATAAAGCATAATGTCTACTTTTGAGGCAAACTAAATAGGTACAACTAAGACAACTATATATTATGATTTCTAATAAACAGAGAAGCTAGACAGCCCCTTCCATCCTGACAATGCCTGAGAAATCTCTTAGTAAATCTACAATCAAGTAATTAGAAGAGTAGTCCAAGAATCTGAAAAGTTCTGCTAAACTTGTTGACCATTTACTGGCTGAAGTTAGTAAATTATTCATGATACATGGGTGGGTGGGATGTGCAAATTAAAGGGATTATCCTGTATGTTCCCTAACTATGGGGTATGATTTTCCTGCTATCCAGTACCTGTGACTCATGTCTGACAAGGTGGGAGTGAGACAGCAAGAACTGTGATTTCACCTGCAATCCCAGAAAAAGCAGTATGTTAAAGCATAACACAGGTATTCCCTATTTTACCATTGCTTATCACCTATGTGTAGCTCAATTCTTGTAAGCACCTAGCAACAGAGGATTAATATTAATAAATCATTTAAATTATCAGCGGTTATCACCCTAGTTTGGAAGTAGCTAAAACCAAAAATCTATCCAGTCACAAAAGACAGGAGGACAGTTTTATGGCTGTTCAAAGACAGAAAGCAGCTCTTGAAATCAAATGTGAAACCTTGGTTGCTATTGTACTGACCAGAAAAGGCAATATTTTTGTAGAATGACTGACGCAGGAAGCAGAGGAAATCATGCAGACATGAAGTGGAGAAGTTAGAGTTCCACTGTGGACCTAGTCCTTGCTTAGAGGAAGTCTGCTACACCTATGCATGGGCACCAGCAGTGACACTTTCACAGAGATTCATCCCATCTCTGAACATTCAACAGCCTTGTTTCTCTTAACTGCTACTTCTTCTTCTTCTGTTTCATTTTTCCATCTCAGTAATTGAAATCTTCACTTTTCTTCTTTGTCTTCTGTTTACCCCAGTGTTGAACCAGATATGCCCAGTCCCTTCCTTCCTTAAAATCTGTTTTTAATTCTTGTCTTGACCTGGATCTCTGCTGTGTATATATGCATTTCTCTTTCAATCTTTATTCTCACCATAGTGAGACTATGTGAGAATAGTCTCACCTTGACTATTCTCACATAGTCAAGGCAAGCTATGTGCTGACTCAATTTCCTCTTGTACTCAAATAACAAACTAACCTAAAAACTAAACCTAGATTACAGGGCTGAGTTGCATCATTTTAAATTTTTTTTTTATTTAAGAGAAGAACATGAAGATACAAGGTTAGCACACTGAACAGCATTAAAATACAAGTTTCAAGGAATGCTTCAAGGAAAAACAGACTGAGAAGTATGAAAACATCAATGGAGAAGTTCATTTTCTGACCTTCAGCAGTTTTGGTGCCAGACAACAGCACTGTCCCCAAGGTGACAAGAGAATTATCTATGCAACATATTTGCTGGGTTTTGGCCTGACTTTGCATCCAAAAATCTCAGACTGGACTCAAGAAGGTAACAGAGGGCACCAAGCTCTTTATCTCAGAGTCTGATTCAGCTCTGTCTGGACTGCTGGCTGTCACAAAACAGCTACTTGAGGAATGCAATCTCTTCATGTCTCTTCTGATTTTATTATGTGGTGGTTCAAGGTTTATGGATTCCTTCAAACTCTGTGGACAAGGCAGCAGCCATTTCCCTGCTTCACCCAGAGGCTGTGGCTATAGTTGCATGATCATTCAACCCATGGAAATCATCAGTGTCTGACATCCATCTGTTCACTACCTTTCTGTGCATTTCTGTAGACCCAGCTGATCATTTTGCCATCCAACCACCATCACTACAGTGTCAGGCTGCTGCCTGTCTTTATGTGGGATTAGGTGATGCTGGAACCACAGCTGGTGAGTACCATTACCCAGGTAGCTGCTCTCCGTCAGTGATCTGACAGAACAACCACACATTCCTTTTACCCCAAGCCCACAAATATATACAGTGTCCAAAATGGGCATCCCTGCTGTTCGGTATCATGGTCTAGATGAAATGGTAACTGTTCTCTCATAGCTTTCAGGACTTATCCTGAGAATGTCTCACAGACTGCTGCTTCCACTTTCTTGCTCGACCTCACAGACTTTCCTGTTTCTCTTTCCAACTTTTTATTTTTTGAGGTTTTGTATATATTTTGTTCTGGTAGCTCTCTTTCACATCTTGTTCTTCCCAACACTGTTCTTAGAAGGAGACATGCCTCTCAAAGGGAGCTATTGCCGGCCAGGGGGCTCTGTACAAGCAGGAATGGGACGGGACTGCTCAGAATGCGTCTTGAGCCGTTTANTCACAGGAACCATCTTCTCATCCACAGCAGAAGGTGGCTAACTGATGGCAGGAGAAATGCTACTTCAACGTCGCTGCAATATTGGTTTTATGTTATTATTTGCTCACAAAACCTTATGTGTTGCCTATTGCTTGAGTAGGGATGACTCTGATTGAAGTCTAGAACTGCAGCTGAAAAATAAACAGGACTAACATTTTTCTGTTTTATTTTTGGCCAAGAAACTGCTTTTTATTGTCTCTACAAGAGATGTGACTCAAAGACTTCCTCTTTTTAGTGAGCTGCCATGTACTAATGATATGTTTTGGGGTCTGCACTCATGCCTTTGGTTCAGGAATAATTTTCAAGGCCCACTGGCTTCTCTATGTCTTTTTTTAACAGCAGGCGCTCTTATATATTTGCTTTTCATATATGTTTACAACTTGTTTTATGTATAACATTTAAACAGTGGGAAATCTCTGAATTCTTGATGATCCAAAAATGTGTTAGAGTAAAATCCTCTGTTAACTCTGCTAAACACTTTGTTATTCTGGAACATTTAGCTTAATTACTAAACATAAAGCGAGTTCAGGGGGAAAGTGGATGTATAAGGAAAAAATCCATTGCTCAGGTGCACATTTCTTTCCTTGATCAGTGGCACTTCTCACTTGTTTAGTAACAAAACCTGGTACCTTGTGTTAGTTGTATGGCTCAGGGAATCACCGTCCACCTGAGCTTTAAGACTGACCAAATTGGGGTCAGAGGTAGTCCTGACTTGATCTGTTCTATGTGTCTGAGCACAATGATGATCTCACAGCTCAGCAACTTTTCTGTGGTTCTCCCTGCGTGATGAAAAGAGCATTAGACATCGCACATATGAGATTGCTATCGCAGAGGAGCAAAAGGAGGGCTTGCTCCTTCCTGTGTGTGGGCTGAGAAAGCTCTCAGTCCTTCTTGGTCAAACAGGTCAAAGGCTGTCTTTATCACTCTGCTTATGTATGCCATATGCTACTGATGCATGAAATGACACATTTCAGGGTGAAGTCACAAAAAGAAGAGATTGTAAGGTAAAATTCAAATATTTTATTGCTATAAATATAAAAAAAATCATAATCTATTTTTCAAAGTGATATAAAATGTTGTCCTTAAACTGTAATTATGCTGTCTAGAACAACTTAAACTTGTACATTTTCAAAGCCAATTTGAAATATTAACAATATACGTTGGAAAATGAATTGGTTTGTAAAACTTTTGGTGTAGCAAAGTTTCCGGGAAATTTCTTGTGCTTGTCTTGGGAATATTAGGTAGGTAAACAATTTTAAACATTTAAACACCTTAAGGTCATGAATTTTAAAAGCAGGTGAACAGAAAGGTTTATATCTGTCTTGGCTTTCTAAAGATGTTTTGCCTGATGCTTCATAAATAAGAAATTTCTCTGAAAATGTTTTGCAGTTGCAGTCTATCACTTTACAGATGAGTGCAAAGAATTAAGGATTGCTAATTAAAACAAGTTTACTGATTTCAAACTTCAAAGGAATCATACAGAGAAGATGCTGCTTTTTTAAGAGATAATTTTTTAGCTCTTACTTTGTTCTTTTAAAACTCTATCTAAGGTAAAGATAAATTTCATTAGCAAAGTATCTATCTACCCTGGGAGCTATCCCTGTATATTTGTACAGAAATCTGTATACAAGTCCGTATTTTAAGTTAAGTCTAATAAGAATGCAGCTATATGTGGCTATGTTCAACAAGTGCCAAAAGAATTATATCTTTCAGGAGATCATTCCAAAATTAATTTTTACCTTTTCGTCACTTTTCATAGTAGAGTAGCTCAGGTGAAATTATGTAGCAAAAAATACTTGCAGATGAAGCAAGAAGAAGTTGAATTTTCATCTGCAGACTTTTATTTTCAATTTGCTCCATGTGTCTAGAAACAAACCATTGCTACCTATGTGTATTTTGTACCCATCCAGCAAGATGTCAAAAAGATGGATCAGGTGTCATCACAGAGTATCCACAGATGATAGGTACAACATCTTCATATTTCAGTATTTTCCTACCTTCAATTTAAGCTTTATAATATGAGTGCAGATAAAACTTGCACAATTTACAAACAAACAGTGTCTTTGTTATTACAAATGGCTGAATCTAGAGACAAATAATTGGAAAAAAAAAAATCCTAGAATGCAGTTTAGTAAATCAAAATATCATTCATAATTATGTAAAATGTAGTTTTAACCCCAAGAGGCATGGGTTATTGCTGTCATATGCAGGATCACAACAACTATAAGTCTGTAAACTACATGGGATAACATAATTTCAGATGCAATTCAGTAGTGTCTCTAGGAATCTGTGATATTCCAGTTAACAATAAAGGAAATAACACACAAAATGTTCCACACCTATTTTTCCTATTCAGTAACCTTCAAAAGAGGAGCTTATGAGGATGCTTAACAGCTTCATAACCCAACAGAACCATTCCTCCAATGACACAGTGCTGGCCTCCTCAGAAAAGTTCCACACTGTTCTGATAGTCCTGTACATCATCAACCTGGCTGGCACCCTCGGTGTCATCATGATGTCCCAACAGTTATTTCAAAAGAGATCACAGTCTGTGATGACCATCATGAGCATCAGCCTCCTGCTGCTGCACAGCTTCATGCTCCTCAGCATCCCCTTCCACCCCAGCTACTACATTTTGGGGGAGTGGAAACTCGGGAGGTTTGCATGCAGGCTGGCAAGTGCCATCATCTACCTGCGCATGTAAGCCACCTTCGCCTTTTACGTGACCATCATTGTAGCCTGCATCCTCTGCCTGGAGTTTCGGAAGTGCTACATCACGGCCTGGGTGGGGGCTGTCAGGTTGCCTGTGATCTATAGAGTAGCTCTGAAATATTGGCCTGACATTAATTCTCATGTGGAATTCAGGGCTCAGGCAGAGTTTCTTCTTCATCGTGGTAACATTAGTCTGCTTTATGCCTAATCATGTATTCAGAGTATATTATATCCAAAACTATGACCCTGATAAAGACCATAAACTACTCCTCTACAACGAGGTTTTTCTAGCTTTAACAACAATGTGCTGCCTGGATATGTGCTTCA
This sequence comes from Leptocoma aspasia, assembly GCA_013399835.1. Taxonomy (NCBI): domain Eukaryota; kingdom Metazoa; phylum Chordata; class Aves; order Passeriformes; family Nectariniidae; genus Leptocoma; species Leptocoma aspasia. The sequence continues at coordinate 103,087 of VXAX01000821.1, forward strand.
TAGCAGGAATAGCCCACTGAACTGTGAACTACCAGGAAGACCAGTTGCAGTGTGAGAATACTGGTTTTTGAGAGAAGTAAAACTCTCTTGGGATTTTCCTGAGCTAGGAAGACTGGTGAGTTTATGGCATGTCTACAGAATTTTTTGGCTTTTGCAGGCCAGTAAGATTCCTCTTTCACAACCTACTCTTTTTTTATCTTCTCTCTAGAAGGCAGACACACTTGAGTCTTACTCTAGTCTTGACCTAAGAGTCATGCCCTGAAGCTTCCTTAAGATTTTCCTTAGCTGTCCTTCTCTAGCAATTAGAGCACAAGCATCCATTCCTTTGTATTTTTTTTCTTCAACATGTCTCAGTAACCACAACCCATTGTGGCCAATAAGTTGTCTTCTCTGAAGGTCTAACTTCTTCTGGTAATTGTGATACTGAAGGGAAGAGCTGGAAGAAAGAAATATCTTTACAGGATATTTGTACTAGTGATTTTTGATAGCAAGGACATAAACACTATTCAAATGAGAAGTATTCACAGAATCACAGAATGGGTCAGATTGGAAGAGACCAGAGTGTGTTGTCTGGTCCAACCCTCCTTTGTATAATTTATATAAAGTATATATTAAATTAAATTTTGTGAAAACTAATCATTATCACAACTTTGTCTTTACTTGTGTCATTCCAAATCTACACAGAGCTCTGAATTGTGATAATTATATATTTAGAGTGAATGAGAGCAGAACAGGATTCTGTTAGAAATTCTCCCTTATGTCACTCTCCCATCAGGATCCCACTGGATCTCTGGTTGTTATCACTTAGGTCTATTGTAGCCAAAAAAGTTGCTGTGCTTCCATAACTGTATCTGGAATTCAGTTGAGGGGAAGGATCAGACTCTCTCCAGGATGGGGAAATACTTTATTAGCCTTCAAAAACCTTTGATGTCTGGTCACTTTCAGCTGTCTTTTGATTTATTATCAGATGCCATATTTTTTTCCACTTACACACATAACAAAACAGAACTAGAATAAACTTACTGAACAGTACTTAATCAGTTCTGCATACGCTTGTGTATGTGTATACAAACTTGTTCTGAAGTATATCTTTCTCCATTAGATAGATTATATTCTTTGGGAATCACATCTGTTTTGGGAACCTCTGTTTTATCTTCATGATTTAAAAGTTCTTTTTAATGATTCATTTTTCCTGCTCTGCTCAGTGCAGAAGGTCTCTAACCCCTCTGTTGAAGGCCCCACTCTCATTTGCTGCATCCCAGCAGCTTGAGGCCAGATTTCTCCCACCCACCCCAGACTCCTAGGAGTCACACAAGGCTACACTTCCTCCTTCACGACCCTATAAGTTCCCATAATTTTTAGTCTGGTAATCTTTGCCTCAGAAAGTGCTATGATCCCTGAATTCAAATGGATTAAAGCTTGGTTTGGGAGGATAATGAAGTACAATTATTAAGTAATGCTACTAATACCTCAGATTGATGACATTTCTTTGAATGAAAAAACTTACACCTACTCTGTTAATCCTGAATGAATGTTTTTGCCTTGACATTTCCATAAAAAGACTTCATTGAAAACTCCTATGGTTTCAGGATCCTTTCTGCCTCTTTTAAAAAGTGTGAGGTGTCCAGAGTCCAGCAGCAACTCCCAAAATCTGAAAGTCCTGGTCTGATGGCTTCCTCTAGTTACCATGTCTACTCCTATTCAAAAAGCAGTTTGATCAGCCCATGATTTTCAAAGGCAGCAGGTAGACCTAGAGTTCAGTATTACAGAGATGAAGTGCAAAGGGACAGATTTTAAAGTTGGACCTACCAAAGCCTTTAGAAAAACTGGCAAAGTTGCAGGTGGTGCAACAAGTACACTGTTTTTCCCTTACTGTACTCATGGGGCTAAATAAAAAATTTGTTCCTTGAAGGAAGGTCCTGTGTTGCTGCCTATTCTCACTGACCAGTGTTTCCAAGGTGACCTACCTGGTAAAGATCAAAGTCATCTGACCTTGTTTGTGAGTCTGCTGATGGTTCATCAGTCCACCATAATGGTGTCCCAATATGGGGGAGGAAAAGGGAAATTACATGCATGTCCTCAGCCATGCAAACCAGTAATGTCTTGATGGCCTTGCCTTTGTATTGCCTGACATTTTTTACCTCCTGAAATAACCCTGGACCACTGAATTGACTTCCTGGTGTGATGCTGAAGCTGTGTTGCCCATCACAGCTGCCTGGTAGCCACTGGCTGCTGGCTGGCACTGAGTCTGCTCTGCTTGCCCTGCCTGGGTGCCATGGGGCTGCAAGAAGCACCAGCTCTGGGTAGGATGAGGTGAACTTTCACAGCACCAAGGCTTTCTCTCTTTCCCACTCTGCCCCACAGTAGGTAGGCTGTGGGCAGACAAGACAATGGGAGAGCAGATGTGTAGATCTCACTATGGTCCTCCTAATTCAGAGGATAATGGATTAAGCGTTGATCTCAGTGTTGCTACATCTAAGACTCACGTTAAAGTGATAGAGAGAAGCTCTATTCAATACCTAGTCCCCTGCTGAGATCTTTAAAAACACTTTAAAAATGGGTTAAAATAAAAAATGATCACTCTTCAGAAGGATGGTCTGAGAAATAAACTCTGAAAGGACAAAAATATTGAGCTTAGATTGTGGGGTACTATTCCTTACTATGAATTATATAATGGCATCCCCTGTAAAACAGTTTAAAATGTTGATTTGAATGCCATTTGCAGGACCCAAGTAGTTCTGGAGACAATTATAGACATTAATAATTACTTTCACATCAAAGGATCATGTAAAATTGCAAGCCATTTAGTCACCCCATTCATTTTTAATGCTGTCCAATGAAGGCTGGGGAAATCCTCAGACATTTTGGAGCAAAGAATTTCAAACTGCTAAGTGTATCTTCCATTGTTCTCTGCATGAATTTCTGCATAAACAGAGCAGGCAAGCAGACCAAAACCAAAACTCCATTTGTATCCCTGACTTCCTAAGTTAGTTTGATGGAAAACTATAGGTGGTTGTTACCATACAAATGAGTGTGCTCACTGCTGTCACAGCTACACTGCTGCTACAGGTGGCCTGTCCCCACCTAACGCGAGAATATCCTTTTCAACAGTGCAGAGGGTGATGCATAAGAGATATATCTGGTTTTAATTCATATCTTCCTTTTGATTCATCTGTTCTTGGTGCCTGCTCACAGAGAAAGGTCATATTGATGGTGTTGTCAGATTGACATGCCCCTCTCTGCAAACAAGCAGAAGGAACAGATGCATTAGGAGGAAACAAAGGCACACTCCCACTCATTTTTTTTCTTCTTCTTCTTCGCTCAAGCAATGACACTCAACACTAACAGATACTGTCATAACTATTTTTCTTTTTTTTCATTTTTTTTCCGTGCCAACCCTAAACATAAAAACACACTACAGTCCTTGACTTTTATCATATACATTCCAATTTGGGACTTTGAGTGCCACCATGAGCCACAGAGCAGCTATCTGGCATACACAGCAGAACTACATGTGGGTTAAAATTATGAAAGAAATTGAAAATTGCTTTATCCATAAGCACATAGGTGAAAACATTGCAGAAAAGCTACAGGAGGGCAGCACTTGTTGCAATGATTGTTGCACAGAGAATTAATACCAGACAAAACTAAACCCAGAGAAATCATGAAAAAAATAACTTTAAAAAATATCAAAGTTACAAAAGACCATCAAAAAAAAAATCCCTACAATTTCTTCCTGCCTTCTTTACTACACTGTTTTCAGCTGTCAATGAGGAGCCACATATTAAATTCATGGTAAGTCAAGACCATGTGTTGTCACACAAAGGGTGTCACAGAAATTGTACAGAAACATCTTGTTCATCAGCCAATGATTTTCTGATAAGACTGACAATCAGAGGACAAGAGCCATAGCTCAGAAAGAGGATGCTGATCTTGTACATGACGAAAGAGTTTCAGCTTCTGACTCTCTTGGGACTGAGATGGCATCCCTGCTCTCCTGCTTCAAGGAGATGTATACAATCATTTATGGAAAACCACACAGGAGCTCCAAGGTGCACGTAGAAACACACAAACAGACTTGCACCCAGCAGAAGAGGGGAATCTGGGCTCCAGATGAAGTAATTTTCTTTCTGACAAGGAAAGATGTGATGGGGGTTCTCAGTGCCTTAGTGCTAGCAAAAGAGAAGTGCTAGCAACAGCTGTCTGCTTTTATGTCCTGGCAGGCTAGGACAGAGATGATAAATGTGTCAGAGGAAGGAAGGCTGTAGGAGATAGACTAGAAGACATTGACTTGCACGATGATTCTTTCATTCATGATTTCTCACAAATACTTGGAAAGACTGATCTGTGCTTTCCGAAACATAGTACTGCAGCATAAAACACCTTCTAAGTTCTAAAACTCCATGAAAATAAATTTCATTAATCTACTGAGCAACAAAATGAAAAAAAAAAACCTACTATGAAAAGCTAGAACCTTTCTATGATATTAAAAAATAGGATAAAATACATGCTACTTTATTTTCATACTCTGCTTGGCAGAAGTAGCAAACCCAGTGACATATCTTACATTAGCACACCACAACAGTTTACTCAAAGATGTGATAAAAAATCCTTCAGCCATATTTTTTAATAAATCCACTTCCTGTAGCAATTCTTCCTCTCTCATTTTCATATCCTCTATCTGCACAAACTCCCTCTGAAATGTTGTAATATAGAAACCAGCAGAAAGGTGAAAAGGTGAAAAGTCTTCCTACTAGAAAAAAGCTGGAAGAAAAAGGGAATTTTCACAAGCTCTACATTTTGTGTTTCCATTTGCATTATCATTCCAGCCCCCTTTCCAAAACTTAACCTAAGCAGGTGACTGCTTGTGTATTCTGGATGGAGCATATGAAGAAACAAATTTGGAAAGAGACTTTTCCACAATGAGGAACACCAAGATGACTCATGGACTCATCTCCTGCTCCTGGTGTCTCTCACTGTCATTTGAGTCTGCTGTGAAAGCACAAAATGTCAGGGCACAGGCTGGTGGTGCCTGTCCCATAAGCGAGGCCATGCAACATAAGTCACCAGGAACTTCCTTGCTTTAGCTCTACTGCTACCCTAAAAACATTCTGTCTGTAAGAAGGCACCTTTCTTTCCTCCTAGCCCATAGAACCTTTCAAAGGAGAAATAAATTTTCAGACAAATGGCACATGAAAATTGCCAGTCTTTTTCATCTCAAATTTCCCCCGTCCCCTGACATTTTACCCGACAACTCCCTGAGAAGAGTAACATCAGCAGAAGTTACTACTGGATTAGTTGAAAACTTTTAAAATTTTAGGCTGATGAACAAAATATGTCTGTGCAACCTATGTTCTGTCTTTTTCTTTATAACAGATGATCACATCTAATATCTTACCATGTGTGCATAGTTTAGCCCCAGCTGGCAACCAAGAACCACACAGCTGCTTACTCACCTTCCTTCCCCTTCCCTCCCCGTGGGATGGGGAGGTGAATTACAAAAAAGGCAAAACTTGTGGGTTGGGATAAACATAGTTCAATAATTAAAATAAAGTAAAATAGAATAGTGGTATTCATAACACTAATTATGATTATAAAAATAATAATTGCAATGAAAAGGAGAGAGAAAGAGGGAGAGAGAAATAAAACCCAAGAAAAACAAGCGATGCACAACACAATTTTTCACCACCTGTTGATCAGTTCCCAGCCTGTCCCCCAGCAGCAATCACAGGGCTTCCAGCCAACTCTCTCCAGTTTATGTACATACTAAGTACGGTAGTCTGTGCTGTGGAGTGTCCCTTTGGCCAGTTCAGGCCACTTGTCCTGGCCATGCTCCCTCCTAGTTTCTTGTGCACCTGGCAGAGAATGAGACACTGAGAAGTCCTTGACTTAGGGTAAGCACTGCCCAGCAACACGCAAAACATCGGTGTGTTATCATCATTATTTCATTCCAAATTCAAAACACAGCACTGCATTAGCTACTAAGAAAGAAATTAAATCTATCCCAGCTGAAAACGTGGATTTAGTATGTGGTTCTTCAGAATACCTAAATGAAGAGCTCTTTGTAAGTAGCTTTTAACCCCTTTAAACATGAGTGGTTTGGTATCATATGGCACATTGTTCATCTCCTCATTGTCTGTTTTCCTTTCTTTCTCATCTGTTTGACGAAATACTGGTTTTTTTGTTTGTGGGTGGGAAAACTAACTTGCTGAGCACCAGAAAGTTCAGTGTAATTTTTCCTGGTTTCTAGACTTGAGTTAGTCTGTTATTGATTACCCTAATGCTTGACTTATTTGATTTGTTGCCAGCCAAGTTCTAGCAGTAGGAAGCTGGAGAGTATAAATTCTGAGAACCATTGCCTTAGACCAAAGTTTCAGTGTGATTACAATCACTTTCCAGATTTATACAGCTTTAAAGCTTATTTTGGTTAACAAAAACTCTTACTGAACCTGGTATCTGCCCACAGATGTGTCATCTGCAGTTTAAGGAGGTTCCCACCATGCAACTTTCACAACTTAAAAGCTTTGTTCTAAGATCTATATCGTATACATGGAATGGACACAGCCCTCTGACTCACAAGACAATCTTTATGCCAAAGCAGGGGCTTTTTGTTGAAATATGTGAACAGCCTTGATGGTGGATTCCTCTGACAGCGCACTCTGTAAAAATATGAGAATAATTTACAAAATAACATCAGTATCTTTATGTGAAGCATTAGAGCAAGATTAGAATCACATAGAAGGAACTATTAGAAGTCTGCAAAATTGAGACAAAAAAATCTTAGGTTTCACAAAACAGAAACAGTTCAATTGTAAAAGCTAGGCCATTAAAAGTCAAGATAAAAGATGCAATGGAGAATGGGAAAGGAAGGAATAGTGTAACTCATAACTATCTACTTGTTTATTATTTAAAATGACAAAGAAGTTAAGAGAGAGCAAGAGAGAAGTAGATAAAAAGACAAAAAAAGCAAAGACGTAGCTTAAAATGTGTCTCCGAAGTATGCTAACAAAATTTAAGGGACCAAAATTAGACAACAATTGCTATCTGACAAATAGAGGTGAAAGATGAAAGATGAAATGCAAGGGACATATTAAAGACATTTTTAGGAGAGTCTTCGTAGACCAAAACCATGGATTGACCTTGCAGGAGTGGAACTGCCCTCTGAAATCACCTCTGAAATCATAATATCTCTATTATTAATAAGGATAACAAATTCCATTAGTTTTCTTCTAGAATTTTTCTCCTACTAGCACTCACAGAGCTTGAAAAGGAATTAAATTAAAAAGGAATGCTCTCCTCTTATTATCAGACAGAATAAAATCTTTTTAATCAGATCTTGTCCGATCAGACAGAATAATAATCTAATAAGAAAGCAATACATCTTCTACACCTACTTCTGCAGTGGTGAGCTCCTCATGAAATTGCTCCTGGGAAAAAGCTGTCAGCTCACCTTTGTTCCTGCACACCCACACTGCATAAGCCAGCAGGGATCTGATCAAAGCATCCCAGGTTTTTTGCCAGCAGGCAACAGACACTGGACAGTCTCCATGCATTGACGTTTCCCTGAGCAGTTGCCATCAGATATGGCTACAGCTGAGGTGGCATGGGGGCACTTCCACCCCAGCAGTGTCCCTGTAATCCAGATATGGAGTGCAGTCCTGTGCCTGGGATACATCTGCCTCGGGGATTGAGGTGCAGGAACAACTTGAGGAGCCAGGGAGGAGTAAGGAGGTGGTCTGACTCAAGCACCTAATAGGTCCTGGTTATGCCAGTCATCAGGCTGTAAAGCCACAATCCTTGGACTTTAGAAACACTCTTCTGGCACATAGCTATGTAAGCTAGAGCTTGGCATGTTTTCCTGAGCTTGTAAATTAGAAGAAAGTCCACAGGGCTTCCCACTTATAAAATCTACACACAGCTGCAATCCAGAAGGTTTTGAATCATCAGCTCTTCCTGTAAAACCAGAAGAAAATATCCCCCATTCCTTCCTGCTAAGGGTAAGCCCCTGCCTTTGTTTTCTGGTGAGCAATATCCTTGCAGCATTTCATGAGGTGCTGCCAGCTGTCCAGTGGAACATAGCTGGGCACGTATTCCTGGGAGGGAGGGCGATGGGAATATGGGTGTATAAGCAGCTAGCAGAACCAACAAAACACACTTTCAGAGTAATAAATGAGATGGATTCTAGCCAGTCAGAAAAATATGTGAATGCATATAAAAAATTATGGTAAGACTTCAAGAAGTTAAAATATACTCTTAATCCATGTGGGAGCCTGAGAAACCCTTTCTACAAAGATTTAGAAGAGGCACTGGCAGAATATCTCAAATAGACCTGACAATGATGCAAGCACCCAGTTTGGCAATCATTGAACCACCATGTTAGCTGCTCTGGGGAATGTCTTCTGAAATCTGTATTAGCTTTCAGAGGAAAGAACTCATTAACCTCCAAACTGAAGTGTAAGTGTGCCACACCACAATACCATGAGAACACCCTGCCAGTCTGATCTATTGCTCTTAAAGGGACTATGCTACTACATGTCCTCATATAAACCAGTGGGCACCATGAAAATGCACAGAAAATTAATTGTCAGGACTCTTAAAGGAATTAACAGTGCAGCCTTCTTTACTGGATTAATTTCACTTATCCCCATCCATCAGAGCTGTACAGAGCTCCCCCTCTTCTCTTGGCAAACTCTCTTGTGTTGTGTAACAGCATTAAAAGAGTAGTTTGTTTCCAAATGATATTGAGGAAGACTATCGCTATTTGGTACAGATATGTGCAGTACTGCTATCACAGTGTTCTGCCTTGCAGAGCTCCAGGCTGGCTCAGTATGAACCAAAGCCCGAGCAGTTCTAGCTGCATGATTGTTCTGTTCCAGCAATGGGAAGAAGGGACAAGGAATGATCCATCCCTTATTCTGATGCACTTAGTTTTTCCTGTCTAACGTTTAGACCTCCTCTTCCTATCCATCAAAATGCCAGGACCCACCAGAGATTCTCTACATATGAAGGTGGTATGTCTCAGAAACGATACACATATCTGAAAAGAAATTAGGCAGGAGATGTCAGTAAATTACTTGCCTGGTGCCTGTACTGAGTTTGGAGAAGCTTTACCCATGGTGTGCTAATACACCAATCACTCCCCACTGAATGTTCAGGGAAGGCAGACATTTTGCAAGACTGTTTTTCACTATGTCTCTGTTTTTCACTCTTTTTCACTGTTTTTCACAGGTGCAAGCTGGGTGTATTGGACCTCATGTCCTCTGCATCCAGAAGGAAATGATCAGCAGGTCTGCATGGTAAGAGTACTGGTGCCAGCAGAGACTAAATGGCACAAAGTATTAACAGCACTTGTATTATTGAGATATTGATACAATTTGCTGGCAAGAACAAAGTCCCAATTTTCATCACAGAAAAAGAAGTATTTCAGACCTTTCTGAAAGCTACAAAGAAATATCTACCATTAAATTCTCAGTGGGAACTGAAATGCCAGAGTTTCACACAGTAGCCTTATCAGTCTTTGACTTTAGCTTCATATTTTCATATGCAGCAGCCTGCAGCTATGGACCAACTTGTGGCAGTGATGGTTGATTATTTTCTTAAATAGAAAGAAGTGACAGTGGTCAGGATGAATGGCACTGCTGCGCATCCCTGGCAGCATTCTTGGACATCCTAATGTGGTCTAAATTATGTCACCAGACCAAATCAACAATCACGTCCAAAAGCACATTCTGTAGGAGAACCTCTTGCTTTGGACTGATATAATCTCCATGTGCCAAGCCAGAGAGGATTTGCATCAGCCCCAGGTAACTGTGCATTGAAACAACAGGCAGTGATGACCACAAGAGATGTCAAAATTTTTGAGGCTATTTGTTATAATATTGATGCCCTGAGACTGGAAAATGCAAGAGGTCCTCACAGTTTGTCTAAGGAAAATGTGAGCATTTCGGTAGTATTGAGGGAAATTAGAAGTTCGCAGCTGTATTTTAAAACATTTCATTTCTGTCAATATAAACTCTGCTGGAAGTAATGCAGAAGTGGTGCTAACAGTCTGATCCACTGATGATGACGAATGCTAGCACATGGGATCACACAGCACATTAATTTCATAGGTGAAAACATATCTGTTGCCCTGCAGCAAATCTGCAGCAGGGTGTGTGTAACATTTCTGGATTTATGTGTAGTCCAGCATGCAGCTGCTTTTCTTTTAAGTACCTAATGACACCTATATTTTTTAATTAAAAAGGTAACAAGCAGTGTAGCAACTGGGAACCCAGGCACATAACTATTTCTTTCTTTTGACTTGACTTCTGTTTTATTAAGTAGTTTTTCCTGCAATGTCACAAAGACAAAAAAGTCTTCAGCATTGTCATGCTAAGTGGCACACAAGTTTTGTTGTGCAGAATGTTATATGTGCATAGGCAATAGCTATGACAACATGGAAAGCCCCACACTATGAAATTTTATAACAATGCAATTATTAACTCAAGTCACTCAGACATGTTTTCCAAGTACTGCTTTGTATATTTGATACCATAATCATTTATGTTAGATGACTCAAAATGTGACACCATTAGAAGCCTTTTTGACATAATTATCTTCAAACTTGTTTAACAGAATTGTAGTACTTGGTGGTATTGTGATTTTTTGGGGGGGTTTAGTGCCATGAAAGACTGAAGTGAGATTACTCATCAGCACTGTCTTCCCTTTCCTCTTTGCCATGCTCTGTTGTATCTGCCCACTTGTCAGCTTCTCAGAAAGCATCTTACAAGCTTTCAAATGTGTTTCTTCCTCAGCCTTAGCCTAACCACCAAGTGACATTCTCAAACTTGACTGCCTTCTATGCTTCCAACATTTTGGTTTTAAAGAGGGGCTGTCAGTTTCTTCACCATGATCTGAGCTGGCCTCTGAACAGATTACATTTCATTATCCCTCACAGACACCAGAAAAACCCCATCCAGAATAGAGAAGATCCCTCATACCAGTGGGGCTACCACAAACCAATTATGTCAAATACTCTACTGGTCAGAAAGCACACTGTGAAAAAGATCACCAGTGCATAACATTTAACAGAGTGTTTTTAAAAAAGATTAGAGAAGGTTAAAAAAATCTTTTTTCCATTCAGCTGTAATGAATCACTCTGTGGTTGGTGTTATCTCTCCCTGTTTTTTCACTGTTTAAATTTCCCGTTCATCACAAAGCCGCTCATTACTGCTGTGGCCACCCAAAAGATATCTGTGTAGTTTAAGCCAGTTATCTTGAAGAGCTGGGTACTTTCAGCAGGCAGCCTAGCCCTCTCAAGAATAGGTGTTTCACATAAATAGGATAATTAACATCTGAACTCACCAATCTGTCACCACCACCACTGAGAGGGTCCAGACATTTGCTTTATTCTGTCTTACTTCTGTGGCCCATCTGATGTCCATCCATTCTTGGCTTTAAACAACCAAACTGAGAGGCCACCCCTCTGATACTCCCAGATCAAAGACTCAAGCTTTCTGCCCTTCACATTACACAAATTATTGTAAATTGCCTAACTGATCTAATTTCCAGTGCTTTACAATTTGCTATTCATGGCCTCATTATACTTTTTTATATTCTTTTAGAATTGTTTTTACTAAGAGATAATAAAGTGGACAGTGCAATCCTAGTAAATCCTGAGGTCTTTAAAAGGAGCTATGCAGAATTCATAAATTCTATTATTCACATGACACTGAAGCTGGTGAAAAGATGGAATTTGGTCTCAAGTTCCTCAATACTGATCAGTAATCACAGCAATCAAGTTGCATAGCAGGTAGAGTCAGGATGCGCTTGAAATCAGTCACTATATTTAAAAATAAAAGTAGTCAGCAAAAACCAAGGAGATGAGAATATAAGATGAGTTGTAATTGGGTTGCTTCATTGAGATGCTTTAAGACTTTTTTTTTTTTGCCTCCCCATCTCTCCTTCCAAACAGTAAGTTAGTCAGCTAGAAAGCTACACAGTGAATTCTCATGTCTGCATCAGTCTTTCTGTCCTTTCTCACATAAAGGTAGTCCTCCATTCATAGCTTTACATTAGTAAGTTCTGTGTTTAGAGTAGTAATCTTCACTTTATATAATCCTCTCCTTTATATACTCCTGCTTTCAACTGGGAGCAAACGCTAATTTGATCATGCATAAGAGACATACATAAATGTCAACCAGCTTGGCTGTCTTCTTCCTCTGCTTCTTCAGTATTGTTGCAATGGATGTTGTTGAAGTGCATCAGTGCTGACACATCCTATTAAAGTTCTGGAAATGCACATCAGTGCTACTGTAATATTATAATTCTTTGCATTTTTCTCTTCTGGCTGAACAGGCAGTATGATTGATGACAGAAAGCCTGGTTAAACAGAAAGAAGTTACTAGTAAAAAAAGCATTGAATGAGTCATGAATAAAGATTAAAGACAAGTGAGAACCTATAGTCAAACATGGGCTGTAGATCAATTTTTTGTTAAAAAGCACACCCTTCTTTCAGTTATAACTGAACCTTGACTCAAAACAAAACTTCAGAAGACAGAACTACACATACATGAATCAAAACCATCCAGCTTGAAATCCAGTGAGGCAGCATGGATTCTAGAACCTGAAAGATATAAAAGGATGATAAAACTACAATCCAAACTCAAAAGATAAAGAGCACCAGAAAGTGAGAAAAGCAAAATTTAACATACACACAGACTGTGAATGAAAGGGAGAAAGGAAGAAACATTTCCCCCACAAAAACAGAGACTGCCACTCTGTGGCACCTTTTTTAACAACATTTCCAAAGAAGTTTCTTCTATGACAGAAAAAGGAAGGATGAGAAATGTATGGGTTTACATGGTAGCCACACTTCATTATTTTATTTTGGTTTTATAGTTATTCTCAAAATCACTGTCTTATCATCTGAAAGATACATATATGTAGAGAAAGATTCCCTTATCATACAGAAAAAAAAATTAATAATTTCCTCACGCCTTACTATTGTGGCACCCAAATTTTGACCCCTGGTGGTTTTTGTTTGAAGGGTAATTTCAGATTTGCCACAGAAGGGAGTTGCATCCACAAGTAATATCAAACTGCTGTTCCACCATTACTCACGACCTGTGTGTTTTTGAGGGATGCCCATTTCCAGTTGCCAGAGCTGCTGCCTCTCCACTCACCCTTTCCCAGTCTCTTCCAATGCAGTTGATGCCACTTGCTGGTTTTCTGCTGCCAGTACAGGTTTCTGTGATGCACTCAGCTCTGGAGAATAAGCTCAGGACATGCCACTCAGTAAAGCAGATTCAGAAATTAAGGTGATAATAAAAGTGAATCTCAAAAAAACAACAAATAAAATCACCCCGCTCACCCCCCCACT
>VXAX01000821.1:116482-137995 GCA_013399835.1 Leptocoma aspasia
AAAAAAAAAAAACAAAATTACTTCAATATAAAATCTACCAATTCTGGAAATAGACAGATTAGCAGGAAATATCAACACCACAGTGTACTGGCAACTTGCAGGCAGTCTAGTTTTATAAAATAAAATTAAATCAATAATGTACAAGTGCTTTCTTAATTGTTATAGTACAAAATTCTTACTATTGTAAGGAAAATGTGAATATGAGAGAGGAAAGCATCACAGAACAAAAAAGTTCAAGAGAAAGTAGCATTAAGGAGATTATTCCAAAGTGCATGTTAATTAAAACCAAATAATAATTTTTTTAACAAAATAGCCGAGGTGTATCTGAAGAATCCACCTAGATTCTCAAATTAAAAAAACTCAACAGCTTATTTATCCTATTTTCCAGTTGGTTCTTATTTTGAGGACAAAGACTCTCTGAAGAAAGGATCTGCAGGAAGGGAGAAGCACTGATAGCTGCACTGCTGCTTGGGTGTTTCTGTGACATTACATGTCTATCACTCCAGAACAGAAGGAGAAAGTAAGTGTGAAGTTTTAGTACAAACTTGCCACCATTCTGTCAGCTGTCACCATTTCCTTGTTCCATTCCTCCACCATTCACATTTCTCTCCAGAATCTAGCTCTGCTGAGGTACTAACACAATTTACAAACAGCTCAGGATAGATTATATCAATTTTTTAAAACTTCTGAAATTATTCACAACCACAAGACTCTGGCATTAACCACATAACATAACTCCCCTGTCTTACTGTTCTGAACTCTTACAACTTATTAAAAAAAAAAAGAAAGTACAAAGAGAGGGCAGGATGAACTACTCCAGTCAGAGGCAAAACATTTCATTTTATTTTTTAATATGTTACTATATCTTTGTTTAGAAATTTTCAACCTTCTGGACAGCAAATGTAGAATAAATCTTCTCACCTTCTTCCCCACAGAAATAAAACTCACAAAGCCAGGATGGCCAATGCTGGGGAAGCGTCAACAAAATAAAATCTCAGATCAGCTGGAAAGTATTTTGAGAACCTCAGGTCTGAATATATAGCAGAAACAGAAAATTGCCATTTAAAGGAAAAGACTCTCCATCAATATATTTCTAGGTGTAAAAGCTTTCTTGCTGTGAATGATGCAACTCTGCTTAGCTCATAGACAGCTTAATCAATCTGACACTTCTAGAATTTATACACCACATTTCAGGACCAAGAAAAATATATGTTTTTGAAGCATGCCCTTATGAGGTTTTAATGGTGATACAGATAAACTTTGTGATGAACTTGCAGTGCTAATAAGCACTGTAGCCATAAAGCTGCCCCCAAAAGTCACCTTTGCAGCTGTGATTCACATACTGCACAGCTGAATGGCTGCAAGGTGCTGCAGGCATCTCTAGCAATCCTGGCACCTGTTGTGGCAACAGGTGACCAAAACATATCTACCTTCATTCTAAGACATAACAGGCTCATTTAAGTAGTGTCATTACTTCATCTGTTGAAAATTACGTTGATGAAAATCTTGATTATCCAAAAATGATTGATGGATTCCACACAAAGAAAATTTGCATGTGGTGCTATTTATAATTAATCAAATGGATTGCAATAGATTCTATTTAATTTATATAAGAAGTTCAAGTTAATTATTTTTGTCATGTGATATGCACATAGTTTGAAATATGAAACCGGGTTTTCCAAGATGTTGCTCTTAAAGGTATATGCATATTGATGCTACATTATGAAATTCAAAATTATTTATACGCTAGGATTTGTAGCATTTTTTGGAAAGTTTATCCTTTTTATTTGCAAGAGACAATGTTTTAGCAGCTACTTCGAAGTGTACACATTTTACTTCCCTACTCCTTTCAAAGAACACGTTAGTGAAACCTGCAGGATAAATTATTTCACTAAAACAAAACAACAAAGGACAAGATGGTGGAAATGAAACACAAAACTCAAAAATCAGCAACAGGAAGGAAGAACATGGCATAAAAAATGCTGAAAATTCAACAGTGATTTTCTGAATTAAGTTCAAATGTTGAAAAATAATACGACATCCTTCCTGTAGGTTTGCATTCTGTTTGTGTACACATGCACACAAATATCATATACACCATTTCTCTGTATTAATACCACTACATTTGTTTCATTAATAGTATTACAGTACATGAATAGTACTACACTACAGGTTTTACAATGAATCTCCACTCAATTTGAACCAAGGATATGCTGCTTGCCAGTGGAACAGAATAATCTGACTTTTTAAAATGTGCAATGTAGGGTTTGCATCATTACCACATCATATGAGACTCTACTGTTGGATGTTTCCAGGTCCTCTTAAATTACTGTAAAGTTAATTAAACTCTAGTAGAACTTGCTGACAAATTTAAGCAAAAGTAAATAAAAGATGCTAAGACAGACGTAGCTATCTATGCCATATATAACAAAAGTTACGCTTCCTCTGTATGAAGAGCCATGTCAAAAACGGGAGACACGAGAAAGTGGTGACTAATCACTGCAGTTCAGGGTGCAGCAGACCACTTCTCTGGCTGCACAACCATAAAAGTGCACTTGGTACAGGGCTAGGGCTAACTCACCACAGCATTCAAATAAATCACTGCACCCAACCATCAAAGCCTTGCAACCACCCTGCCTGCACTTTTTGAAAATTATTAGGCTTGCTTCTCCTCCTTGGCAGATCTTTTACACACAGTCCTTCTCAAGGTGCAGATCTGTACCTGCGTCTCCTCCACCTGGGAGCTGTTCTTCAGCACAGCACATGACAGGTGGGCATTCCTTGGGCTTTTCTCTATGGATGAAGTCAGGCTGCACTCCTTATTTTATGATGTCTTAGTCTGTTTATGCCTTTTATGATCAAGGATGTGGTCTCTGGTGGGTGTCAGAGCGTGGCAGGGCCCTGGAAGCCCCACATGCAAATGAAGAAGGGGCAGGCAATGAAAGGTCCTGCCTCGGGCGTATAGCATGTACTCACACACATTCCACGTGCCTGCCAAAGTCAACTCAGCTGGCAGCTTTAACCACTTTAAAGTGCTTGCCATCAGGGTGCCAAGCCTGATAGGGAGCAGAGGTCCCAGTGGGGCCCACAGCTGTTTGCCAGCAGGCAAGCTCTGGTTGACTGCTATTTCCTCTGCTGCTGTTGCCATAGGAGACCCTCTGTTGAGGAGGAGCTGCTGACTTCCCGCCTTCCACCCTCCTGTCTGCTACAGCACATTCCCTGCCTCTGCATATCTTGCCTCATGTAAAATGCTCTGTCGCTAAACCTCCTCAGCATTCAGCCTCCCTCTCTCCCATGAGAAAATCTAAGATATAAACCTCAATTTTCTTATACTGGAGGAAGCCCCAGGCCAGATCCTATTGTTGAGCAGGATGGTCTGAGCAGGACATCAGTGCATGAGAGAAAGGCTACTGGGTTGTTCTTGGGAGTTGGCATAATGCTACTGGAGAAGAGTGACACAAAGTAAAAATCAAAAGAGAAGCTTGGAGACTGTGTGCTTGGGACACTCTCCTCCCAGCCCAGGCCTCAGATCTGAAGACCTACTGAAGACCAACCCAGTGACTTTACACATGCCAAAATACAGTTGACTGAGGTTTCAATTCTCTGCTCTTCTGATGTGATACTCAGAACTCCCGTGGTCCCCAAAGAGTCGCAGATGAAGATGAACTCTTCTGACTCTTTTCCAAGACCCTCTTTGGCAAGAAGAAAGGCAGACATCCTCCTAGCACCATGCCCTTCTTCAACTCAAGGTCAAAACCAGAAAGGTGTTTTGTAGCATGACATTAGTATGTCCAGCAGAACCCAGTGAAGAGACTGAGGTTTACTAAGACATTGCCAGAGCACCATGTCAAAGCAAGCATGGCCATATCTGTAGGAATAAACAGCAGGGTCCCTAGAGCCCTGTCAACTTTCACATCATGAACAGATGTTTATGAAAACTACTGGCTGTCAGGGATAAATACTTTTCTGAGACCACTCATCACATTTACAGATGATTCAAAGAGCTTACTGGTTTACTAAGAAAGTCCACCACCAGGGAATATCCTTGCACATGGTTCAATTCAGTAGGAGAAATGCAACCAGAGTTTAATGATACAGAATGGATGCTGGACAGACATAAAAAGAAAGCAAAAAAATCTGAGAACTTCCATTTGGCTTGAGCAGATATTTCTGGGTGTTTTCTCTCAGTATGACTGTAACTTGCTGCTGTGGCGATGTTTTAATGCCAGGTTTCCTACACACAGACAAAATACTTTAACTGTTGTATGAAACGTTTCAGTTTAGCTAAATGGCCAAGTCACGGGGAAGCATCCAACAAAGACAAATTTCTGTAATTCAGATTCTTCCTTAGGCAGTTGTTTTTAGTTTCAAATATTCTTTTGAAACAACTTTCTAGGATTAAGGTGTGTTGAACCCACCAGATTGCTGTCACCACTCCTGTTTTATGTGTATCACACAGGGAAACAAATCAACTGAGGCTGAGCAATGTGGTTGGACACTGGGCCTGGAGATGAAGTTTCATATTGTAGCTATTTTGGAATACAGCATTTATATTTTAATGTGAAAATTAAAAGTGAATTTGAGATGCAGAAGAAAAGTTTTCTGACTTCATAAAGTGTGTTGGTTAAAACTCTAGGTGTGTTGATGACTTCATTGTGCTATACACAACACTTGACTTGCACTAAAAATAAACAGCTGTCACAAATTTTATACAAGAGAAAAATGCACTTCTTCCATTTGTAACTAAAGTCACTCTCTGCTTCTTTGTGTGCTTCTGATGCTGAAAATTTCAGGCAAAGTTGTGAAATTAGGAGAAGACGTGCAAAAGTTTCAAATTTCTGAGCTTTAGTTAATGAAAGCTTATGAAGTAGTTATCAGATATATTAACTGGGCATAATTGAGAGCATTGAACAAATATAGATGAAAACTGTGTGCAATGAGATTTTAAAATTAGTTTTATCTTTGTGTTCAAAGTTGAAAGTGAAGGAAGATTATAGCTACTCCTATAAAACAAATAGACCTGTTGAATAAATATAAAATATTGAATGTAGAAACGTGTTTAACACTATTGTATTGTTTTACAGAGGAAAGCACTGAAACAAATATCTGAAAGACACTTCATGCACTTTTAACAAGATTACTATTTTATAGTCTGAAATAGTTATTTCCATAAATGAAATAAGGATAGAACCTCTCTCATTTAATGATCAAACAGCTTCTGGCAATATGATAGAGGTCTTGTATATGTAAAAGAGGAGAAGGAATAGTTTAAAAAAAATTGTTAGCAAAAGTCTCCCAGATAGCTATGATGGCCTTAAAATTGCATTTATATACTTACATACTGCATTATCAGTAACACACAGAGCTCTAGAACTAAAATATGCATGGAAAGAGAAAAGATTATAAACTTTCCATTCAGCAGCAGAGTGAAATTCGTTAGCTTTGGTCTTGAAGTCCATTAAATTTGATCAGTGAGGATGATTCACTGGGATATATAAGTATTTCGTATCTGTCTTTGTGTTCAAGACCTGTACAGAGGAAACAAGTTTGTTATAACTCCAACCTCTCTGATGATCCTGTGGGACTAGCAGGGTGTTTGGGACTGGAGTTGTGTGCAGTAGGGATCCTTGCAACCAGGAGCACCTCCTATGCACATGAAGTGGACTCATGCACTGTGTACAGCAGGGACACAGGAAGGAAACCATGACTGCAGAGGCAAATCTGGTTTTGAGATGATTCAGAGGTGATTTCTGATCCTCTAGCACACACTGTCCTGGAAACCGCAGGAGAAACCCAAGCTTCAGCTCACAAATAGGGTGAGTCATCTGGCCACAGGCTTGCTCTGTATCATCCTCTTCCAGCAGGACCTTCATCTATAGATTAAAAATACATCACCAGCAGCATAAAAACTTCCTATTCCTGCTCACAACTGGCTATTACACTCTGTCCCAATGATCACCCTGTTTGCTGTATGAACACTCACTACATGACCAAACCTCTGATTTTCTTTTCCCATCCACAGGAACCTATGACAGAAATGATCATTTGTGGTTTATCTCGTGCTTCTGTCATATATTGGGGAGGCACATGATATTTATCCCTCAAAATCATCCCCTTAGCAGAAAAGCTGGTCTGTGCCAGGTGCAAGGTTTGGCTACTGCCAGCCTGTGCAGCTCTGCTACACGCAGATAAATTTTGTGTCCATTAGACAAGTTGAACCAGCATAAAGCCTTGGATGTGAAACTGGCACCTGGAATAAGATCCAGCATTTTAAATGTTTCTGAATGTCCCACTAGTACTCAGCATTTCTAACTGGCAATCTTCTAAAGACTGGGGTTTACTTTGGAAATCTTCAGTTGGCTAAACGATGTGATGACTGAAGACATTGTATCAAGAACTATTTTCTGGGCCTAATAATTTTATTAACTTTGAACAGATATTCAACAAATTGTTTAGAAATTTATAACCTTTTTTGCTTGCATCAGATCAGAGTCTGAAGGAGTCAAGAGTCAAGAAAGAGAAGAACTCAATGTCATTTGTTTCTGCAGAAGCTTGAATGAATGCAACTTGAAAAGTTTCAACTCCTTTGACAAGTTCTTTAGGCTCAGAACATTTTAACAAAATTTTTTCAAGATTTAGCCTTCTCAATGTCGTCTGTTCAACTGCCTTCGCCTTGTGCGCTCTTTTTCTCTATAAACCACTCATTATCCTACTTTTGCTTCTAAATGACCGCATAATGCCAATTACTAAGGAATTTAAATACGAAACCAAAAGAAACTTACAGAAGCCAAATTGTGCTCCAATTGCTTGATTATTTTATTCATTATGTCCATAAAAATTTACCTCAACTAGCCTCTGGCAAAGTTTTTAGTGGCTTTTTTACTGCGTCTAATTTCCGCTCGTATTTTGGCAAGAAACAATACTTCACATGTTACAGAATTTCCTACCCAATACAGCTCGTCCAGTGCAGATACTAGCTTGTCCCATGACTGGCGTGTAACAGCTTATTCTGCTTGGACTACATCACAATTCAAGTATTCACGTAATTTTCCATCATATTTTCAGGCCTGGTATTTTCTAATCCCCTAAATCTTTCCTCAAGCATATTTTGGTGCTCACCTTCATGTATCAGGATGAATATTTTCTATTTTTCCTGTCCTATTGAGAATTACTACCATGAATATAGTCAAGCTTTTCACATTTTTCAGTTGCATTTTTCACATGTTCAGATTTTCTCTGCAGATGAAGTTCTCCCTGTCAAAACAGGAATATGCAAGAAAATTTTACTAGTTGAAGATCCCTAAAATATAGATAGGTCTATGTTGCTATGAACATATTATAAGTTTCTCTGTGTGTAAGCCTTCTGATCATTTTCCCATGGGAGAACATCCTTTTGCTGTCTTTTACTCTGTATAAGCTTTCTGTAAACAAAATATCTGTGTCTGTTCTTCAAAAACATAGAATTGGTTAGCCTCCTCCTACCTATGAGGAGACTAAACTGAAATTACTTTATCTTTCTGATATTGTAAACTATTCGGACACATTTCCCTAGACGAAGCAGCAGCAGGAGCATGGAATGCTCTCTGCTGAGCAGATATAGAAAAATACTAGAATTATAGAGTCATTTTAATAAATCATTTTAACCTTCTGAAATTATTGTCAAGAGTCCTTTCTTCTGTGTGTGAACCACGACGATAGGTCTGAGTTCAGCTGAGCCACCTTAACTATTCTGGAGGTTCATAACTGGGGCTCTGGAGATCTTTAGGTTTGGTAAAATAGAAAACACTGCTGTATCTTTACCAGCTAACTTTAGTTAAAAATACTGAACTCCAATCCACCTTTGTTACCTGATATCATGGGTTTTGCTTTTCAATATACAGGAATATATTTTTCTATATTTTCTTACGCTTTCTAGATCCCATTTCAAAGACCAGTCTTCTCTATCTCTCTTTGAGTAGAAGGCTAACCTGTACACATAACTAGTGGAAAACTGTATGTGAATCTGGTGAATCAGTGCATTTGATATGGCCAGAGAGCAAACTACTAGTCTGTTTTCAGGTGGATTAAGTATGGTGTAAATCAGAGTTACCAGTTTCTTGAGCTGTTGGAAACCACTTCCTATGTCTCACTAAACTCTTGTGTTCATGGGTTTGCACATGCTATAGGTACAAAGGATGTCCCAAAGTCACACTCTAATATTCTATAAATCAGTATGTAAGGTGTCAAATATGTTTCATACACTCAAAAAATGAATCAATACACAGATAAGGAATAACAAAAAATGAATACATGAAAATATTAATACTCAAATTACCAAACTCAAAACTTTAAGAAAGGCTGTAATTAAAAATAAATAAAAGTATCTTATGTACATTCACAACTATTAACCATGCTGTTATTCACATAATTTTGAGATTTTAGGGTAAGGTAAAATAAAAAAAATCCCTGAATTTTCTTGTTCTAGGGAATCAAGTCCCAGAGGTAATATCCATATTACTTGGGAGGATTAATGCCTATATTTCTAAAGACGTCTTAATCACTAAATTATCTTAGTTCCTTTTCATCTGTTCATTTTATACATATTGCACACATCCATGAACCTCTCTTGTGGTACAAACTCTGCAAAAGTTTATGTATTAGTAACTTCCTTTAGGGTTACCATTCACGTTGTCTGCAGGGCAAATTAGGGGAACATACCTGCCACTGACAAAGTTGGGCCATTCCCAAAAAACAAGCTGTCAAATCCTTTGTGTCAGTCACCACTTATGGGCAAAACTAATTGCTCCTCAAACCTCCACAACTGGAACTGTGATGATCTTAGGCTGCTGCTCAGAAGCAAACTGCCTGGTTTTGGAGTCACCTGGTCTCTCACCCTGACATGACACAAGCTGCTGTGTCACAGTAAGTCCTTACAGAAAATTGTTCATTTATTCATTTTATGCTCTTTCTTTGTTTGCCAAAACAGTCCTACTGCACAGAATTATCCCACCAGCAACCATCTGACAGAGATCTGCACTTGCAGCAGCACAAATCACGTTCTTCAGTTTTGCACTTTCTAAATTATAAACGCTATTTTGATTTCAAGAAATTAAATTGTCCACCATTTCACATACTTCCTTTCTGTTTTAGAGGAAAATACTGTTTTAGAGGAAAAATAGAAGAAATCAGAAAGCTCTTCCACTGCTATCAGATCCATGGTCTACTTATGGGTGATACAGAAAAAGCCAATACATACATACAAAGCTTTCAAGTTGCAGTGGCTGCCACACTGCCAGGCTAAGAGCAGCTCTGGAGAAGAGCTGGGAAGGTCAGATGTTTTCTCATCATGAGCAGTTGATGTTGTTGGCATAAGGGGTTTACCAGTTGTCTTCGTTATTTCCCCTCATGCATAAAGACTCCAGGTATCAGAAGGCTTAAGATAGTTTTATTATGATGGCTCCAGTACAGTGCTTCTTTACATGGCTTTTGGTGTAATTCTCGTACATTGCTTTCTTCCACTAGTGCCTTAGTTAAAGAATGTCCTCTGCCTGCAAGAATGCTCTGTGTCTTGCCAGAATGCTTCTGTGTCCAGAATGCTTCTGTCCCTCTTCTCTGTCCGTGTGATACTAAAGTGAGAGGAGCTGACAATCAAACAGCTTCCTCCCCACACACGGCCAGAGGGAGACAGAGGGAGAATGTGTCCTTGAGTAGAACACAGCCCAGAGAGATATGTTTACAAAATCTCTCTTATTTCTCTTGGGAATAAAACCTAACAGGCTTGCTGCTAGGAGACTCACAAAACCCAAAATCATAATTACCACAAGCAGTCCTAGAGTGAATCCAGGCAGAGAGGCAGGAGGAACACTGGGACACATGCAGGGAATCTAACATGCAGAGGGCATTGATCGAATACACTGTAGCACCAGTATGCATGTGGACTACAGAGCCACAGAAGAGACCACAAAAGTTTATAAATTAAGGTGATCAAGCCCTCCACTGTGTTTACAAGCAGGTAGTCATCAGAGCTACGTATGCATTGGCTTCTCGGCATATACTAGTGCACATAGAAAGACTGACTAGCAGGAAAAGTGCGTCTCTAGTTTTGTCTCAAGTGTTGCAAGTCTCAGCAGGGTGTACAACTGCTTTCCATTACTTTGTAAAAAGAATGTTAATAATTTGGAACTAGGTCACTCTGGACATTAACAGCTCATGACAAAAAGCAGACCTGAAATCAAGTGGTATGCACAAAATGGAGTGAAATAGTTTAAAAGTTACTCAGAAAAATTATGCAATCATTCATCATGAATCCATTGTGGTTTATCCATTGCATATTTTCATTATATTTTTTATATTCATTATACAAAACTTGAATAATTTTGATTCAGGGAAAAACCTCGTAAACTCCTAAACCCTTCTCTCTGGGTGCCTTTTATAATGACCATGAATACTGTTGGTCTACATAAGCTAAGTATGTCATCATTAAATTCATTAAAAATTTTAAAGAACTATACTCTCTAACCTAAAGAAGGATAATCTTTTTTATTTTTCAGCATTTTGAAATACCAAATCCCTTTACATTAATTATTTTGTGATAGCCAAAGCATACATATAATTCATTCCAACAGAGCAGTTAAAGAACAGGCTGTGTCAGCCTTTTAACATTTGGTACATGAGCATTACCTCATTTTAGTGTTTCTCTTCAAGATTTTTGGGGGGTGGGGTTTGTAATATATAGAAAAGTGTCTGTTCATGAAGAAAGTGGTTTGGATAAAAAAGTTAGCAGTTTGTGAAGGAAACCCCAAAACATAGCCTACGCTTTGAGTCTTTAACTTCCACATGGTGGTTGGGTTAAATATCTCATCTTTTGTAGTTCTTTCCAATTTTGTATGTCTATGGAGGTTTAAAAGTGGTTTTCCTACTTCATGCAGGAAAATAAAGATTATTCAGTGGTACTCCCCCACTCCAAAGCAGGCCAATTCAGAGCTTGTGCTAGTTCCAAAGTTAGGGCTTTCCAGTAAAAAATGTAGGAAGTGATTTGTGTTTGCCATATAAAAGCATTATTTCCAATCTGAATACAAAATCTCTCTTGCCACCTAGTTGATCTAATCTAAGATGTTAGGACATAGCACAATCTCAGCCTTGAAAACTGCTGAAACTCTGTGGAAATGTTGCCTCATTCCCACTAGTGCAGAATGAACATCCTTCAATTTGGGAAGATTTAACTGTGAGGAAGAACATCTATTCTAGTGCCTTTAAGAGCTTGTTTTCCCTACCTTTTTCTTCATATTATTTTCATGAAATAAAAGTTTATTGGGGGCTTTGCAAGTCATGCTTTGGTGAGCAGTACCAGAATGCTCAAGAAAAGCTACAAGAAAGTCACTGAAACTAGATTGTCTTAAGATGTGGTAGACACACATGACAGCACATAGTATGCCTGGGCAGGGTTTCAAAAATAAATTGGATACATGGACAATTTATAGTTCTGTAACAACATGCATATGTGAAATGTCTGCCGTTTAGAGACACCAACATTTGATTTGTGAACATTCCCAAGCCTTTACCTTCACAAAGAAATTCCTACCAGTTATGATGCCTGTAAGAGTTAATATATGAAAATAGCCCCACTGTACTCTGGACCAATTGTGCTTTCTACATGTATAAATAAGATTTGCCTTTATTTTCTGTGACTTTTTGGGGGCTACTTAGATGCAAATGTGCATCTATGAAATGATAACTTAGTTCTGCACCAGGATGATGACAGACCTGCACTGATAGTGTCTGAGCATGGGCAGTCCCCACTATTTGGGTTTTGAGACCCTCTTTCGGTTACCAGGACCGCTACCAAAGCTTCCTCTTTTAGTTTCCATTGTCTCACAATTTTAAGTAAGACAGGGTGAAGGCATATCACTAATTAGGTGCCAAGACTAATTTTCTCGCATGTTAAAAGGATAAAGTTGATTTTCCCTAGGGTAAAGAAAACAGAAAATGGTGACACTTCCTCCCAACTTTTCACTCCATTTCCTTCTCAGCATACCTGTATCTCAGTTGCCTGTGCCATGTCCACCCCAGACTGACAAAATAGGATGATGGGGGGAAAAATGACCCTTGGAGATGGAGCAGAGATGGGGCTGGGCTGGATAAAGGATGGGGGAGGCAGTTAGGGCCGTTGAGGGGTGGCAGTTGGGCGGCCACAGAGAGTCCCCAGGCGAGCGGCAGCTCCAAGAGAGGTGCATGTGGGCTAGGGGGGGCCTGTGTGCTCCTGAGTGGACTCCCACCTCAGGACTGAGTGGTACCCAAGCCATTGTGCTGTGGTGTGCTTAATGTGGAGGGCGTGAGTCAAACCATGGGGGTACATGAGTGTCTGGGAGTTCTTCCTGGTTATGACACCTGGTGTAAAGCGCTGTTGGCCCTGAACTGGTCTGTGTGTCTGTGCATTTGTTCACTTACACATGTTTCTGCGTGTGTGTGTGTGTGTGTGTGGGCAGATGATCCACCAGAATGCCACCTAGGAACTCACAAGGATCCACTGTCACACACAGAGTTTATGCTCAGGGTGTTATGTGTCTGTACGCACATACCTACACACAGCAGCATGTCAAAATCTCACAAGCTCTTGGGTATCTTCATGTATATGTATGGTGAGGGTTTGTGGTAAGGTGTTGAATGGCTATCTGCAAAGACTGTGCATATTTGAATACCAGTTTGACAGTGTATCTGAGTGTGTACCCAGGTCTATTTTTATGTCTGACTAGTTCAAGGAAGCAGTTTTGGTTGTAAAGAGTGTAGTAAGAGATGCAGAGTTTGCACATCCATGATGAAGTGTGGATAGAAAAATGCCTTTTGGCAAGGTCAGAGAAGCATGTTGCTCATATCATAGACAAAGGAGAAAACCTGCATGTCTGTTCAGGTTTAATCAGTATAGCACTGACTGCATTACTGAGGGAATGTTATGTGAAAATTTTATTTCAAAGTGTAGATGTCACGTGTAGCCTTCACATGTCTGTCACATACAGCTACTATGCCAGACTAACATGCATATTTGCATATTTTCATACAGCAGCCCTTGTCTGTTCTGCAGTGCTTTGCTTTGCCATCTGAGTGTGTATGACTGCATATTTTTAGTTGGGGAGCATGTGTAGAATGACTGGGATGTATAGACCATATTCATGTTTTGATTTCTGTTTTGCAGAACTGATCTTGAAAAGAATTGATTGTAATTTCTCAGTGACAGAAGGTAACAATGAAAGATAGGTTGTTTTGATGAAGATTTCCTACTAATGTGACGTATTTGTATCTGCCAGTTGTCTCATGTCAGTAGTCAGCATCATCACCTTAGAGTCTTTAAAGGAGAGGAATTAATGCTATGCTTTAATAACACCACCTAGTTTAAAGGATTTAAAGAAAACCTGCATGTAAAATTTTAATCCTTAACAACACTTTTACATGAAATGTGAAACAAGCATGAGGGTAAGAAGTCTTGTATTGTCTTCTATGCCTCAATCTGTGATCTGAAGGGAACACCTTTGGTGAGTGTATCAGGATAGCTCAAACCCTGGACATATTTGCTGGTTGACTTCTCAAATAACAATGCCAGAGGAGGTCACAATCATTGGGGTACTATAATTTTCCCTGAGGCAAAGCCCACCATCTTAACCAAGAACTCTAGAAATTCAAGCTGCTCATGCTGAATTCAAACTCCATCCACATATGTATCAGAACTGTCGTTCTGTCCAGTTCACAATTAATTGTCTATCATAAATATATGGACGATATTATTTATCAATGACAGAATAATGAATGTATCGAGATTCAGTTTGGGAGTTTAGTTATGGGGCACAAGTATTTCATTACTTTTTATGTCATTGCTTTTATCCCAGCAGACGGGAAGACTGATTTGATGTTATCAGAGTTGAAGCTCTTTAATCAATATTTTTCTGAAATAGTCCAGTGTTACAGCAGCTGTCATCCCATCAAAGTGCCTGTGGCTATTCTGAGCAGAGTGATTATAAGCCTGAAAGATTGTTGAAGTCAAAAGTTTTGCACACCCTAAGATTAAGTTAAAAGTTTTGCACACCGTAAGATTAACCCCAATTAAGTTACTAAATTTTCTTCTGTTTCTTGTGTCATATGAGTTTTGCAAACAAGTTATATATTTCTCCACAGAATTCCAAAGTGGAATATTAACTACCATCATTGCAGGGGCTTCGGTTGAGTTAATTGCTAAGGGAATCAGAAGGCAGTGATACGTTGAGAATCAGAAAAATCAGCTCTGTATGTCACATGGTCTTTTAAAAAACTTTAGAAGTGCTTTGGATTTTAATATTTTTCCTATAATAACAGGGAAATGGCAGGCAAGAAGAAAGAAATCCAACTCCAGGTATAAATTCTAATTGCTTGAACAATTTTAGAGGGGAAATAGATGCTTTTCCTGCCTTTTAAAAATGTTAAAATCTTAATTAATTTTGTTTCAGACAGTAATAAGTAATGAAGACGAGTGGAATCAAATGCTGCAGACAAAGGGTATAGTAGGTACTAACAGCTGATATTTTCTTTTTAATCTTTCATGGACATATGTGCAGGTTTTCATATTTATATATTATCTTTAATAGATACTCTAGAAGACTAGTGCCATATCTTTTAAAGAAAGGCTATAGTAATATATATTTATAAAGGTATATCATAGTCATTGAATCATCGAATTCTTTCATTTGGAAAAGTCAAGATCGTATATTACAATTATGAATATACAGTATCTTACACGATAAATACTCATCAAAATCATATTTATCTAAATTTTATTTTTATATAATGTTATAGACCAATGTTTAGAAAATACCTTTCCAATATGGTATTCTCCATGGTAGGGAGTTGGACACTTCTGTGTGTAAAATTTTACACAGACTAAATAATAATTGCAGCATTCTAGAGAGTACGTGTTCCATGACATGCATTATTCCCAGTTTTTAGTTCACTCAGTCCAATAACTATATCTCCTGTGTCTCCTAGGAACTGTTTTTCAGTAAAAGGAACCAATCTGTAATGGGATCATATCTACAGTGGGATAGTAATAGGCAAAGGCTCAGGGAGGTGAAAATCCTGTAGAATAAAGGTCTAGATAAGAATGAAAACCAACAGTGGGAAAGAAGAAGAGAAAATAAAAGGAAAAGGAATATGAGATAGAAGTTGCTATTTGGATTAATCATCTCAAATAGTATTCTGAAGCAGGTTTCCAATGTCAAAAGTAATTGAAATTAAAGACTATGTATCCACTAATATATCCACTGAATCCATTGATGTATTCATGATACATTCAGTGGCTAGAAGAGGACTGAAAGGCCCATGTGAACGCCTTCCCAGTGCTGTTTCAACTCAAACATAAATGTCTCATTTTATAAGTTTCTCACATCATCTGTTTGTAATTATAAACTATTATATTTTAGTAATAGATGTGTATCAAGCTTGGTGCGGTCCTTGCAAAGCTGTGCTGAATTTATTCAAAAAACTAAGGATCGACTTTAGTGAGGACAATATGCTACATTTTGCTGTGGTAAGGACACAAATCCTATGTGTGACTACATTTACATTTCGATTTAAATATGTCTTCTGATCTGCATATGCAGAGCTTTCATTTTACTGTCCTTATACTGAGTTGCCATAATTTTGGCCTGGTTGCTTTCCCTGCATATGTCCTCATAAGACTTTGTTTAAAAGTAGATTAGAAGTGGTAATTAATATGTAAGAAGCTGTAATAAAAAAAGCTAATATCCCACAACTTTTGTTTTCTTAGATGAGATTGCAGAAATATTCAAAAGCCAGACTATATGACTTTTAGTTTTAGGTCTCTGCATTATGGACCATTGCATTTAAAATTCTTACATCCCTGAAAAACTGTTGCATATTTTTTGCAAATGTTACCTTTTATTCAATTTTTAAGAAAACAAAAAGGGGAAAATTAAAAAAAATCACAAAACTGTAGTAGTAAAAATATTTGTTTACACTAGCTGTATATATATATATGTGAGTGTATTATATCTCCTATTTAAAATAGGTAAATTTGTTTCACAGACTCAGTTTATCCAAGATGCTGACCAAGTTCATCTTTTTTCATGTCAGTGAAAACCTAAAATTCCATTATGAAAGAACTTTTCAGAAAAAACATGAATTTTTTATACATGAAAGAGGTAGGGAGTTAGGTTCCAAGGCTATCTCATATGCTTTCATACAGCTGACGACATCTCACAAAAAAATTAAAGCACTGGATAATCTCTTCCATCAAGACTACATAGGCTACTTCTTCATTTATATATGTTACTATACCTACATGAGAAAATAGTATCAAGAGAAGATATTTTTCCATGATTAATTGCTGTAATACAAAGGGAGGATAATCCCATGTTACCAAAACAGTTCTTTCTTCATCACTATAAGGACTGTTAGTTGTATTTAGGACTGCAGTTTGCATTTGCAACACATAAGTATATAAGAGTGGGGTTTTCCTGTGAGTAAAAAATTTTCATTTATATATGCATATGCATACACACACGTAAGCAAATAATCTTTTTTGTCTGACTTCAGGCAGAATCTGACAACATTGAAATTCTGAAACCATTTAGGAGGAGCTGTGAACCTGTGTTTCTTTTTAGTGTTGTAAGTACATCACACCAGTTTCTTTTAATGTGATTAAGGCCTACATCTGCCTTAACTTTTCAACAGATTTTTAAATAGATGTGAAGCTGAAGAAATCCTATCCTTACATTTTACATTATGTAGGATGGTTCTATCTGATGTTGTTTGCTTGAGCTGTTTCCCTTTCCTGAATCTGGTGGTTCTTGAGCACATTTTTGCTGTGGCTGTTGCACATACAGCCACAGAAGAATTGTGGTAGTCGCTGTTTTGGTAGTTAGTGAGAAATCCAGGTAAGTTTTCCAGATTTGCCTTACATAAGGCATGTGGTTACACTGAAATGATTATTTTATGCACACTTCCAGATTTGCCTTACATAAGGCATGTGGTTACACTGAAATGATTATTTTATGCACACTTCCAGATTTGCCTTACATAAGGCATGTGGTTACACTGAAATGATTATTTTATGCACACTTTTCGTCATGGAAAGAGAGTTTACATTTCCTGGCATTATAAGATTTTTAAGATAACAAATAAAATTGTGTTTTCATACTTGAGTAACTGTAGCTATTAATCATATATTTATCATCTCTCACTGATGGACACAGAAAGCTGGTTCTCTTAGGACACAGCTGTAGCGCACTGCTCACTTAAGAAGAGGTGAGGGTTGTTTTAATTTGAAGGTGCCAGGATTTGAATTTCCATAAGCAAGG
Source organism: Leptocoma aspasia (assembly GCA_013399835.1). Taxonomy (NCBI): domain Eukaryota; kingdom Metazoa; phylum Chordata; class Aves; order Passeriformes; family Nectariniidae; genus Leptocoma; species Leptocoma aspasia. Next base: position 133,801 of record VXAX01000821.1, read on the forward strand.
ATCAAAGATAATGACACTTTTAGGGCTCTTTCAGGTTTGAATCTGAATGCTGCCTAAAAATGTTAGCAGTATTTTTGGTCACCTTTAGCTTCACTACTGTACACCCGAATGTGGTAGAGAATGCACTGAAAAGTCACATGCACACACAAAAAAAGACGGAAGACTCCATGTTACAGAAATTAAGAACAAATAAAATCCATATTTGCATTTGTCTCCAATTGTATTATTAGTATTGAGCCTAGAAAAAAACATGGAAAATTTGGTAAAGAAGGAAGCAAGGAATTAAATGCACAAAAGTTTCATTCTGAAATAATGGAGGCAGTTGTAGCTTTGGTATTCTCTTCAGTAGGCACAGGAAATGATCCTGTAGCTGAAAAAAATTAGCAAGATATTGCATGCTTCAAAAGTTGAAGTGTTGTGGGGGCCGGTCGGGGGNTTGAAGTAAATATGTAAATTAAGTGATGAAAACTCACTGAGAGTGTTATTTTCTCTTCAACAGCATGGTAAAATTCTTGCAATGGTGAAAGGTGTAAATGCTCCTCTCATAACTAAGACATTAACAGACTTAGTGCAAGAAGAGAGGGAAATTGCAGCTGGACAGAAGGAACGTGCTGAGGTACTCACAAAGCAGATACTTATGCAAAAATGTGTATTTTTATTACACTTACACTGTTTCTTTAAATGTCTGTGATAGTGTTTAGATAATGTTTAATTTTTCGTAATTTTGTCCTAATAATAAAGTAATATATACGATGCACCTTTTTTTTAGAAATCAAGTAAAATTATCTGGGTTCTAAGACACTTTTAAAGATCATCTAGTCCAACCCCTCCTGCCACAAGCAGTCTTACCTTTCACTAGATCAGTTTGCTCAAAGCCATGGGGATTCCTCTGTACCTACAAAAAACAAAGGCCATTCAACAAGTGTATTCTATCACCTTTGACTCCTGATTTTTTTCACTCCTTTGACTCCAAGTAACATGAGGACATAAGGACAGCTCAGTTTGACCTCAATAGCCTGCACTGTGAAAGATCCCACAGTTGGAATTCACAGTAGTAGCAGATCCTGTCTTGTTGCTTGTTCTCCTCAGAACCCTTAAATTTCCATTATGGTACCTTATAAAAACCTAACACATTTACAGATTAGCCTAGAATTGTAAGAAATGGAGGGACAGACAAAATGTCACTAGCTCATAAATACTTTAGTAGTCTTTTTTCTTTCATGGCTAAGTATTTTTAATATATAACTTAGGAACTGCATCATATGAAACAAAGACATGGGAAATAATAATGTCTCATTGCTTGTTTTGTTAAAATGGAGATGAAAGAACTCCACTTAGAGTAAAAAGAGCTTTTTAACAAACTGAACCTCAGTTAAGGAAAATCAGACTGACCAAAGGTCCTTCTTAGAATTGCTTGTTTTCCATGNATCTTAGCTCATTCAAGACACATCTCTCCAGGGGAGAGGTTGGTGTGCCTATCTGTCTCCACATTGAAGTAAATATGTAAATTAAGTGATGAAAACTCACTGAGAGTGTTATTTTCTCTTCAACAGCATGGTAAAATTCTTGCAATGGTGAAAGGTGTAAATGCTCCTCTCATAACTAAGACATTAACAGACTTAGTGCAAGAAGAGAGGGAAATTGCAGCTGGACAGAAGGAACGTGCTGAGGTACTCACAAAGCAGATACTTATGCAAAAATGTGTATTTTTATTACACTTACACTGTTTCTTTAAATGTCTGTGATAGTGTTTAGATAATGTTTAATTTTTCGTAATTTTGTCCTAATAATAAAGTAATATATACGATGCACCTTTTTTTTAGAAATCAAGTAAAATTATCTGGGTTCTAAGACACTTTTAAAGATCATCTAGTCCAACCCCTCCTGCCACAAGCAGTCTTACCTTTCACTAGATCAGTTTGCTCAAAGCCATGGGGATTCCTCTGTACCTACAAAAAACAAAGGCCATTCAACAAGTGTATTCTATCACCTTTGACTCCTGATTTTTTTCACTCCTTTGACTCCAAGTAACATGAGGACATAAGGACAGCTCAGTTTGACCTCAATAGCCTGCACTGTGAAAGATCCCACAGTTGGAATTCACAGTAGTAGCAGATCCTGTCTTGTTGCTTGTTCTCCTCAGAACCCTTAAATTTCCATTATGGTACCTTATAAAAACCTAACACATTTACAGATTAGCCTAGAATTGTAAGAAATGGAGGGACAGACAAAATGTCACTAGCTCATAAATACTTTAGTAGTCTTTTTTCTTTCATGGCTAAGTATTTTTAATATATAACTTAGGAACTGCATCATATGAAACAAAGACATGGGAAATAATAATGTCTCATTGCTTGTTTTGTTAAAATGGAGATGAAAGAACTCCACTTAGAGTAAAAAGAGCTTTTTAACAAACTGAACCTCAGTTAAGGAAAATCAGACTGACCAAAGGTCCTTCTTAGAATTGCTTGTTTTCCATGGCAGCAAATCCATTCTCACATTAAATGTGTTGTAAAGATGTTACAGCTGTGTTTGGTGAATTTGCTTTTGCACTGGTGATGCAATTTTACTCCATTTGCAATTACCTTAGGTAGAAGAAATCATTTTTCAAGATGAAGGTTCATCAGAAGGGTCTGCTGAGGAGGCTGTAGAGGAGGGTAAATATATTTGATTTATTTTAGAAATGCTAACAGAAAGAAAGAGAACAAATATCTCTCATTCAAATAATTGTCTATGTCTACCAGTAATAGACCATCCTTTGAGTGCATTAATGAAATGCAATGATTGATCTTTCTTCTGTAAGGAATTAAAGTATTGGATGTCATCATCAATATTTTCACCCCCACAATGGGAACCTTCAGACTTTAGATGGAAGTAATATGTGCCAGGGAATTTTTCTGTGTAAAGTTAAGGCCTGAAAGTCATTTCTACACAGTCCCTGTGTGAGCTATGTAGTTCTGTTGAGGTGAAATACTAAGATTGGGCCAACCTGAGAGGATTGGAAGAGTTAATCTGTGAAGCAATGGCAAGCCTTCTATCGCAGATTACTCTTTCATCAGATTAGATTTAATAACAGATTTAAAGAAGAACATAAATCCACAGTAGCAAGATAAGCTTCCAAAAAGATTGAAAAATAAGCACCATCCTATTTTAAAGTCCTGTCTGTGATTTATCTCAGATAAATAAATTATCTCAGATAATTTTTTCATTAGCTGAGACCTACATATTTTCTATTTTTATTGTTATCTGTGGCTATTGAATGTTCCTAGCACTTCATCTATGCAGACAATGCCATTCTATGACCCTGAGATGGAACAAACTCCATCCTCTCCTTCTTCTTGATCTTGCTCTATTTTTCCACTGTGAGAGGCATTAGATCACAGTTGTGACATCCCTTTTCCTTCCTCTTCATGTTTTGGTTTGTTTTTTTTTTAATTGAATGGTTCAACTGACCTCAGCTTTAGCATATATTTTTTCTCATAAACCCTGTGAGACCTAGAAGTACAGTATAATCATTTAGCAATTATCTACAGACTTCACACTAATCTCCAAAACCTAAACATGATAGAAAATCAGAAAACAGAGTTTTAGCTCAGGTTCAGCTTCAGATTAGGGGATCTCAGACACTGTAATACACTAACATTTGGCGGCAATATTTTCCTTAACATGTGCAGTTGTTTAAGTGTTTGTAGTATTGGTAACAAGTAGTAGCCTGCTGTTTCCCTTATCATTATCTTAAATTCTTCTACAATTTTTGGGATCTGATTGAGTTACAGTCAAATTCTTAACCGGAAACTTCAGGTCCAGTAAAGATGATTCCCTTTATTTTGATGAATGTATTACTTAGCACATTATTTTTTCTCTTTTTCAGAAGTACTCACTTATTCTGTTGGAATTATAAAACCTGATGATGTCTTAGCAGGACGTGTAGAAGAAATTAAAAAGAAGGTAGAGAGAATTTTTAAATATTCATTCATTCTATTTATTTAAGAGGCATAATAGCAAAATGTAAGGTTAAGTACATCCTAATTTATGCCTAGACTTTGGAACAGAATCTGATAAAGCTTCTCTGCTAAGGACGATAGAAGCACAATAATTTTTACCTGAAATAATATGACATTCAAATTCATACTATTGCTTTAATATTCTATGGCAGTAGAGGTTAGACATTGATTCATATTGCTTCTGCTACCAA
>VXAX01000821.1:138026-166145 GCA_013399835.1 Leptocoma aspasia
AAAAAAAAAAAAAAGCCTTATAACAAGCCTTATAACAATATATCTCAAGACCAAATTAGAAGAATTTTAATAAACGTTATGACAGGGACAGTGACCTTTGCAGGAAAGGGAATCAGAGTGCTATATAGGTGGTTTCTACAATGGCTCTACCTTAGCTGGAAAGGAACGAAACTCAGTAAAGGCAAAGAAAAAAAACAGGCAGTGCTTGAAAAAAATTTAGCTGGAGCAGCTGCCACTTGGCTCATGAGGTGTGTTTTCCAGCACTGGTTGCACAGTCAGCCTTGTCGGGGCAGGCTGAAAAGGCCCAGCAGCACCACAGGGGCTTTTAAAGAGCAGAGTGCTGGCAAGACGGCAGCAACCATCTGTAAGCTTTTGCAATATGCTATTGGCTAAAAAGTTTTTACTGGCACACAGGTTAATACTGGTGTATCATCAGTACTGGGGCTGGATACTGCCTTTGCCGTTAAAATGCCAGTATATGGTACAAACCTCATACCAATGGACTGTGAACTTTGTCATATGTGTGCATCACTCACAAATGCTTGCATTTAGTGCAGTAACCTAGCTTAAAACAGAAAATCATAAAGTGGATTTCATTTTTCTTTATTTGCTTTTCTAAAGCCAAGTAGTTTAGCCTAATACAACAACTGTTAACAGGTGCACATTTATGTGACTACTATGGTTACAATGTAATTTATAATATCTTGCAACATAAGTTGCATGTTAACCACTCAGAGTGATCCAAAGGAGTTTATTCAATGTGAAATAAAAAGGATTATCAACTATTGAATGAATGTACTACATACGTTGAACTGCACTATATTTTTTCTCAAACATTAACTTAGGGGTATTGTAATCCTGAATTTAGTGAAGTGCTTTGAAAGGCTGGAAGTTCCGTTTAGGCAAAGATAGCAGTTATATTTTGAATATTTCAGAGAATTTTTAATTTAAGATAGCTTCCAAAACTGAGCAATCTTTAGGTTTACAATAACATATGATTTTGTATGTATCCATTTTCAAATGCCCCTGAGTAATAACTGAATAATTGCAGATTAAAGATGCAGGATTTGACATTCAAGCAGCAGAAGAGAGAATGCTTACTGAAGAGCAAATCAGAGTATTTTATGCCCGGCGTAAGGAAGAGGTAAAAATGAATTAAAAACCTAAATTAAAGGAACAGGTAAAACATATAATTGTTACCAGATGTGCTTGTAAATCTCTGTATGGTATATATTGAAGAACAGAATTAATGTAGATTTAGTACATAAAAAAAGATATATTCTCTCTCCCTTTTCTTTCACTGGCTCATATAAATATAACTATGTAGTAATCTAATATTCCAATGAAATTAAACTGACCTCCAGGTATATATGAAAAGATTTTGTTCTTCTTTCTGTTACTTAAATGTGCAGGATCCTTAGACATGGAGCTAAATTTTTAACACTATTTCTTAAATTATACTGATTTTAAAATGTGTTATGACAGGCCTAGTGACCTTTGTAGGAAAGAAAATTAGAGTGCTGTATAGACTATTTCTGCAATTATTCGACCTTGGCTATTAGGTGCTGAAATGTGGCACAAACCCAAAATCCAATGTCATCTATGTGACAGTGAGTATCTATTTGACATATATTTTTCCAGCCAGAAAATAAGTGATATTACTTTTTTTTTTTTTAATTTCTTTCCAGATTTTTTCATGGAGTAGTTCTGGGAATAAACATGTGCATAGGCAGAGAGGGAAAGCATCTCGGTCAAAAAAAAATTTTTGTGCCTTCTCCTATATTAGGGGACAAAAATGAGCTAAAGACAGATATAAAGTTTAAGAAAATAATTAAATTAGGCTGTCTACCATTAAATGGCACTGGTCTAGCAAACTGGATATGGTCATATTTTTCCAGCAGTGTAATAGCTAAAATTAACTCTTCAGAAGGATCTGAGACAAAAAAATGAAGTTGCTTAGCAAATATTTATACCTCCTGCTATATGTGTAAAATTGACAGAGGCTGGAATTACATGCAGACAAATTGTTTGATATTATTAGAGGGAGCAATGGAAGGGTTCACCTAATGTGAAGGAGAAGGTGGGAAGGTGCTCCTGTGGCATTCCAAATGAATAAGAGTGAGATGAGATGGTTCCTACTAAAGTCAGAGAGAAAAAAGAAAACTGATAGTAATCACTAGATGGCTGCACTATGGTTTAGAGGGGAAGTAACAGGGAGATCTTGTAAGAAACCATGAAGAGCTTGGTTTTAGCAAAGCTGGGATTGTAGGTTAGACAGAGGCAGTTTTGAAACAGAGGTAAAAGTAATGCATCTTCGTGGGAATAGGAGCCAAATTTGAGACTAGCTTGTTCATCTTGGGAAATGGGTTAAGAATATGCATAGATATGAAGATTATTAAAAGAGAAAGCAATGAATTGAAAGCATATATGTGAATACTTCATCCTCGTATTACTAAAGGAAAGAACTATCATATTCAATGACATGATGCTGGCTGGTAAGGATTTAGTCAAATATTTAAAAGGAGAATAAATATCCCCAAGAAAAAGGCGACATACAAAAAAAATAAAATTAAAACTCACACCACAATCTTCAAAAGTTATTTTTCTGAGGGAAATGCACTTTTATAGGATTGAAAGTTGACCGAAGAAGTGAAAAGCACATAGCAAAGCAAACGAAGGGAAAGCCTACAAATATCTTGAAAACAGCTCAGAGATTTTTATAGCCAGCTACTTGACTTTTAATTTCAAAAATTATTCATGGAACTGTATTGCAGCTTCTTATGTCACACTACATGCTGTACTACCAGCATAGCAAGTGATCACATTGAATTTCTAGATAATTTTTCTTCATTCTTGTCATTTGCATTTTTACCTGGAAGAACATCTAGTACTTGTTTAAAGCAGTTATATGACTTTCTTGATCTCAATTTACTTTTTTTTAGACATTTGATACTGTTGTCTCAAATGGTTGATCAAAAAATTTCCCAAACAGTCTATCAGAGTTCTGAGGAATGTATGTGACTGCCAGTTTGGAACAGGAATGTATGAGTTACTTTAAAAGCATAATTGTCTCATTTTGGATGACAAACTCAGAGTTCTTGCAATTCATAGAGGGGAAATTATGTTTTTTAGCCTGACTTTGATGCATTTGTTCAATTCATGATGAGCGGACCATGCCATGTTTTGATAATCACTAAAAAAGAAGCAACTGATGCTATTCCTCAATGGATAGAACTACAAAAAACAACTGAGGCTGGTGAGCCTGAGGAGCCAATCAAGTACGTACCAGTGAAAACATGTATCTGTGATTCAGTCACAGTGTTCAAAGCCCACCATAAACCAAGGCATGTTCCTACAGACACAGATGTGCCCGTGTGTGCAGGTTCAGGGAGCAGGCAGAGTTCGTCACCTAGTCCTTCACAGGACCACCACTAGAGATCCAACCCCAGTTCTCATGGGAATCCAGAAATTCCTTGCTTCCTAGCTAAAGATGACAAGCCAAAGTCATTGATGTCTTTGAACTCACCTTCAATGGGTTCTCAAAACAATGGGAAAAATTATACACTTCAAAGCTGATGTAGTCCTTGCAATTCTGATTCACCCATGCCAGGGGACTGCCTGCACTGCTGACTGAAGGTTGCACTCTTTCCCATGTTTACCCCTATGTTTCTTGGGAAGCTGTAGATATGGCCCAGGGCAGACCAGGGCACACCTGAGGCGTGCTCTTCTCCCTGGGAACACTGCAAAAGCCAGCAGAGAAGGAGAAGTGTACTGGGTTTGTGTCCTCACCCTGCTTCAGGATGCAAAAAAAATTTGTAAAGATTAGCTGTTCACAACCATGGTATCTTGAAATGTGTGTTTTTCTTCTATGCCAAGGGTTAGTAGAGAATTTTAAGGAAGGTAGTTGTATACACAGCCTCAGACAATAGAGTATTCACAAAAATTCAAATATCGGATCCAGTTTTATATTTAGACAAGACATTTACTTGAAGCAACATGAGCTTAAATACTCTGTCTGAAAATGATTTTGTTATAGTAATTGACATTTTTGTCTATGCCTGCTGCATCCGTTTCTGCATTAATTTAGTACAGCTGGGGAATACTGCATTTTCTACAAGTGGCCAAGAGGGACTTAATTTACATAGCTAAACAAACAGGCAAGAAACAATGAGAAGTATCTCTGTTATCAACAACTCTGTAGTGCTATCATTTTTATGGCCATGCTGTAAATTAATTAAGCACAAGACTTCTATTGATCATTCATTATACACTGTACACTTGTCAATAGTAATTCTATCTCATGAAACAGAGAAACTATTTTGGATAAGCTAGAGGGGAATTGTTAAAGCAGCCTGGCTGAGATTTCTCCTTCAGAGCACATGATCAGGCACTTTTTGAGAAGATTAATAATTCTTTTCTCAGAAATGTTACTTTACTCATGAATCTGAATTTAATAAAAACGTAGTTTTGCATTCTATTCTTATGTTTCACTAAATTTTAAGAAAGTACATCTTCAAAAAGTCAGCTTGTTAACACTAAGCAGTGACTTAAATACTGTATTACTTCGTGTTTCATCAGGTTGCCAGGACTCACGGAAACTGAGAGTCTGGTAAATTTATGTGATGTGCAAGACAGTATTGAAGATGCCAGCAGACAGCTTGCCTTCTTTTTCCCAAATTTTGACATAGATGAGGCAGAACATCACGGTGAAAGGACTTTGGCCATAATTAGACCCACTCTCTTGAAGGAAAGGAGAGGTAAGTGTTAATAACTGTATTTTCTATCAAGAGTATATAAATACTCTCATATTTTGAATTTTGAATTATGAATTCTAACTCAATTAATGACATTTTTTTAGGTTATACTGTCTCTCCAGTATAGGCCAGCAGTAATCTTTGTCTGGAATTAAGTTATGAGGTTAATGTTTTTCATATCTTGAGAATGTAAATGTCAATGATATTTTATTCCTTTGGTTAATTTTTCAAGAAATTCTGTAGATGGAATATTTCTAGAAGACCTCTCAGAGAAGTTCATATTTTCAAATGTAGTATAGGGGACTAGATTTCTCACCATAATAAAGTAGCTGATATTCTTGAATAGCAGGCTCAAGATAAATCAATGGCAAGGGGAAAAATATTCAATCCAGGATGTTCTATACTGCATGAAGCAGTGCTGCTCAGAGGCAGTTCTAAACAGACCGTATTTTTACAGCTTAAATTTTAAAATCTACCCCATTACATGAAGCTTCACCCAAAAAAGTTACCTTTTCTTCTCAGTCATATATTTACATTTCTTCCTAGATTTCAGATAGTATTTTTACTTCTAATTTGAGAATCCCTGTACTTGAGCAATCTTATGTGCAGAGAGTTGAAAGACTACAATTTTGATCTTTCTTTGTGAGTTTATTTTCCTTATGGTTGTCTAGCACGTTGCTTAGAGCAGCAGTTCTGCAGTTTATGCTTAGGTAATTACACATTAATTTGGTAGGTAATTTTGACTTGTGCCAAATATTGCTTACTTACCCGTGTGGGCTTGTAAGACTTAGTTAAATAAACATTCACCTATTCAAATTCCTTAGACCTTCTTTTGCTGGTAGATAACATCTATCATATTTCTCAGTTAGGATTTCCTACTGAGGTTTTTTAAGCAAGAGAAAGCCTAAAGACGATGAGAATCAGTTTTCTGGGTGTCCAGGCAACTAGTGATGCTTCCTAGCAGTTGCTTTAAATTAGTTTCATGTTCTTTAGTTAAGAAACAAATTCACCCATAAAAAATTTAGCATTATTATTGTAGGCTGTGCTGACATGACGAAAATGGACTTTTCTGACGCCATAATCAGAAGGCTTAAATATGATTTATTAAACTGACTCCATAGTTCAGAAGGCTCAGGCTATTATGCCCAGTACAGAGCTTGGATGCATACCTCCTACTGCCCTGTACAGGAAATGAATGCTGTGATACTAAAAGTGAGAAGCTGATAACTAGGACCAGCTTCTGTCCCATATCATGGGAATAGAATAAAAAACACGAGTTATGTCCTTGAGCAGAACAGATCCCAGAGGTTGTTTACAGAATCTTCTTATGAAGAAGACTTTAGCAGGCATGCTGCAAGAAAATTCATAAAACCCAAAATCATGGTTTCCACACATTATCATTGAAAAGTCTGTGTCATTTCTCTACAAGTGTGCAAATGAATGAATGAATGGCAATTTAGCATTATTTAAATATATTTAATAGATTCCATCATGCAAAGGATAAAGGATGATGGTTTCCAAATAGCAATGCAGAAAGAAATAATTCTATCTGAGGAACAAGTACGTACATTTTACAAAGAGCATGTAGATCAAGACTACTTTCCAGTCCTTCTAGAGCAAATGACCAGGTACGTTGAATGAAAAAGTAGAATGTAAATCTATAGAATCTATATAGAATATGACAAGACTGAAATTTTCACATTAAATAATTGTTGAATCAGAGACTCACAGAATGGTTTGGGTTGGAAGGGATCATTATTGCCCATCTAGTTCCAACCCCCTGCCATGGGCAGAGACAACTTCCACCTGAATAGGTTGCTCAGAGTCCCATCCAACCTGGTGTTGAACACTTCCTGGATAATACATGGCTGCAAGATACACAGGTGTCTAAAAGTTTAGTAAAAGACAAAACAGGAACAGATAACTGCAGATAATGGAATAATTTCCGAGTTAAACAAGTAAAAAAAATTAAGCCTTTAAAAGTTACTGGCTACTCCATATTGTTGTATGTATGATGTCTCAGTGGCCAAGTCCACTGATTTGAGTGAAAACAGTTTAGGTCTGCTCTGAAAAAGCTGCATTTAGGTTGTCTGTAGGAGAGCTCTGAAATCTTCAGCCAGGCTGTGTGCTGGATAACTTGGGGAAGAGAAATAAATCATGTTTGGATATTCCCTTCACATGAAGCTGGGACATGGTTGGGGCATGATCAGTCTTTCTCTGTCTTGCCATTGACAAAACACAGTAACTTTGCAATTTAAATTCATATTTAAGCCCCATAAGGTTTTATCAGCCTGTATCTGTTTAAACAATCAGATCAGTTTTAAGGTCCCCCAATACTGGAGCTCATTTTCCTAGTCTGGGCTATATATAATCAAGTTACTTTTTAAAATTTCCAAGAGTTAATTTTTTTTTTAACGCTACTTTTCCCCTTGTACAGTGGTCCAACTCTTGTATTGGCTTTAACCCGAGAAAATGCTGTATCACACTGGAGAAGTTTACTAGGCCCAAAGATCCTTGAAGAGGCTAGGGAAAATCCACAGAGGTAATAGTCACAGATGTAAACCATCACTCACAGCTTCCAACTTACCTTCACATTTCTCATCTCATTCCACATTCCAACTAGTGTAACTATAGTGCCACCATCTGGAAACAGATATGCATTTCTGCAGTTTTTTAAGCTTTTCTTGGAGGTAGTAGTGTAGTACACATAGGAACTACAGCATGTTTTGAAATATAACGACTGCTAAACAGAATTAAAAGCTGAGTTTTAAAAAGTGTAATGCAATGAAAGGGGAACTCTTGAGTCAGAGAAAAAATGCTGGTAATACCTATTCTTAATAGTGGGGGTGGAGGGGGGGGTGGGGTCTTGAATTACCACCATTATTTTTTCTTGAAATACCACTAAGATTTTCTTGTAGCTTATTGAAAACTTTGCATTAGTAGAACATTTTATCTGTGGCTAAGTTTCTCCGACACATTTTATAAACAGACACCTTAGTTCTGCCTGCTTATCACATTGCTCTAGGAAACTGCAATGGTATCACCTTACCTGCTGCTGACAGAAGTGCCATTTCATTAAGAAAGAAGTGGTATTTCTTGGAAATATAACAACATCAGTGTTGGGAGGGAGGGTGTTTATATTTCAGATTTCCAGATCAACACTAATTTGTATTCCCTGGTTAAGGTTTATTATAGTTCAGAGTTCAAAGTGGCTATGCTTTTAAGTAACTTCACTCTTTTAATGACTCTTAGTTTGCGTGCACATTATTCATTTGAAAATGTACCTATCAATCAGCTGCATGGCAGTTCTACACTCAGCGATGCTCAGAAGGAACTAGAGTTCTTCTTCCCAGAGGAAAAAACCTTTGCATTAATCAAACCTGATGCTGCTAAGACTCATAAAGGTAAGGCATTTAGAAAGTATGGGCTATATCTAGTGATGTAATAATTTCTACAAAAGATTAGCAATGCACACCGCAGTAAATCACATCAAATGCATTTTTCTGATTCTCTGAAGAACATTTTCTGTGCAGAGAAATGCTTTTACATGGCTTGCATAATTCAGATCAAGATCTCAAATGTGACATTTCTTTTGCCTAAGCTGTCTATAGGTCTTTCTTCACTAGAATAGTGGTGACTTGAAGAAAGAGAGTTCCTAGCTAAGTCAAACAGTTTAAGGGCCAGGCACTTCTGCAGACTACCTGCCCAGCATCTTTATTAGTCAAAGGAGAGAGACACCAAACTTGTATTACTTATTTCAGACAGGTATCTCTACTGACTCAAAAGGGGTCATTGCTCAGTTAGATGCATTCCCATCCTTGGTTTAACTTATTATTAGTCTAAGGGAATAAGGAGAAAAAAATCAAAATAAAAAGAGCACTATGTACAATTCAGAATCTTGCCCTAAGGATGTTTTAAAAATCCTCTACCTAGACCACCTACTTAGCATTATTCTATTCTGTCCTAACAAAATTCAGTAGTCTTTCTAATGTTAATTCATCATGGGCTTTTGTGAGTCTATGTACCCCTCTTGTGAAAATCCAGATTGATTTTGGCCAGCCAGATAATGTTTGATACAGCATTACAACTACAGTCCACATTCTGTTCAATGTGAGAAATAACAGTGAATGCTACTGGCATAGTTTATTAAAATCTGGGTTTGATACATGCTTCAAGATGGATAATGCAGTGACAATGGTTTCTGCCTATTTTAGAGGACTGTTGAAGTGTTTCTTATGTTGTCCATATTTGGTTTGATATTGTAAGAAGAATTCTAATAGCTATTGGTGATTTTTTTTAGAAAAAGGTATCTAGTATTTTCTGAAACTTTTAAAGTTTGGGTTATGGGGTTTGCATTTTTTTGCATCTAAACCATTTCAATCAAAAATGAGCTTGTTTGTTATTCTTCTAGATGAAATTCTGAGAAAAGTTAAAGAGGCTGGATTTAGCATCTCAAAGGTAAAAGAACAAGCTTTAACTCGTGAAATGGCTGCACAGTTTTACAAGGATCACGAAGGAAAACCCTTTTTTGAAGAGTTGGTGAATTTTATGACACAGTAAGTGTCTTGGTTTACAGTACTGCGGTATATAAGTAGACATCACACTTTCTACAGTGCCAACAAAACATGCTACACCATAACTGGTGCCAGGATTTTACAACCTGTCACTCTTTCTGGCAAGTTGAGTGGCTTCTAGCACAGAATACTCTTCCTTTGAAAGGGAGATTTACAATTCTTTTCAAACTTACGGATAGTTTTATTTTGGATTTTATTTTCCCTAAAAAGGAACTGCTTTCCAATGGAATCCTTTTTCTCCTCATCCAGGACAAATATCTTCCTCATAATATTGTTAGTATAGCTGATAAAACCAGTATGTACTGTCCTGCTTCAGAAATTATTGGGTGAGAATGTCTTTTGGACAAGAAGTCCAAATCCAAATATCTGATCATCATAATCTCTTTGGCTTTCAAATATGGGATTTTTCCTTAAACAAAACACACAGAAACAAATATTAATATTTAAGCGGTGTAATAAAATTAAGAGAGTTCAATGCTTATTATAACCCTTCATGGTATCTCTGACATTAAAGCTAAGTCTGCATCTCCCAAATCTCAGAATAGTGTAAGAGTTTCTTTATATCGATTTTACAGGGGTCCATCAGTGATAATGGTCTTATCAAAGGAAAATGCTGTAGAAGAGTGGAAGCAACTAATGGGTCCAACCGATCCAGAAGAGGCAAAGAAGACCTGTCCTGAATCAATTCGTGCTCAGTTTGCACATGATATTTTGTCTAATGCTGTTCACGGTTCATCTGATGTAGAACAGGCAGAGAGAAACATTCAGTTTGCATTTGGAGAGCTGGATGCAGACTAAACAATTAAGAGACAGTCTCTGAAAATTGATATTCGTGTAATTAGATATACTTGTCTACCCAACCACTATATTTAAGACTACATAAACACACTTATTTTTCTTCATAGTCCATCCAATTTTAGTTGGGCAGGTTTTGTTATCAGCTCTTTCATATTGCAAAACATATCAATGTAACAAGTAACGCCTGCTAGGAGTTTGATTTTAGTAATGGTTTCTTTATGTATGCTTAGTATGCTTAGTAGATGCTTTTTCTTTTATCATTTTAACAGATGTATGTGTTTCCAATAGTTCCAGGATTCTAAAGTGTTTTGTGTATAGCTGTCTTAAAATGAACAAGGACAAGGGTCAAGGAGGGTGATTAAAACACTATTAATGACACATCCCCTGGTGATGTGGATCGAGTTCTGCAGTTCCCAATGTGACCCAAATGGGGCCTGTGGGCCCACTGGCCAACTGTATATGTGTGCATCCCTGGTGAGACTGCTCTGGGCTATTAAGGTCTGCTGGTTCCCTCAGGACCCTGAAAAATATTTGCATTGTTTGTTCATCCTTTTCCTAAATATCTTCTAATGATTACTGTCACAGTTAGGATAATAAACTAAGAGGTCCTTTCCAGTCCATTTACTTAATTCAAATATGTCAGAGGAACTAAAATATAAAGCCAGCTCTTACATAACAGCTATTCTTGACATGTACCTCCTTGCCAAACTAGCAAGTTCCTATCCTGTCCAGTCTAACTTGGCTGGCCTTCTTGAAGAACACAAATATTATTCTGTAGCTGATGTATTCTCACTTTTGCTGTCCGAGTCTGTTGAAGGTTGAGATTCTAAAAAATGGCCTTCACTTAAGGCAATTTACCTACATTGTTGATTTTATGTGTGAAGTCTAAAAAGAATTAAGTCCTTCTCATACTTTCTTTATTGTTCCTATTGTATTTAACACAACTAGCTGCTATAAAGAGCTTCCTGACAAATATTTCTGTTGTGATGGGGCATTTGTTATTATAGACATTCCTCCAGCAGAAGTTGGACTGAGCATTCCCTCATGGGCCATTTTCACCTACAGCTGCTTTACTGCCACAAACTCAGCTTGAAGTTTGCTAGCCTGTAGGACGTTGTAATTAGTGCAGAATTTATATGTCACCTTAGAAAAGTGAGTTCTGAGAAACATACTTCAGGATTGCTCTATGATCTTTGGCTTCTTTTTTACTTCAAAAACTCATTAAAACTGTTCTTCCTGGCATTATTTAAGCACTCTGGGCCTTTTGGGTCCTGGCATGCTGTACTTTAAACCAAGAAGTAGCCTCAGAAAAGAGTAGATTGCTTGAGTAGTGGAATTTCACATACATCAGTTCAGTTCATTTCCTCAGATCTTTGCTGGAGTTAATGGCTTCTCAAACAGTGGGACAAATACAAAGTTGAATGTTTAGGTGGGTTTATTTTTTGGCAGGAGCAGAAATGTTGAAAACAGCAAAGGGCTTTTATGTCTTATTTAGAGTCCGTAACATGTCTGTTGGAAGTTCACAATCAAATAGCTTGATAAGTATCATACAGGAGTTATGAATACTGTGAATCACTTACTGCTCTGGTCTGAGAAATTTCAGTTTGCTGTGGGGATACTGTAGCTCTGCCTCTGCCTATTTAGGTATGGTAAAATTTTGTACACTGAGTAATTGCTCTTGCTTAACTATTATCCTTCATATTGCATCACATCACTCTTAAACAATATAACATTTTTGTCTGTTTGGTTTAACTATTGGATGTTGAAGGATTTTGTGTATTTGGGGTTCCATATTCTTGTGTGTCAATTACAAACCCTCTGTGCTTGGTTAAAGCAATCCAGTAGATTCCATTGAAATATTATGCATAGATCTATGACAGTTTTTTTTCATGTTGCCTAAGTATACAAACCCAATTTGAAATGTGTTAACATTTTATTTTTTAATGCTCATCTTCTTCTCCCAAATATGTTCTTGATCTTAAAGTCTTCTAGCAGCTTTGGAAAGGAGAAATTTAACAGCTACATCTTAAAACATCAAACATAACTCTTTCATGCAGATGATGAAGAGATTCAGATTTCCAAAGCTTTTATATCTTTGAGAAACAGACTTTTGCACAATTATCAAAATATGCATTCAAAAGAATGGCAATCAAAATACTGTCAGTATTTTAAGAGATTGCTTTGTCTCTTTAAAAAAGTTTAACTCACCGCATAGGTGTTGCACACATTATTTATACTGCCATCCACTCTTCTTAGAAAATTATATTACTGTGACATAGATATGGACGCAGTTTTTAAGAATTTGAACATTTCTGATGGGATCAGCAATAATTTGATTTATAGAGTCAGGAGGACTCTGTTCCAAAATAAACTCCATCAAGTCTCACAGATTAAAATCTTCCTGCAATTAAATTTACACAAAACTGCTGCATACAAAACTTACAGAAAGTCTGACTCTGTCCATTTATCTCATATCTAAATGCCAGTTCAAAAGAGAATGTGGCCTTTACGACTGTTTATTTAGAAAACATCTTGTAGTTCATCATAGAATTAGGTGGTGCAAAGATTTGATTATAATTCTTCCAAGACTAACAAAAGATAACATAATTATTCTTCTGATTTTTGTCCCAGCAGGAGAGAAATGAAACCACAGGGCATGTTTATTTGTACCACAGACCACATATTTCCTTGTTTAGGAACTTTAATGAAATCATAACCTGACACTAAAGATTATATTGAAGATCTGTTTCAGTTTAGAATGATAAACAAGAGGGTTATAAATCCCAAAATACTGTTTTGGAAGAATAAGTATGTCTGAATGTACTGAGTTTTTGTACTGAATTACTACATAAAAAATAAGACAAGTAAAGAAAAAGCTTTTTTTCCCTGCCAAGAAAGGAAATCAGCTGGTGGCTCTGTACCGCTTTTTTCCCTTTGGTGTGACTGCTGAATGAACTACACTGGCAAGTCAGACCTTGCAAGTATCTGTTCAGTTTATCCATAGTTCTTTGTGAGCAAATGATCAGCTTTCTAGTTACCTTGCTCAGAGAATATATACTGAAGTTCTCTGAGTATCTGCAAACTATAAAGTTTTCATCACAGTGTAACCACAAGGAATATTAATAGATTACCTGGATGCCCTCAAATCTACTGCATATCCAACAAGCAAATTTGAAATGCTGTTTTACATTCCAGTAAGGCTGTTGTTTAATTTCAGATATGTTACATGAAATATAGAGTGTTAGCAGTTGAAATTCACTACCATTTTTCCAGAAAGCTTTGGCTAGCTCTAATCAGAATAAATGCACTTCTATAGAAATTAATGACTTGCAAGTTATTGGGGGTATTTATAAATGGAAACATAATTTTGAATGTTTGTTGACTCATATTAATGGATTATATTTATTTACAAAATTAATTGTAGCTGATGTAGTTTACCATAAAAATCTGGTTGAGGAAATGTTTTCAGATGTGCGTTTACATTCAGCTGCTAAGAGCAACCAAAAAACATGTGCCGGTTGTGCATAATTGGAGTAAATATTTTTTCAGGTTTCATTCATTTGGAATCTAGGTCACAATTCTGGATAAAAGAATTTAAGAGCTGTTTGAGTATTTTGGACAGGAAAATCTTTTTATTTGCTTAGGAAGTATTTCTCAGTCATATGCACTGTCTGGACAAAAGTTGCAACACTGAATTTAAGTGACCGGGTCATTCAGGTCTTGTTGGAGAGGGGTTTATGGGTTTTTTAAAAATGTGTTTCATAAAAGAGTTCTGATTTGGGTTTACAGTGAGCTTCTAAAATGGTGCCAATCATTCACAATTAGAGTAAATATTTTTTCAGGTTTCATTCTTTTGGAGCTGAGGTTAGAACATTCAGTGAGAATCCTGAATTGAACTTGTAACTAAACTGGGCACATGTGTGTGGGAGGTAGTAAGAAACTCACTAGAAGCATATATTTGGTGTTCCAGGCAATTTTTATTTTATATTTAAAAAATGCCAAGCCCCTCAGTAAGAGGGGAGCTGCAACACTGAGGAAAAAACCCACCTAACACTTCAAGAGTTTGGCCTGTTAATTTTTCATCTTTAAGTAGTTACAGTAATTACATTCAACCATAAGCAAACTATTTTGCCCCCCTTTGCTGAATTGAGGTTTCATTACTCCAGTGCAGGAGTGCACTAGCATAGCAATGGCTACACCTGGCCATGGATGTGCACGAGAAGAGGTGAGTCTGACCTCTTGCCACATGCCAGGGAGCAGAGGTGGGGACTGCACCCTCTGGGCAGGAATTTGCCTGTTCAAACAGCCCTCAGTGCTCCAACACCTATTTCATGGGAAGGGAAGGGAAGGGAAGGGAAGGGAAGGGAAGGGAAGGGAAGGGAAGGGAAGGGAAGGTGGAGGGTGCGGATGTTCTGGGTCTGGATTCAGCTGGCAGTTGATGTCACAGGGAGTTAATAATTGTAGGGGATTTTCAAAATTGAATGACTTGCATTAGTCCTAAATTGGGTTGACCCATGGCTTCTTAAAATATGGGTTTTAAAGGTCAGATTCACCTCTTCTCATGCACATGGGAAAAAATGGGTTTGGAAAATCACACTACCTTATTAATTTATCCCTTGTATGTCTGTTCTTTGTATTATGATATCTCCTACTTTTTGTTGTATTGCCTTTCCTTCTTCCACATTTTTACCGTATCAGATTGAAAGTTAGTCAGCATAAAGTATACATAAAAATGTTAAAGAGTTTGGAAACACCTGGCTTGGTGCATCCATGTCTATTCCAGCGTACTGGAATGGTCTAATGACAGCAACTTGGAGAAGGAATGGTGACAATTCTCTGGAGAAAATAATTTGTATGTTTTTCCTCCGACAAAATGAAAAAAAGTTTGATTTTAACAGTTGCAAAATAATATGTGATGTTGCTGTGGAGTCTAGGTAGCTGTTCCAAAAGTTCCATTTTAGCAAACACCACATTTAACTATGTTAACAATAAAATTTCTTTAAGTGATGTATCATTACTTCAGTATTTGTTATTTCAACATCACATTGATGTGACTGTCACTCATTCTTTAATGGCTAACCATATATACATTTATTGGGGTACTTTAAATTGGGATCAATATTAGGTAATAGGTAATCAAAGCTTAAGATCTCCTGCTACACGGTACATAAAACTATTTTAGAAGTTCTCCAATCATATTGATCTTTTAGATCATGCTTACTTAAGTCAGCATTTTCAAACTCACCTAAATTAGTCACATGCAAGTGAAATTCTGTCTCCTTTAATTTCCATTTCAGTTTTTCCATTTCACTGAACATGATAAAGGTTCCACCTATAAGCTGTATTTAAGCATGGAGGTTTATAGTCTGTTTTTTCAGACATGTCAAACACACATAATTCCTACTCAAGTCAATATATCCTGACTTTATTCCTATAAAGTCAATATATGCTCAGCATTCCTGGCACCTGGAATGAATTTTAGATCTAACTCTGTAGTGTTTCACGTCAACAAAGTACTACACCTGCCAAGAATTACCCGTAGTGCTACACTCAACTGCTGACCTCTATCTATTTTAACCAGTTGCTCAAAGCTCAACAATGACCATTTAGGTTGGTTTTTCCCCCCTGAATTATTCTATATGATATTATTCCATTTTCTTGTAACACCTGTGCCTGTTTGTCTTAAACATTGTAACTTGGCATCCACGTCTCAAATTTGTGTTAGCAAATTACCAAGTATATAATTGCTGCTACCAGAATCACTCCAGCATATTTTGCTCTGAATGTCACACATGCAAATTTCATTGGAATTCTTGTCATGGCAAAGATCAACATACTGACATGACTGTGATATTCCTTATGATAAGCTACACAAACTCCTTTTTTTTTTCCTGGCGTAGTCCTTCTTTATTATAAAAATCCTCATTTTACCAGAATTGACAAGTCTAGTTCTTAGTCTTTCTGCAGGAAATCTGGAAGGTCTTTCGGGCATATATCATGAGCTCTTCTGATCTTAATGTTCGTGATCTTCTTGCGTGTTACATGAAATTGAAATCAGAATGTAATATCTATGCTGCTCATCGAAGTACACCTTGGAAGGAATAGCATAAATGCCATCTTGGAGTTATGTCAATTAGATTTGTATCATCTTTGCTGTTCTACATAATACCTTACACAGAAAATGTTAAGTCAGTAAAGTTACCACATAAATGAAAGCATCTGCTTTTCTGTCACCCATTTCAGGGTAAATGTTACTTTCTGACAAGAAAAACTGCAGATAGCCAGTTGCTTTGAGAAGCTCATTAATAGGGACAAGGCTGATTTATTTATTTATTTATTTATTTGATCTCAGAGAAAGGTTAGAAATATGTTATCAAATGACAAAAAGTTATCCAAATCATTACTGAGCACTTGAAGCCCCTATCTTCTCCTTAATACTGTACAGTAGCTGTCAGTTATCTTTAGAATAAAGCTTCTATTCCAGTTTTCATAGCAAAGCTATATTACAACAAATGTGTTACTTTTAAGAATTCTACAGATCTGTTTACTTTAATCTGTCCTTTCAAAAAAATATGGATTCTTCAATTAGATGTTTAAATATATTTGAAATTAGAACAACAGAAGCCAGCCTGAAGTACAATAAAAAAATGTCTGCTTTGAATGCATTTTTACTTCACAAACCCACAAGATGAAATACTATCCTGTAAGCATATTTTCTGCACACACATAAAAATAATCACATAATGCATACCCAGATGCTTAATGGTGAACTATGCTTTTGAACAATCTGATCAAGGGCTGTGATTCCAAACAGCAAATAGGTTCAGCTCCAGCAGCTGCAGTCATTGCTGCCTGAGATATCTGCCAGAGGTTACCATCCTTCTGCTGCTTCTCAGCTGCCAGGTCTAGTGAGCTCTCAGCTAATTCACAGACTAACTCATAGACTAATTCATCAACTACTGTATCAGCTGAGGAGAGAGAGAAACTCCATGCAGCTCTCCAATATCTGGCAGGGAAGCAGACCAGGCAACTGGTAGAAGGAGTCAAAACCTCTCGCAGCCAAGGCTAGTTCTATCTAGATGGGAAATCAAAGCCCAAAGATAAAGCTCAGTCAGCTGGAATATGCCTACCTCATATTAGTGCAAACCTATGCTCTATGGCTTGCAGTGACTTGAAAGGATAAGCAAACCTTGTAACAGTAAAGTGCAGCAAAAAGGTCTATGTAGAAACTGACATGATTTTTTAAGTTGATGTGTTCCAGATTAATAAAACATGCTGACCAAGCCAGATTGTGACCCTTGTCAGGCAGGGAAAGTCCTTCCTTTTGGGAATTTCACACTCATACTTTTTTGGGGTTGATTTCTTTCTGGCCATTTCTTATTTTAATGGCCTTTTTGGGGCCACTGATCAGTGGGTTGGTGTTCTTGGTTTGTGGTTTCAGGGCTCCACTCTGGCCACTGCGTCCTGAATTCTGGTTCTTACTGCGCGCAGTTCGCCGCTTTTGTTCTTGCAGTCTCTGTTCCCACCTCTGTAGAAATGTAGAAGACAAACACGATGAGTTAGGGAAGGACATAATCATAAATAATTACATCTTAATCAAAGCTATCCTGAACCACTGATGCTAGTCCTGCCTTTAACAGTTTCAGCCCCTATATTGCAAGGCCGTTGATGTCAGCATGTTATGGCTATCTGCAGGGAGAACTTTCCACATGTTCTAGGTTAGAAGGAATTTCCACAACACCAGTTGATGGAAATGACAATTTCCCATCTCATGTGCATGCTGCATGTGAGTGCCTTTTCAGAAACAGAGGGCAGCTGGCATCATGCCATCAAAAAGTCAGGACCAGCACAATGGAACTCCATTGCAAGGCCCTTCTTCGCTGTCTTGCTGAACGTGCTACTTGACTTTTCCTCAGAAAAGTCTACAGGAATCAACCTAGCCTTTCAGAATATATATATATAACCACACAGCTACAAGGGGAGCTAGTGTTTACTTTCTGCTTCTGCTTTTCCCTGGGGTGGAGAGGACTAGGCATGAACCAGCTTATGTTATGGACAGACAACAGCGATGACCACAGTGAAATCACAGTGTTGAGAGTTGCAATGGCATGGTTTGAATAATGCACCTGCAGCTTTATTCAGCAGCATCCCCAAGAAATTTTGAAAAGCAACAAGTCTGCGAAAGATAACAGCTGTCAGATTTTCAAACCCAATAGTACAGTAGTTACAAAATAGGTTTTTACAGTAAGTCAGATCTCCAAAATGTGGAGGGATCCATAAAACAGCAACCAAGACTGCAGACTTTCACCTCTAGGAAGAGAAATACCGATTTTAAGGAAAACAAGGTAGGTAGTAGAACCCGAACCCAAAATCCCCTCTATTATCTTTCCCTTCTGGAACTCCTAAAGGCAGGGGATTTACCCAGTGATCAGAGCAAGAGAAATGCTCTCTAGCTTCCCTATTCAGTATCTTTGCACTGACTGTTGCAGTTCAGACTCTTGTCCTGGCTAGAGAAAAGACCAATCATGTTGTGGTTATGTTAAAAACTGTCTGCTGTGGTTGACAGACAGCTCAAAACATCCATTTTAAGTGGTAACTCAAGAGAAAATTTGGATGCAAATCTTCAGAGATGAATGACAGGCATTAAAATGAAGCCACTGTGATACCTAGCTCCATACTGGCTTTGTGTGGTCAGAGTCATTTTATGCATATTTATAAAACCAAAACTACCAGCAGACATTTAGCTGTGTCCCACTCAAACATGCTTAAATGAAGATTTAGTTTCTGAAACTATTAATATGAGAGGAAATTACATATGCTTTGAAGGGTTATTTTGTTTGGCAGTCATGCATCTATTTGACAATCTGAAAACTAATGCCTAAACATGATTCAAGACACAATCAGAAATGACAAAACAGTGTGAGGAGGTGACTAAAACACACCATGCACCAGTAACAAGCCACTAAGTTGACAGCTAAAGGATTTTTCAAGAATCCAAGTCATATGTCAATATTCTTCTAAATCCCACATGGCATCCTCTGCAATTGCCACATATTTATTTTTTAAAGATTTAAAGCATGTTTTCTTTCCACACACAGATTTCAGATGAGTAAGTGAAGAGGGTATGAGGGAAACATTGAATGCAATTTCCTGCACGAAGATGGTCTGTAATCTAAAAGCTTCTGCTTATGGATTCCTCCATCTCTTTTCCTATCAACTGTCAATCAACTCATAATTAAAACAAACATACATGTATGTCCTTAAACATACATGTATGTCCTTAATGCTCTGAAAACCTTTCTGAATTCCAAAAATAACTTTCTTCCATGTCTAAAAATGGGAGGAAGAATCAGACTTCTCTAAATCCATCCTTTCTTTCCATTAAAAGAGGAGTTTACAAACAAGTAGAGAGTGATATTAAGTGCTATCCTGAAGCCCCAAAAAGCAGGGGCATGTGCTGGGCCTGCCACCCATGTCTCTATACTAAAGACTTTTCCTTCCAGTGTTTCCTGAATCCAGAGAGACAATGCCAAATCCTTTGGGTGGGTCTTAGTAGGGAGTACCTGGTGTGAAGTGTGTGTCTCCAGCCTGCAATCTTTAATGCAGCAAAAAACATTAACCCAGTGCAGAGGATTTTAACTTCCTTTCTTATCTAATGTGGGCTATGTACTCATCTGCATATCACCTTCACTTTCATATCATTGCTCCTTGTGGTAGCAGGGATATGAAAGAAACTCTTAGAGACATTATTGTAAGAAACCACATTTCACATGAATATCATCCCACAGGGTAAAATTAAATAGAAATAAAATTTTAGAGACCCTAAAACACAAGATTAAAGTATTCAAACTTTCACTTATACTTGGGGAGCTATAAGGGCTGAAAATGTTCAAGTGAAAATAATTATACCCAGTGGAGTTACAAATATCTGAAAGTCATCAAAGTTAATCAATACTGAAGTAAAACAAAGGTGTTTAACTTTTTATCAAGAACATCAGCATTCTTTTGTTTGGTTGCATTTACCTTAAATCTTCTGTTTAGTTGGTCCTTCCATTTTTCAACTAGACATCCATCAAGAAGCATCAACCTGACAATTAAGAAATACACACAAGCTATAGATATTTCTGATTTTAATTCCTGAGATGCCATTCCAGATGATTTGACACAGATAGGGCTTGAAATGCACCCACGGGTACTGGTACTGACAGGTTTTATGTATGGGATGATGGGATACCATATGTTTCTCTGTGTGCTTGTGTGAAGAGTAGATTAAACTGATGCATTGTACTTCTGACTTTAAAAAAGAAGCTGTTTCACATGCACCAGCTAATACAGCTTAGCTGAAAAATAGTAATATAATTATATGACCAATTACAATTGTATCCATTTCTACCTATAAATGCATCAGGATGGCAGTATGTGTTTCCTACATATAACTCCTTAATGAGTGCTTCAAGGTGAATTTGGAAGATATATGATTAGTGATACTTGCCATACTTGCCTACCAGTGAAATCTGGCTAGCTCCTGGATGAAAACATTGAGTCCCGGTGTTAGGAAATGAACAAAACAAAAAGGTTAAATAGCTCCTAAAGCAGCTTATTCTAAAGCAATCTGATGTCACACCTTCCACATCCCAACCTATAGACAACTTTTTGGGTTTTTTTGTTTGGTTGATTGAGATACCAGGCTTTAACATGCCCTAATATAAATTTCACTAAAATTCTGGGGGGTTTTACTTAGACACCAGTGTTGGGTGGAAACATCAAGTCACCGTTATAAATGCACACAACATCACACAGCACTGTTCTGGCTGGTGAAGGTTAAACAGTGCAGCAGGATCTGACCTCCAGTTTCCATGAATAGTGTTGCTGCTCTTACCAGCTCAAACACAGTACAAAATGCTGCCTCTCATAGTCATTAGCCACTGTGCATCCAGTTTTACCAAATACAAGAGGCCTGACACGACTGCAAACCCTGGAGAATCAGGACCAATATGTTGTACATTTCTGTTTCTTTCCAGAGAGAAATTAGAGGACTAACGTACAGGATTGATGCCAAGGCCACACTTGAAATGTGTGGATGGATGAAACCACAACATGGGGTACATCTGGCACAGCTTTGGTTCAGGTCAAATTACCCAGTGAAGCTCTAACCCTAACAACAGGCAATAGGTATTTTGCCATTGACTGCAGAGGAGGTACAGCTTCCACCCATTCTGCCTCTGTCATTTTAAAAAACTGCTGTAACTCAAAACCTTCTGTTTGCCTGCCACTGAGTTCAACAGGAAGCACATATAATAGTTTATGTTTCTTTTTCAAATCCATTTCAGTACACTATATGAAATTAAAAACCTCAATGACCTTTAAAAACCATCACAAGATATTTAGTGAATTGCGTGTTTTTCCATAATAATGGAGATGCCGATTGTGATCTTTGACTTATGAAATCTCCCTTTCCTAACAGCCTCCAGAGGATCCTCCATCACTGTTTTGGTCATAGTCCTTCCACAAGAGTCAAAGCTTGTATCTCTAAAATGACTAACACAAACAGAGGGCTCTACATTAATATTTTTGAAATAATTCCAGACCTGGAGGGGCAAAGAGCTTGGCAGTAATAAAATACTCTGTCTGCTCGCTCACCAAAAACAAACTAAAGCAATAAGATATCAGATGGCAAATTTTAGAAACACCTATAAAATGCTCCCAAAATATCAATATAAAACTCATTAAAAATATGGACATGGCCCATCATGTCTCACATGTGGATGTTCTGTGGTCCTTACAAGTGTGCATGACCAATTAACAGCAACATCACAGTATGCAAAACCAGCCTGCACATTTTACAGACAGCCTTGCCCCCAAACCACAACACATAGGCCTAAAACACCACAACCTGCTCTGCTGGCATCTACTGGTGCACTTGGGGTGCTCATGTGGATGGGATGTCCCCTTCTGTCTCAAGGAACCAAGGAGAAAAGGGAGCTGTGATTCATCACTCCTTCCCCTCCAGACCAGCATGCTGGATTTCCTTCCATGCCGAGGGCTAGGCTGACTGCCATATGAAAGGTCGGGTAAAGTTAGTTTTGTTTTGTTTTAAATTTTAATCATACATCAGGACTGGCAAGCTGCTCTGAGAGTGTTTACTTTTCATCTGCCATCCAGAAGCTGGAGCTCCAATGGCTGCAGCTTTGGCTGGTCCCAGTACGGCTGTGGGATCAGAAACATCTCGTTGACGGCACTGGTCCAAAGTATGGACAGGTCAATGGAGAAGGCCTGGCTCTGACTCCAGCAGCTCTGCTAACAGAGGATGTGTATCATCTCCTGCCCACTCCCTTGGTGAGGCAGAATGATGCCTTTCACGTGGTCCTGCCAACACAGACCATCATCTACAGCTACTGTTGGGCTTGTTGCACACAAAGCAGCTCCCTATGGAAAGAGGTCCTGGAAAAACACTTCCAAGCTGGAGGTGACTGAACTGCTGCATGATGCTTTATCAATATGCTGTCAGCACCTAATGCCACCAGATTTTATGCTCTTTGCCCGAGTCAAATTTTGTAAACACCACATCACGGCACAGAGCTGAGGCTGATGAAGTGGAGAAAGTCAGCTGTGAAGGCAATGGAAACATGTACGTGTATGTATGCATTATCCTAA
The DNA here is from genome assembly GCA_013399835.1 of Leptocoma aspasia. NCBI lineage: Eukaryota > Metazoa > Chordata > Aves > Passeriformes > Nectariniidae > Leptocoma > Leptocoma aspasia. Next base: position 160,807 of record VXAX01000821.1, read on the forward strand.
GAAAAACTATCAGCAAAACAAGCCTATGATGAGGAAGAGAACTTCGCTGGTCCTCCGTCCCATCTACCACAGCCAGCTCTAACACTTTTCTGCACCACGTTGCCACAGCTCACCTTGAGCGCCACTCATAGCACATGATGAGAACATCCTGCTTTGGTTGAAGAGGCGGACACTGGCAGGAGGAATTTGTAAGAAGAGGCACTTGGGACAGAGGAATTGGTGTTGAAGACTTGAGTATGTCTTTGACTTCAACCACAGTCGTTATCTCATTGCAGTTCCCTCTTTCTATGCTTTTTACTTTAGCATGAATGACTGCAAATAGAAAAACAGAGGAGTGAGAACAATAAACAGTCTTAGAAATTTAAACACATCTCGAAATTAAATAAAATATATTGAATTGGAAACTGTTGTTTTGATTGTGAAAGTAGAACTACTTCTGCCTGTGTGGGCAGGAACAGTGGCTTGGAATAACAGAGGCCTGATCTTGATTTGGTTTTCAGTAGGACTGTTGACAACTGTCGAATTAAGCATGTGCTTAAATCTTTGCCAGATCAGGCCAACCAATCTCGCCTGGAATCACGCACACAAATAGCTCCTTCAACTCAGACTTGAACAACCCCTTGCATAAATCTAACCCATTCTCCAGCCACATCTGACTATTTCTGACTAAGTAATGAATAATTTACCTCACAGACAGTTGTCATGAATTGTCTTTTCAATAATAAAATCACTTTTTGTAGATTGTAACCAGGAAATATAGTCTTTCCTTAAATATAAGAAACAAGGGAAGGCTAGAAACAATAGTCAAAAAACTAAGAGGCTTAGGATTGCCATGATTTACTTGAGCTATACATTTTTTCACCTTTTGTCTTTGGATTCTCTACCAATAGTGAGATCCTTATATAAACAAGACACTGAAACAGGTTCTTCTGACTCTGAATACATAATCATTTGTATTTTTACCTTTCATTGAAGAAAACTGCATGTCTGCATGGATGCAAGAAGGTGAAATGTTGTAGATTGCTCCGAAATGATCCCTGTCTAACTTTGTACCTACAAACCCTGGCATTACCTCCAGCATCTCACCTCTTCTCTCTTGCGAGAAATATCAGATCGAATAAATTAAGTATGATTTTTACATAAAGGATTTTGTCTCTAGGAAATGTCAAAATATAAAGGGTTCTACTGTCCAAAAATTCTTCAGTGAAAGAAGCATGAGAGGTGTATAGACCACAGGGTGATCAGCCTGCCCCTGCCAGCCACAGGGTCAAAAGCCTCCACACAAACCTCATAAAATTTGGAATGAACTTCACAATACAAAACAGGAGACCAGAACTTTTAATGCATGGTTTGGGGTTTATGTGCTACCTTTATCAGGATATTTATAACAGACACAAAACAGGTGAGGAATTTCAGTTTGGAGACTCACAATCCATTTTCAAGTCTGACTGGTTCTGATTGCTAAAAGTAAAATTTGGCTGTGTGCCTTTTAGAGGTTTTCGGAAAGAAATTGATTAATTTTCAACTCATTAAATCTTATCTCTCAATTCATTTTCCATATAAATAGGTCTATTTATCTCAGAGGGTGCTGAATAAAAATGTACATCTCAAAAACAAAATCTTGATTTCCCAAATTCAATGGAATTAAATTTTGGACCCCAACATACAAGTTTTACTCAAGGAACACTCCCACTGAAATCACGGGAATTAGAATTTACACGGCTAACACCTGTCTTTCATTTTGGAACAGTCATTTGGTATCACTTACTTTTCCATATATTTCAGGCAACTGTGGAAGCTCATTGTCCCACCTAAACATATCTCTATGTTTTACTGATGCAGCTCAAGGAATTATATAAAAAGAATATTTCATGTAAATGCACCAAAATGCTATAATGAACAAAAAATTGTACAATTACCAAAGCTGAGGTCCAGCTTGATTATTCTCACCAAACATGCTAACAAAGAAGCAAATAGCTACAAACTTATTTTCATTTGATATCAAACAAATAAGAACTGAATTATATTATAACCATACTGCAGAAGAACTGGATAAAGAACTGGAAAAAAACCTGCCATGTGAGAAAATGCCCACAAAGTGCAAAATGAAGCAATACTGCATATTAAATTCATAGTTAATAGGGGCTTTGTATTAACACTAAATTTAATCCAGCATTTATCTAATCTTAATTAGAGTTCTTCCTGACTCACACCATCAGAAAACTGAGGCAGGAGAAGCCAAGGGGGAAGAGGGATGAATACTTATTTTTATTGCCAATATGTCACCCAACATATAATGAAACTATCGGCTATCTCTGTGGCTGGATGTTGCAAATTGTCACTGAATTCAGTTAATCTCTGACAATTCTGCACCAGGCAGAAATCTGGCTAGTAAGTAAAAGCATATACAAATTTCTAAAAACTCTTCACTTTGCTGCAGCTGGTTCACATTTACAAGTTTTATTTGGGTAGCAAACCCCTGTTTTATTCTACCTGCTGGCCAAGCCGTCACACTCACATCAGACCTAACTGCCTTTACTAGAGTGGCCTTTGCAGCAGCAACCACCCTTTCTGCAGAGCAGAAAGGTGCTCGTTATTGACATTTTACTGATTTTGTCAGAAACACACCATCATCTGTGCAATTATTACTACTGCCTGCACGTGGTGCGTGCTACAGCTGGATTTTGGAAGAGGACAGCTAGGGATCCCCAGGCAAACACCCACTTGGAAAGGCTGTGTTGGAGCAGTCTTCTGATGCCACACTTGCTGGATGGGGCCTGCTGTGGGTTCAGCACCCACACAGAACTGCCAAACTTGCAGGGACCCAAAGAGGGTGTGGGGCAGGCAAAGCGAAGCATTTCCCCCATGCACTTACTGTAGCTGTAGTTCTTGGCCAAGTAGGTTGACAGCGTAGGCTTTGTCTTTTTGCATCTGCACCGCTCTTCAAAGGAAGAGAAGGGAGAAAGGTTGAGTGATGTCAGAGGGACCCTGTCTCCGGGGAGGAGGGGGGGTCGTCCTAGGCTCACCCTGGCCACGGCTCCTGCAGTCAGGCTCCAGGGGTCTATCCGGCACCATAAAGCCCTGTGTGAAGTCCGTCCACTTCACATCTGCAAACAGAGGTGCGTCAGGGAGTGAAAACTGTCGGTAGAGGCTCCAGGACTGGAGCGTGGGGGTCCCGCAGCCCCCCCCCGTCCCACCCTGGGGCGTCCCGCGGCGCTGGAGGGAATCCTCCCTCCACCTCTCGCTGCCCCCAGCGTTCTCACCCTCCGGCACGTCGGTGACGATGGCCTCTGGGGAGATGCAGACGCCGCGGTCGTAGACGGGGAGGTCGTCGCAAGCCAGGCTCTCGGGCCAGCTGTGGTTGTAGCGGCGCATGATGGGTTCGCAGCCGTCGCGGGCGCGCTGGCAGACGGAGCGGCACGGCTTGATGGGGTCGTAGAGGAACTCCAAGGTGCAGATGGGGGCGTACATGGCGCAGAGGAAGAAGGGCAGTATCGGGCTGCAGCCAGTGGCCACCAGCTCCTCGTACTGTTCGATAGCCAGGACGGCGTTTTCCTGGGTGCTGTGGTGGAGGTGGTTGGGCATGCGGGTGATATTCCAGGGCATGGAGCGGCACATGGGGATGCGCACCGCCTCGCACGGCGCGCCCTGCGCCCGCGGGCTCACCCGCAGCCACAGGGACACCGCCACCAAGGCACGCAGCATCCTCTTCCTCCTCCTTCTCTTCCTTGTCCGCCGCCCGCCGCCGCCGCCCCGCGTGTCCCGGCGGCCGAAGGGCGCGGAGCGGCGCTGCCTCCCGGAGCCCTGCTGCAGTCAAGTCGCGGGAGCCGCCGCGCCGACAGCCATGGACATCGCGGGACCGCATTTATACCAGTGGCACGAGTGACGTGGGGCCGATCGCGCTCCCTTGGCAGCCCCGCTCCTCCGGGGGGTGGGGGGGGTGTGCGTGTATGTGTGCGTTTTGCTGTGCAGGCACGGTGACATCACCTCCACCCCGTTTAATCCCCCGGCGACATCACTGCGTCTCTCGGCCGCCGCTCCAGCTCCGTTTCAGTTTTCATCTGTGTCATAAATTCCTTCAGGTGGAAGGGGGGGCGGAGAAGGGGGCTAAGGAAACCCAAACCACACGGTTTCGCCGCGGGGAGAGGGAAGGCGACGGTAGGAACCACGGCTTCTTCCCGTGGGGCTGAGCTTTATAACGCCGCGTTTTCTCAAGGGAGAAGAAACTTTCTGCGGGCTTGAGGGAGCTCCGGCGGCTGTTCCTGACGCCTCCAGGGGGTTGCAAAATTCCCTCCATGAGCTCGGCACGGACGGGGAAAGGCGCGAAGCGGACGGGCGGACAGACGGGGTGCTGGCTTGTGGCCCGGTTTGCTCGGGACAGGGGAAGAGGCCGCGGCCGGGCCGAGACGGGAGCGGGCGGCGGGGCCGGGGCAGTGCGGGGCCGTGTGGGGCTGCTGTGCGGGCAGTCAGCTCGCCGCCCCCCTTCCCCCGCCGCTGTCCCCCACCAATCGCATCTGCACACGACTGGAAGAAGGGTTTTCAGATTTTTCCCAAGCTGTTTTTTATTTTCCTTTCCTTGGTGCTCCATGGCCACGTGTCCCTGATGCAGAGGATTGGCGTGCCCAGGCGAGGGCAAAGGGCTCCCTCACACCCCACCTCTGTTCCCTCTTGCACGGAAAGACCTCCGGGCCCGTTCTTCACTGTGTGAAATGCCGCTCCTCGGTCTTTGAGGGACCCGCTGAGATAAGAAGATTAACTCAATGGCAGGTTATCCCAGTGACCTGAGAGAGCCGCAGCGTGGCTCAGAGGTACCTGCCCCGGCCAGGTACCGTGGTGCCACCGATGTTGCCCCCTGCAGATGCAGCAGAGCTGCAGAGACGGAGCATCTGTGGGGCACGGCCCTCCCCTTCCCTAAGTGGGTGAGGAAAGCACATCCAGAGCAGGCAGGAAACAACAGCTAATACACCTAAGAGGGCAATGGGAGATGAAGGAATGCGTGTGGTGAAGGAATGCTTGGTGACACTGTCTGTCCGTGGGGAGGCACTGAAATGCCCCCTTCGAGGGCATCGTTAAAGCAGTTTGGCCCAGCAAGTCACTCCTGTTCGCGTATCCCCTCCCTCCCCAAGCTCACGCAGAGTGCCCCGGGCTTGGAGCTCGCGGCTGCCCCTCTGGGCAGCCCTCGCGGAGCAGTGGGCACGGCCAGGGCGCCCAGACCCTCCCGGCTGCGGAGAGGGAGGAGTGCGAGGGCGAGGGTCCCGGTTGCCTGTCGCCGCGCTGCTTCGTACCCCGCTGGCGTCCGGGCACTGTGGCAGCAGCCGCCTCTCGCCGCCGAGGCGATG
>VXAX01000821.1:166727-259722 GCA_013399835.1 Leptocoma aspasia
GCGCGGGGACGGCGGAGGCGAGGCATCGGCGTGCTGGGAGCAGCTGGCGCTAGGAAACCTGTCACCGACACGGCTTGGATCCATCCTCCGTCTAGATATATGTGTGTATATATATATNGGTTTGGAGGCGGGCCTCCCCCGCCCCCCGGCACAGCCTGCCCGCCCGCCTGCGCGCCGTGCGGGGCGGTCGTGCGCCGAGGGAGCGCGGCGCGGANTCTAGAGGTTTATTTATGATCAACAGTGTCAGCTTTTTTACTTTAGAGATATCCCCCCCCCCAGCTCTTTCGCTATTTAAATGGGATTTGAAGTGAATAAAAAAATTTGTAGTACAATGGGTATCATGAGGTATAATGAAGAGATTATACTCAAACATGTGAGTAACATTATGGGGTAAGGGAGGAGGCTCTAGCTCAGTAATTTGCTAATAAGTTTGAGTTACAAGTTCTCTGGGCCTTCTTTGTCCTTGTCGCTGCCTGGTCCTAAGTCAGTGCCAGGGTGTCAGGATGCATCCATTACCTGTGGTACAGTGTATTCATTCCCATTGCACAGGCCTGCAGGATCTTCCTGTTCTTCATTTATACAGGATGTATCTGTTAAGCCCGTAACTAATCCTGAAAAATCCCTGTGTCATTGTCTGTTTCTTGGTTTGCTGAAAAACAAGTGTAGAAAAAAGCTGACTAAAGAAGAGCCTCTTTTTTCTTTCTCAGCCTGCCAAGCTCAGGTTGGGTGGAAGAACTGGTCGGCCTAGAGAGGCCTTCCTGAGTGAGACATTTCTGGCTACTGAGTGCCAGTCACTTTCAGACAACATGTCAAAACATACCTGCCAGTGTGAGGATAGCAGGTCTGCCCATACCTCCACCTCTCCCACCTATGAATTGTTCAAATAACAGTGCATCCATCCTGGGAATGTGTGAGACAAGGTAATGACCAGCCTACAAATGCTGTATCATCCAAACTAATGATCTCTCCTGTTAAGAGATCAATATTCCTTTTTGCTGCTTTTTTTCTCGACAATCAATTTTGCATATACTGACATCGCATAGTAATTGTTTTAATGTTTCCAAAGCATATGCTCTTCTGTGATCCCTCCAAATCCCCTGACGTTCTTAGAACTGTTTTGTGTATTTCATTTTCAGGCTTAGCTTTCCCTCATTGTAAGCTTTTTTCGTTACTGTTTCTGCATAGGAGCCATATGAAGAATGTTAAAAACAGCATACAGGTGTTTGCTGATGGGCTGTTGACACAGAGCATGGAGTCTGACACTGGCCATGGGGTGCTCATGCTTCCCTTCTGCAAGTCCTAGGTTGACTTTCATGTTTGACAAGCATAAAACTGCTACAAAGCCTGATGCAAGTCTTCTCTGGCTTTAAGTTGTACTACACTCATTTCTTCAAGCTTATGTTTATTAGACTCTGGGCCACATTTTGTCTTTTTCCAAGATCTTATCTCTTTACATTTTTGATAAACGCCTGCTCTGGATGCAGTTTGGTCTGGGTTGGTAGCGCTAGAAAGAGGCAGAGTGCAGACAGCTGTCCTTGTTGATTTCTCCTGTATTAGATTTTTGTTGTAGACAAATTTCTGACCTCAGGCGTCTTTAATGTTTCCAGGTCCATGTTTTCTGCCATCCAAAATTGGAGAGGGGTTTTGTTACATGTGCAGTAGTATCTGCTCAGGGCGTGACTCAGCTTCCATTTAAGTCAACAGAAAGTCTCCCATTGGTTTCAGTATGTGGTGGATCAGGTCTAGAATTGTGATCGCAACTTCATTTCACTGTGGACACAGTGAGTTGTAAACTGAAGCCTTCAGAAGTTAGAGGCAAAGGGATTTATCCTGTCTTTTGAAAAATAACCTCTCCTCCGCCCTGTTTTGACATTGACAAGAAAGGGGTAATTATGCCGAGGCAGCGAGTACAAAATCAACAAGAAAAATAGTGCTGCCTTGGTCTCTAAGGAAATTTCAGTCTAAATTCTCACATTTTGCTCCTATCATGTAACTTGATGTAACTTGTGTGCAGCAATCAGGGTTGGCCAACAACCACATTTTTCTACAAAGCATTTTCTGAAGCTTGCAAATGTGGACCTTAATCAGACACAGCCCTGTTTGAGTTATTGGCTGAGGTTAATCAAGGACACAAAGATTTGCTTGTGTGGAATGGCTTGCAGGCTCATAACCGCAGGAAAACATGAAACTTTCAGGTTTTATTGTGGATCTATGTTTCAAATTCATGTATTCTGCCATGTGGCATTTTCATACCTACATCAGTCCAGTAAAACATACCTACCTCAACTCCAGACAAGTAGCCATAAGGTAAACACCCAATTGTTGCTTCGTTAACATCACTTCTTTGCCCATCAGTTGTTTTGAGATCACCTGAGATGCAGTGACCACATTGGTAAAGACTGTCCATTCCCCATTGTGCAGCTGCACTGTGTCACCTGCCACCTGGGCACACACCTTGCTTGCCAGACAACCAACAGAGCTGGTTCATTAGAGAAGTCATAGCTGTGGTTTCAACCAGCTTGTTGGGTGGGTATTTCTCTAGGTCACACAGTTGGCTCCTGCACTCTGGCTCAGAGCGTAAAAACCACCAACAGTGATCCTAGGCTGAGATTTTTCAAGGAGAACCTACTCCAGTTGGATTAATTTCTTGGCTTTCTTTTTCACTGCTTTTACAGACCCAGCCTTAGCCACACTCTGCTCCTTTTGTTTCTCCAGTATGCCTTGCCCTGCTTTCTCCTTCAGGATCCTTCAGGATCAAATTTTTGGAGATAGACAAGGTGGGCAGGGACAATCTTAAAGTTTTGTATGGTACTCAGCTGATACTGATAGTGGAAGAAGAGAAAAAAAAACAAACATTTTGTATATTGTACTGCTTCCCATTTGGACTAGGTCATTCCAGATAGAATGTGAAAGGGGAGCACTTGAAACAGCTCCCCAGACCTCTTGAGGCAAAGCTGTGTTCATGCTGTTAAACACAGAACATGTTTTTTAATCCTTTGTTGCCTACTATACGAAGTTTCTTCCTTTTGTGCTCTCTGGATGTTAAACCATCCTCACTCTTTATCAGCCCTCTGTTGGCCTCTATCTCAGGACGCTTCACAAAACGCGTAGCGGTCATCAGCATGGTTTGCAGCTGGGACAAGAGTTTCTTTTTAAGGTAACTTCAAATGGTGTAGATTTGAGTATGACATCTCTGCAAACTGGTGAGAAGTCCTGGCACAAAAAAGTCCAAACAAAAAATCCTACTGACTGCTACCTACTGTGGCCAGAGCTTCATGTCATCCATCACCTTTCATTTTCTTGGAGAAATAGAGCAAGGGGTATGCTCTTTGGCACTGCTGAAGCCATTCAACAGGTGTTAGTGCTTTATGAAGAAAGAAAAGCATGAAGTGAGGAGCAGAGCAGAAATAGTGTAGGTGGTGGTTGAGAGCTGGAGTGTTACTTGCCACATGCTGTGCTCACAGAGTTTAACACTTATCTTCCGTACTATTTTCCACAGAATGATTTTCAGGGAAGGCCCAATAACATATTGTCCTATGAGAAATGTGATGACGGGAAGAAAAAAATTTCCATGTGGTCAAGAAAATCAGTAGGAGGAAGAAAATGCTTTTTTGTTTTTTCTTCTATGCATGTATTTTAACAGTAACCTCCTTGTCTATCATACAGTACTCAGCACATTGAGATGCCTGTGTATTTGCAGCTGTTAGGGTTAGTGTCTTAAAAACTGTAGCTGCACAGCAGAAAAACAATCAGGAGGTACCCTATCAGTGTTAATTTAAAAACAAAACTGCATGTTGTTAAATTCCTTTAGTTCAATCATATTTGCAAAAGATAGGCATGCTTAGAGGGAGGACAAACTCACCTGGCAACGCAAACTGCTAGTGTGGTAGAGGAGTGACAAAGCTATGTTTAGAGAAACAAGTCTCCTGTTCTGGCAGGGTCTTTGCCTGTGTGTGTCAATCCCTGTCCTTGACTGAAGAGAGGCAGCATAAGGTCAGGTGCAAATATAACAACATTCATCTGGAGAAGAGGTGACTTTCCGTCCAAAATAAACAGAGTGTGGGCACACGTGTCTGACTTATCTCAACTACTTTTTAGTTGTTTTAGGATGTGTGATTGTAAAGGAAAAAACAGTGGTGTCTGACCTATTAAAATCATATAATCCATCCGTTCTGTGGTCATTGTGGTGACTCAATAGGCTAAGTATTGAGCTACCCTGAGCAACTGCAAATTTGTTTCTCAGACTTGGTTTTGGGAGCGGTTTCTGCAGTTTAATGTTTTGGGGAATGAAAGACTGTCACGGGTAGAATTTTCAGAATTGGTCAAGTTGCCCAGGAACCCAAATTCCATTTTTTTAAGATTATGTAGAGTGTGCAGACTTGTGAGACCCTTAATTTTCAGTGAAACAGGACTGAATTTTCAGCAGTTTCTTTAAATGTAACCTGAGTTCTTCAGACCTAAAATTCTTCATAAGTTGCTGTGTATATAACTCACTTCTAATAACAAGAACTGAAGAAAGGTATTTAGACTTCCTGCATTTATTTTCTTCCTATAGGTGTCAAGTTCTTTCGTGTCTGCTGTAGCTAATTACTGTGAGTTTGGAAAGGTGGCTTTGGAAAGCTGTTGTGCTGATGCACACTGACAGTCAGATGGCAGGCAATAGCCTGAATCGAGCCGCAGTTGTTCTAGTGAGAGTTGTGTGGTGGGGTATGGAGGGTTGGCTGTAAAAGCCTCAACTCCTGCATTTCCATCATAAGCCCATTTACAAGTCAATTTACTGAGTCTCTCAGTGATGCCCCTGCCAAGGCATCTCTTGGAGAAGAGCACTGTTCACAGAGGGAACTGTGCTCCGTGAGGGCTGCGTGGAGGAGCATCTCGTCTCACTCCAGCTGTTTATTCTGTTTGTTTCTGCCCACAGGCAGAAAACAGCAGCAATCATTCCCTTTTCCAAGTTCTTGATCTTGTTGGAAGTTGGCCAGGCTATACAGCTCAGAAAGGCACTGGAGCTAATTGCTTTTGTTGTTACAGGTGGGCTGGTTGGGAAGAGATGAAAACGCTTCTCAGGGGAGGCAGTTGAAATTCTTCAGCCATCGAACTGCAGCAGTAACAAACAAGTGGACTCTGTTAGAGGAAGTCGGGAACTGTTAGCTTAGCAAAGCTTTTTCTGTCTTGCATGCTATGCTTCCTGGGACAACAGCATCTTCGTTAGTTGTGGAAAAAAAACCAGAAAAAAACACCTGAGTGTGAATAAAGCAAATCGATTGCTTTGAGGTGGCTGTTCTGTTTAGTGTAGTGTTCTTGAAATCACTGTTTATGCTGAGTGCTCTGGAGCCATTTCATACAGTACCAAAACACAGCACACATCCAAACTGAACGAAATAAACTGGCTCTTAAATTCAAAATAACAGGATCCACAAAACCCTTTAAAGCTAGAGAAAAAATGTAGATAAAGTGTCCAGTGACCCCAAATTGATAATTTGCTAGAGCTCTGGTTGGTGTACTTAAAAACCGCTGTCAGACACTCACTGGGGTCGTTACTACCGCATGAGTTATAGATACTGTTTGCTGGACGTTATTAAAAAACAGACGCTCTCATTAAGAAGTTTTGTTTTTCTAGAAGATGTTAAATGGTAGTCACTAACATCATGCTGTACTTGATACTAGTGGATTGGCTTAAGCTTTTTATCCATCTGAACCCTTTAAATTTAGGGAATTACTTCTTTCTTCCCTCTTATAATCTCTTGCTTGTCTATTTGAACTTTTTGAAATAATGTGGTTTTGCATTGAAACTTACGGCTCATTTTGTACTGTTGGACATTATGGCAAAAACTTAAGGCAAAACCAGGACTGCACTGAAAATATAATATGCCTATATCTCTATTACTTGGACCAATGTTTTCAAAAGATAAATCACTGTAAATTTTATTAACAATTTTTTTTTTCATTCTTTTTCTTTTCTTTTTGGTAGAGATTTACAGTGGACATGAATAGAAAGAGATTCAGTGTTCTGTGGTCACAGACAGCTGATGGTGACATGACTGCACAGTTAAACAAACACAATGAAAGACGTCTTTATATTCATGATCTTAATTTGGACTCCATTCAGCTTGAGGCCTGATGCAATTCGGATGTCACAACTGACAACATCACACCTATTCTCAAAGGACCGAAGGCCATTCATCTGAAAAAGTATCTCCTCTGAAGGTTAAACCAGAATTTTCTAATATAGGGCTTTCTGTGAGGTAAAAAAAAAAGCTTTCTTTTCCAGATAGAGACCTGATTTGTATTGCATATCAACAGGCTTATCCATTTATTAGCTGCATGGGACAGGTTTTCAACTGGATGACATTTTTCCCAGACAAGTGAAGTCAGTGAAATGGTACCTTATTATGCCTTTTTTGGTATGCCAAGTCATTAGTTGATTCAGAATTGAAAGGTATGGTTCATGTATCCTTCTATCCTCTCTATTTTGCTATAAACTAACTGATGGCTAACCTTGGCATAATATATAATACTGAGCTATTCGGACTTGAGGCCATCCAGCTGTGAATCTGTAGCTGCAGCAGCAACAGTCCAGCTCCTGAACCTCATCTTGATCAGCTTCATCCCCGTCTTCAGATGACTTTCATTTTGGCCTTACCTGTAGGTTTGCAAGGAATCGCATGCTCAGCAACTTGAGGAGTTCTCTCTCATAAAGTATTTTTACCTATTGCTCTTCTTTACTCAAAGGGGAAATTGTTTTCTCCTCCAGAGTGTTTTCAAGGCATGGTATAGTGTCTGATGTGCTGGGGAGGGGATGATGTCTGGGTAAAACAGGGCCACTTTGTGCAATATTTTGGCTCTTCTAGAATAAGGAGCATTATACCCGGCATGGCATTGCATAACACGAAGGTACCAGTGGCCAGTGAAACTTTTCCTCACCTCTGCCAAGCAGCCCTGCTTCTTTCAGTTGTTTTTGTTTACTGCCTCACTTTCATGGCCCCAGGGGAGATGTATGTATGTTGACTTGAGATCTGAGATTCCACAGGGAAGTTTTGTGTTGTCCTGAGGCTCCGGAAGATGCTTCTTTGTGTGTATCACGGTCACTCTCCCATACCTGAGAGTCATGGGACAAGGACTGGATTTTCTGTCAAGAATTTATTCCTGTGTGTGAAAGCACGAACAGTTCAACATGTGAGACAGTCTTTGTTTTAAGTGGTGTATTACTTTCTGGAGCTGGTACTTCTTATACTTTCATACCCAGGAGTAAATCAGGACTCTCCAACAGCAGCCTAAATGTCCTTGTCCGAAACCTAATTTATAGCAGGTAAGAAAGAGGGAATCATTTGTTTTCATGTGAACTCACACTTTTTTTTTCATCTTTCATTAATAAAGATCCCTGGCTAACATTTATTTGAGAATCAGTTTAATCATTGTTTTGAGGGTTATGTGCAGACATTTGGCTTTGTGTCCCACTTGATTATTAAAAGATGCTTCCCGTGTATCACAAAAAGTCAGAAAGGTACGGTAACTTCTGCAATTCTTGTTTTTGTTGTGAGAATTTTACTATCAACATTCCTACAGTCAATAGGGTTGTTCCCATAACTTAGTAATGACCATATTTATGCTTTTACAGATTTGTGTTTATGTGTTTTCATTATTTTAAAAATTTCTGGCATTAAAACATGAATTTGGCAGGCATTTTCTTCTTGTACAGTGCTCACAGTGTAGTTACTACAATTTTTCAGTCTTTGGCTACTACGAACTCATATGTCTGGGGAGCTACTTAGCTATTCATTCCATGAAAGCTTATTTTATCCCTTTCATTCCTTATGAAAGTTACCCTTCCATTCTGGCATCATCCAGACTATGTTTTGTGGGCTAAATCCAGCCTAGAGGGAACTTCCATCCAGCCTTCTGCCTTTCCCCACTGAATAGCTCCTTGTTGGTTTAATTATTGTCTGAAATTTGGATCCCTCTGAGTTGCTGCCCTTCTGTCCATGTGGGAGGAACAGAAGAGAGTGGATGCATAGGTTGGAAATTACCTCAGTCAGTCAACCCTGTGACTAAGGGTCAGTGGTATACACTGCCATATTGGAGGAATGATTGAAAAATCGTGGCAATATGTGTGCAGATGCCACACCGCATGTGTTTAGCTTATTCCTCTTGCATATGAAAGTGAGCGATCTCAGGACATTATTCATTTCTTGTCTGACAAAAATAACCTGTAAGATTCCGGCAGTGAAGTGATTTAGATTATCAAATATCATTGAGAGATACCAAATTATCTTAATTCTGGAACTCTGTCTGTATTTTTTTCCTTGTTTGGTTTGGTTTGGGTTTTTTTGTAACTAAAAAAAGAACATATTTCAAAGCTTAATAGAAATACATGTAGGACTGCATAACTATCTGATTCAACCCAACTGTCCCCGAAGAGTGACCTGATAACTACAGGTATAAGAGGACATAAGATTTATGGAGTTCTGAAAGAGTAATAAAAATCTCAATTGTTGCTGTCTTTTGGATATTAGAAGACTGAAACTTTCTTTGCTCTGTCTTAACTTTCTTTGCTCTAGCTTCTGCCTAAATTATAAATAAAAGCAATCTCTTCTTTGCTGTTCAAATAATTTTTTAATATGAAGCATCTAAGAAGTGACTTATCTTTAAGTTCATTAAACTCATTTGCCCTTCTCAAATGGAAGGTGATATTGTCTACTCATTATTTATCTTATTTTCTGTATGTATTATTTTTCCTGAGGACAGTTCATGATGGAATGTGATAATGTGATAGATAGCAAACAATGGAGAAGAGCAATATTACCACACGTATTGCGACATTTCTTATTAAGGTTACTTACTTCTTTAGTTAATTTAAAAAGTAACATTGTAATAATACCCTGCATAGTTATCTTTCGTTGTGTTGAATAGTTCACAAGTAAATCATTCCAAAAACGGCTTCACTGACCCTTAATGATTGACTTCTAATGCAGTAATGTGCTCTTCAGAATCTGTTCCTTTATAGCTGTTGCCAAATATTATTTCATACTTTAGAGTGTATGTTCAAAACACACGGTCAACTGCTTTAGCAGGAAAAGTTTTGTGATGTCTGTAACTAATTTTTCAGGTTGTCTGTTGGGAACAAACCATTTTCTAATGTACATTTTCTTAAGGCTTTAATGGAGTACGTTGAAAAGGCCCCCAAAACTCCTCCATATAATGTAATCCTTCTTATCAGCAAGATAAAGAACAAAAACCTCTGTCTTCATTCTACTCTGTTCTTATTCAGAGCTTGGGACCAACTGCAGTAAAAAAAAAATGGTGTAAGATAGCAGGGAAGATAAACCACTAATAAGACTTTCCACTGAGGTTTTAGTTTCTGATGTTACCCATCCCTTACTCTGTCAGTTCTGGTACTTTCACACTTAGCAAGCCTTAATATGCTGTCCTTCTCTCAGTTCTTTGTGAGAATTCATGGCTGCTACTTCATCTGAAAATCAGATGGCTCAGTAGATACGAGGGCTTCTAAAAATGTGTTGTGCTTTGCCATTTATTTTGGTGAAACCCTACACAGGAAAGCTGGTATGAGACCTGTATAGCTGCTAAACAGCTGGAAATTTCTCCTTAAGTAGTCTGTCTGCATGGAAACCTACTGTTTGTATGGATACCCGTCGTTTCGGAAATTAAAGTTTCTGAGGGGGAATGGCCAGATTTTCCCCAGAGTTTTCCAAGGGCAGTTTTGTGCATGGCAGTGCTAAAGGTTTTCAAACACTCATATGGAGACCAGAGTCCACCCAGTGAACACAATAAAGAAAGATTTCATTTTTCATTCTTTCAGTATCTCCTAATATTATTTGCAACTGTGGTTTTATCATATTCAGATGCTTTTCTTGCCAGGAAACTTGCAATTCTGCCATACTTTTAGGCAGCCAGCCCTGGAAAGTTTACTCATGCTGCGCAGTTATGGTAATTCTCAGACAATGCTTATTTGTAGAGCAGAATTCTGTACAGATTGAGGAATTCTTACTAGAATTAGTTTTCAAATGAATGTATCACTATTTAATTAGATCCAGATTTGTTAACTTGCATCTTCTGTACAAGACTTTCTTACCTGTGAGAGTACCTGATTTAGTGGAAGATATCCTTGCCCATGGCAGGGGGCTGGAACTAGATGACCTTTAAGGTCCCTTCCAACTCAAAGCATTCTGTGATTCTGTGATTATTTGGACACTTCCTTGTATCGTTTTAAGTACTTGTGCCCAAAACCACACAGCAAAGCCAGACTAGTTTGTTACCCTGTCTCTTCCAGAAAATAGAGGAAGACACAAATTCAGATAACGTGCTTGATAAAGATTGAAGGTGAGGTATTTCCTGTACTTTTTTTTATAGATGAAAAAAAAAATTAGGGAGAGTAGAGAGAGATAAGGGTATGAGAGTAGAGACACCCTACTGCATTAAGTTTATCCCCTTGCTAATCAAGAGGGAAAATGTAAGAGACCACATAATTGCTTTGACACAGCAGAAGATAAAAAATTGCTAATTTTTTTAACTTCTGCTCTGCCTATCTCTAAACTAAATGTAAGCATGAAGGTACTGATTCTCAATACATTTATGTATATTCTTTATTTATTGACATACTTACAAAAATTTTTTGTTAGCTTCTGTGAGTGTAAGAGTGACTTCACAAGATTTATACCTCATAGCCAGGTTATTGTAAGTTCCTAAATTCCTAAAGTAATCTAGTCCTCTGAAGAAGAAAACAGTTGGTGACTAGAGATGTCCAGAGTACCCAGTCTGTCACATGAGTTGTGGTAGCACAGTCAAGCCAAGTCAAAGTGATGTACAGTCAGGTGATATTTGAGGCACTGCCTCAAAGATGTTGGTACCACAGCTGCTTCACTGGAGCCAGGTAGGGGGATCCATGGTGGGTCAGATGGGACCTTCTGTCTTGTTGTGATTTTGAAGTCTTAACACATGTCTGAAACACAGTTGGGTTCTTTGGATTTCCTTCCTCTGAAAGAAGGAAAAAAGTCAGGCTTACAAGCCTGATGGATGCCCCCAAATATGTGAATGCAGTTTCAGGCTGTAAACTCCCATAGATAATTTTTGTAGATAATTTTTGGTTGGGTTTTTTTTTAATGTCCCTTAAAATATTATGAAAAGTAGAACAACATCTCATCATTACAATATGTGTATGATGTTTACCAGGATCTTAGTACAGTGTATGAACAAGCATCAAATATAAGGAATGAAGTCAGCTCAAGTCATTAGTCCAAACTGTTTGTACTGAAGTAGCACATGTAGAAATTAAGTTTTGTGAGACCTGATCATAGCAGCCTCCAGGTACAATGCCCTTGAGATACACCTGCAGTGCAGAGCACTGGGGCAGGCAGTAACAGCATTAGGCTTGGTTGGTGCAGAAGGTTTTTTCTGTCCTCTCTCCCCCTGGTTGCTTCAGCAGCAACTCCCTCCCTCAGAAACCACTTCCTGTTTCCTGGATGAGTCCAACTATATGGTTAATGCAGTGCAGAGAATGTGGGAGATCAAGTACCCCAAGCAATACAGCAGTCCAGAAAACAAATGGGTAAATGAAAATGCTCCAAAAATTCCTCATAAGCAAATGAATTTTTCTGAAATTCCATACTCTGAGAATTGTAGGAATTTTGTCCAGTTAGCTGTAGCAAGAGACTATGTAAAAAAACCTTCCCAAAGGAGAGTTTTTATGACAAAAAGATGTTTCATATAATTTAGGTGTTTGCAGTTAAGGATATAAAGATGTTAATTACTTTGCCTGAAAACAAGGCCCAGAACACTGTAAGGGAGAAGAAAAAGAAATAACACAAAGCACAGAATACACAAAAGTTGGCTAAAACTTGAGGAAATATATTTTTGTGTAATTGAGATTGCATAAGATGTTATGTTTGCCTTTTAGCATCTCCTTTGTTGCCCATTTGAGATAAGTTGATAGCCGTATTAGCTTTTAAACTTTTTTCAACCTATTTTTTCTTCTAAATAGAACACCTGATGTAGCATCTGTAAAAATCAGTGAAACTTTTCCGGCTGATTTCACAAATCTTTGGGTCAGGTTAATGTATAATTTTGGAGAAGGGGTTATAGAGCCATATTTTTCTCTAATTACATAGCTGATGGATGAAAATTGCAAACAGCAGCAGTTGCATGAGGATCTGCTCTTATGATGTGGAAAGAGCAATTGTCTCTTGACAACTGGAAACATGAGAGATGAGAGAGAAAATCTGATGGGCAGAAAGTGATTTCTGCTCATATGCTTCTCTGGGGAGAGAATTCAGGAGTTTCTTATGCAGTCTTTGAATACATTAAAAAAGTGTCTAGTAAAATTGGGCACCTCCATTTTGCAATGATTACTCTGACACACTGAATTTTAGAAAATACTAAATGCTGTCCCTCTGAAAATTTGTCCTTTTTAAGTACCTTCATGTTGAATGCCCAAAATAGGAAGCTGTTAAAAATCACTGGTCAGTTTTGAAAACTTTGCCCATTAAGTATATAAAATAATGCAATTAGAACAACAAAAAACTGAAAATACGAAAAAAAACCTGCAAATGTGAAACTATGTGATTTTGAAATAATTATAAATTTTGTCTTTTTAAAACAAGAGCTACATTCACTTCTGTTATGATTATAGGAATGGTAAAGGAAAAGACTTTCAGCATGCACAAAAGTTCTAAACTCATATGATTAGGCAAAGCTCAAAGAAAACTATGTCTCCCTGTGAGTATATGTAGGGCACTGGGCTCTATGTCAGGAAAACACCCCAAAATTAGGTAAGCATACCAGTTTGCTAAACACTTCAATTTGTATTTGTGTCAGATGCTAAATGGTAAAGCTATTTTTGTCATGTTTTAAGCAGCATGGGTAGTCTAAACATGTTCAATAAGTCTAGTGACCTTTTCCTGAGTAATGGAAAACTTTGAGTTGTGCCAATGTAGTATATTTATACCAATATTATTTACAGGTCTTGCCCTCTTTGCTACTGATTCTTAGAACTGTCCTTGAATGAAAAATAAATGTGTCAGGGGTTTAATACAATTGAAATAGCAATAAACATTCTTAAAAATAGAAACATATGCTTAACCATGCTTCCTTTAGCTGATTGCAGTGTCTTCAGCAACTGTTGTTCCTGTGATGGACTAACAGATAACCTGTGAAATAGTTCTGTTTCAATCACACTGATGTGGTCCCAATAACTTGAAGATAAAGGTTTTGAAATGAATTTTCATCTGCTAATTACTTGTGTATTTTCAGCCCAGCTGATTAAGGACATGCCAGTTTCTTGTGCTGCATCATGGTTATTGCTTACGGAGGATTCCTACAAGCAGTAGGCCTGTGGTGACTGCTGAAAGCCACTCCCCATCCCCCGCAAAGATTTCCATAACAAAAACCACAATAACTCAATAGAGGACCAAAGAAAAACAGTTCTGTGAAGAGCAAGTTTAACAGATGGTTCAACCTTTTAATTAGTCTTTGTGAATGCTGAACATGTTTTTTTTTGACTCCTATCTCACCAGTCCTGATTTTAGACAGTATTTGTCTTTAATTCATTCAGGCACTGAAAACAGTGTGATGGTCTAATTAGAGTTAATTGTGCAGGCAGACAGAGCTGAAGGTCACCAGTGTGAAGGAGATGGCACCATCTTTCAAGTTCCCATGTGAAATAAGATGGAGCCCTCTGCTGAGGCACCTCAGAGAGTGCCACTATTGCATTTGGGAGGTCACAGGAAGTCATCCCCAAAGGTTGTTCAGCATCTGTAGGAAGATAGCAGTGTCAAGAATCCAGGTCTTACAATATCAGGACTTACTGATTGAGCTAGTCTATTAAAAAAAAAAAGACCAGCAGGCATCAGTATTCTGCAATCACTTATGTGTAAGGCTGGGAAGGTCTCCAAGTTGCCATGTAACCTGTTCCTCCATCCTGGAGAAGAAAAGCTTTACATGGGTTGTCCCTGATCTCTGATTTTCTTACCAGTTCTTGTAAAAACTGTAAGAAGACACAGACATTTCCAGAGTATCTCCTAAGTAAGCCCTCCTTGCTTCAGGTGACATGGAGAAAAGTTGGTATTCATTTTTGACTTTTGATATACTGACCATCATCATACCCTGGTCTTGCTGTTGTAGACCAAACATACTCAGTTTCTTCATAGGTCCTATTTCTTAAACATCCCATTGTCCTTGCTGTTCTCTGGACTCTAGGACTATATCCTATCTGTTTATCTGTTCCCTTAAGTGAGGCATCCAGAGCCAGGAGCAACATCAGCGTTCTGGTCTCATCAGGACTAAGCAGAGCAGAATAAATTACCTCCCTAATGGACCCAGAACTGTAAACTTCGCTTTCTAAATCATTACTGTGCGCTGCACCACTTCTCAGTGGATATGCATTCAAAATGCCATTTCCTTTACAACCATGTAGCAATTAACATCTTCCCTAATTATATGTTTTCTTTCACGTAGACATTCCTTTCTTTTCTGTAATTCTTCTGTTTTGTACACTTTCAGTCAGTTCCACCTGGAATCTTAACACACTGACACATTGTATTTGAATCCAGTCATTAATTTATGCAATCACCTAACAATATTGCTTTTGATTGATAGCTGCTGAAGGAAGAAGAAAAATACCTGCACAAAGACTTCTGGTTGAAATGAAGTTATTTTCGCATTGGAGGTGGGGAGGAAGAATGTAGTTCAGTGCCACGATTTCAGGTTGCATGTATTTCCAGTGAAGTTAATCTGCATCTTTCACAAAGTTAATTTAACAATAAGCTATACTGAGATCTTTGGATGGAATTTGGAAAGTTGAAGAGTACTTAGCTTTTAAACTGTTGCATCTGATTATCTGGCCTGACTTCCAAACTCACTTGAAAACAGACACAGTACTTTTATTTTTTATATTGGATAGATATCAGAAAGACCTGAATCATCCCACTTAAGGAAATCATTGCAGATGGAAGGTGGAAATCATTGCATCTTGGGACAGCAATCTGGTACAAGTGCATATCCTCACAATTTTTTCCAGGGAATATTCCATCATGAAAGAAAAGTTTGCTCTATCAGAATAGGGACCTCCTCCCTGTCTGTTCCAAAGGGCACTCTGTTCCTCAGACAGCTTCATGATTACTTTTTCTGCAGAAATGCATACTGAAAAGCAACTAACTGGCCAAGTATATGCATGATGGGATTTACAATCTTGGTGAAGATAATTATAGGGCTCCTGTAATCCCTGTTCATGGTATATGAAGATCCTCCTCTGTTTATAAACAGAAGTTAAGATGTGTAAGAAGCTGCAGTACCCAGTTCTAGTTGAAAAAATGTTTTTTATATTTTATTATTATTTTATTCTAAAATACGTGTCTGCAAAAGGGAGAGTATTTTAATTTAGTTATTTGTAATTAAGGAACCTCATTCCACTGTGCCTTTCTGATGTGTAAAATAAATACTTTCATAAGGGGCAGGGCTAACATCCAATTTAATATCCTGTCTCAGACCCTGGTTAAGAGAAAGGTTAAGAGAAAACTCCAGATAAATTAGAATTAGAATGACAATTCTAATGACAATTAGAATCATTAAATTATTTATGTTGCAAATGACTTTTAGGATCACTGAGTCTAAGAGTTAAATTAACACGAAAAGGCCCCCACTAAACCATGTCCCTAAGCACCACATCTTCAGGTCTTCTAAATACCTCCTGCATGGTGACTCAACCACCCTGCTGAGCCTGTTACAATGCTCGAAGAAATTTTTCTAAATATCCAATCTAAACCTCCCCTGGCACAACTTCAGGCCATTTTCTCTTGTCTAGTTGTAGAGAGCAATAAGGTCACCCCTGAGCCTCCTTTTTTCCAGGTTAAACACCCTTAGCTCCCTCGGCCACCCCTCATCAGACTTGTGCTCCAGACCCTTCACCAGCTCCATTTCCCTTCTCTGGACACACTCCAGCCCCTCAATGTCCTTGTAGTGAGGGACCCAGAGCTGAACACTGTTTTAAGTGCAGCCTCACCAGGGCTGCATACAAGGGAGCAGTCACTGCCTTGATCACACTTGCTGATCCAAGCCAGGATGCCATTGGCTGTCTTGGCCACTTGGGCACACTCCTGGCTCATGTTCAGATGGTTGGCCACCACCAACCCCAGGTCCTTTTCCACTGGGCAGCTTTCCAGCCACTCCAGCCTGAAGCGCTCCCTGTGGTTGTTGTGACCCAAGTGCAGGATCCAGCTCTTGCCCTTGTTGACCTCATACCATTAGCCTCAGCCCACTGATCCAGATCCCTCTGTAGAGTGATTATACCCTCCAGCAGATCAGCACTCCTGCCCAACTTGGTGTCATTTGCAGGTTTATTGAGGGTGCACTGATCCCTTCATCCAGTTCATGGATAAAGATACTAAACAGGACTAGCCCCAGTACTGAGCCCTTGGGAACACCACTCATGACTGGACACCAGCTGGATTTAACTCCATTCATCACCACTCTTTGGTCCCAGCTTTTCAGACAGCGTTGAGACAGTGAGCAGTGCACCCATACAAACCACAGCCAGTTCCTTTAGGATAATGCTGTGGGTATTGGTGTCAAAGACTTCACTAAAACCCAGGAATGCATCAACATCCTTTCCCTCATCCATTGAGCGGGTCACCTTGTCATAGGAGATTTGGTTGGCCAAGCAGGATCTGCCTTTCATAAACCCCTGCGGACTGGACCCAATTCTGCACATTCTGCATAATGCCGCTCAAAGTGATCTGCTCCGTGACCTTTCACAGCACTGACGTCAGGCTTACAGGCCTGTAGTTCCCTGTATCCCCCTCCTTGCCCTTCTTGCAGATGAACATGACATTTGCTAACTTCCAGTCAACTGTGATCTCCTCAGTGAGCCAGGACTGCTGGGAAATGATGGAAAGTGTCTCGGTGAGCAATCCTGTGTGCTCCCTCAGTACTCTTGGGTGGATCCCATCCAGCTCCATGGACTTCTGTGTCTCATAAATATGACAAGTGGTGTACCAAAAGTGGTGTTTCTCATCCTGAATAGGCCAAAGTCTGCCCTCCAGAAGTCAGAGATGTTCTGCTGACATCCCTCTCCTTACTTCTTTGGTAATTTAAAACTCTGGCCTTTTGTGATCACTGTGACCAACATGTCCGGAGGGCTACCTTCCCTAGCTGGCTCCCTCACCAGCTGTGCCAGAAAGTTGTTGTTCACACACTCCAGTCACGTCCTAGA
This sequence comes from Leptocoma aspasia, assembly GCA_013399835.1. Lineage (NCBI taxonomy): Eukaryota > Metazoa > Chordata > Aves > Passeriformes > Nectariniidae > Leptocoma > Leptocoma aspasia. Next base: position 183,943 of record VXAX01000821.1, read on the forward strand.
CTGTTTCCTCTCTGTTGTGTTACATTTCCAGCAGATGTCTGGTAAGTTGAAGTCCCCCATGAGAACAAAAGCAAATGATTGTGAGTCTTGTCCCAGCTGCTTATAGAATATTTCATCTGCCCCTTCACCCTGGTTGAGTGGTCTGTAACATGACAGCTGCCTGCGGGTCTTCCCCTTGATTCTTACCCATGAACACTCAACCCTGCTGTCACCGTCACTAAGCTCCAGACACACACTCCCTGACACACAGGGCTACTCCACCACCTGTGCTTCCTTTCCTATGTCTTCTGAGACATTTACAGCCATCCTTTACAACGCTCCAGCTGTGCAAGTCATCCTGTCATGTTTCAAACTACATCACAGTTTTCCTGCTGCAGAATGGCTTCCAGCTCCTTTTGTTTCTTGCCTGTGCTGTGTACATCAGTATAGACACACTTCAGTTGGGCTGTTAGTCCTGCCACCTATTTTGGGGCGGGGAAGAAGTCCTGTGTGACTGTTCTCAAGCATTTCTAAGTTCAGTGGTTTCTAATGCATCAATAACCTTGTGTCTTTGCTGTTGTGCTCCATACCCTTCCTCCACTGAGAGGGCAGACCAAAGGACCTTGATAGCACACCATCTCTCAAACATTGGTATGCCACCCCCAGGCTTATCTCTAGCAAGCCTGGTTTTATCTCTTTCCCACTTGAAATCTAGTTCAAAGGTCTTTGCAATCCCTGATACTCCTCAGCCTACTTGCCTGTTTCCACAGTTCTGTCACTAAGCAGAGGTGTTCCTGTACCTGGCCTCAGCTCCCACAGGGATGCTTAGTGCCACCATCCAAGCAGGACACACCCTGCAGGTGACACCTGGGTCCACCAGAGCTCTGTCTGGGCAGCTGCATCAGTTATAGCAGCTGCAGAGCTTAGGGAGGCTGTGCCTTTCTGCTGAGTGGATCCCATTGCTCCCTGGCCAAGCTGGCAGAGTTTCAGCACCCTTGCTGGACACACTTGCACGGGAAGAGCCGCCCCACACCCTGTTGGCCTGCCCTGGCCTCTACTGCTCCCCGTGGGCTCCATTTATACATGCTAGGGGAGCTTCGCCACCGTTGCTCTTGGCCCTGCCCAGGTCCCACCAGCCCTCGTGGCACAAGCTGCAGGCTCCTGGCTGGTCTCTAGATGTAAAATTAAAAACAGGAAGACAGGTATGCCTTTTATGTTTGGGTATGTTTTTTTCCCTTTTCGAGATACTCTCAGTCATTGTAGCCATGTTTTTTCTGGCTCTCTACATGTTAAATTTCTGTTTCCTATTTCTTACGTCTTTACAAACTCACAGAGTGCCTTAAAATAATTGCGCTCTCAAAAGAGTGTTTCCGTGTCTCAGTTTTGAGCATTGACTCTTCCAATCGAGTTATTTACTGCCCTTCTGCATATAGTGAAGAGGGTGAGAAATGAAATAAATAAATTACTATGTACCTCTGTCATTTCCCTCTTTATTAATTCATCTTTCCTAAGGTCTTTTGTATATATTGAGAGGTGAGTCCTGGCCTTCCTCACTCTTTTTGGTCTCCTCTAAGCCCTGCTGTGATTTTCCAGTAACCTTTATTATTATTAACTTACTCATGGAAGCGTCATTGTACTAGACTTCTTTACAAACCCATAACAGGAAAATAATCTCTGACCTCAAGTATATTTTGATATCATGTGGTTCTGCTAGTATATACCATATTCCCTAGGAGGTGATTCCATTGATTCATTGGAAAGCATTATGGTATGCTGGCCACATCTTTCATTGTTTTGCTTTTGAGCTGCACTGTTGTCTACTGAGGGCTCCAATTACGAATATAGTTACTTATGGAAACACACAGATGCTCTCTATTAAGGGCAGTGCATCTTTTAGCCTCTTGCAAAACACAGCTCCCTTAAACAAAATGCTTTATTGTTTTTCTGAATTTCAACTTCAATTGCAATGCATTGTTCTCAGGGCTGTGACTTGGTGGATTATTAAGAAGTGTCAAATAGCCAAAAAGGGACAGCAAGGGAAACAGGCTTCTTGCTGAAGAGCAGATTTTCCTTTAGTGTTTGCCAAAATAACTAATCTAATTTATGGAAAAACAATTAAAATAATAAGACATTGCATCATTTTTTATTGAGTTTCATAATTAAAATCACAAAAGTATGTCATCATTTAGATGGTGTAGCTTTGACTTAGCAGCTTTTGATTCCTGTGTTTAAGGTTTTCGTTCTACACAAACTGTATTATTAACAGGACTTAAATTGGGTAATTCTCTCTGCTTCAGAAACTGGTAGTGGGGTCAAAGTTCCTCATATATCTTGTTAATTAGATACCTGATACAGCGGGCCTGATCTCCTTGAAAATTAAAAAAAAAAAAAGCCTTTACAATCTGTGAGTGATTTAAGTCAGACTAAAAAATACTGCTTTTACACAATATCACATTACATTTACTGTCACATGTATTTGCAGAGTCCTGTATTTGTACAATATACCATAGTCCTGCACCACTGCCAAACATGTGAGATCAAATATGGTAAATTACTGTTGTTGTTGAGGTCTGATATACCAAAAGAAAAACACGAGTCTGAAATTACCGAAAACTTAATGGGAAAGAGGAAAGGAGTTCCCAGAAATACACTAAAAAACGAATGCTTCTCCCTTTTGAAATGAGCTTGCCAGATCCTTGTAGATGGATCTGGCAAAGCAGATGAATGTTCTTGACCTGATGAGTGTTTATCAACTGTCTGCACGTCTGCTTGGCAGCTTTGCTCCCTTGAACTATTCTTGATCTGAGGACCTGAGAAGATGGGGTTTCGTAGTCACACGTCCAGTAAAGGTTCCCATTCTCCCAGTCCATCTTCAGTAAAAAATACGTAAAAAAGAGTGGTATAATTTTGGGGTATTTTATCAAGAGGATACAAAATACCTCAAGAATTAAATATATGGATATACCTAGCCATGCACACTAGAACAGAGAATTTGTTTGGAATATTTATAGTGAAATTTCTTCCAGTTTGATGTGGGGTTAGCTTCTTTCAAAATGTTTAAAAATGTATTTTTACAAAGAGAACTGGCAAAGAATTAAGTAGCTCCACAAAGGCAGGCAGGTGCTTCGAGTGTTCATTTAATCACCAAAGAGAAAGTAAAGTTAGCTTGGAAATAATTGCAGTGACCTCAGCTTGAGATATCAAATAGCAAATACTGTTTCCTGCTGAGTAATACAGTATCTCAGATACAAATAATACATAAAATTTTGCTTCTATTTTTCACTAGCTTTATACTACTAGGTAATACTAGTCCTGGCTAATATGAGTGGGAGTTTCAAGGTTACAATAGCTACAGCTGGGAAATCTGAATCAACAGGTTAAAGCCCTAGCTTCATGAAACCACAGTACACCTTTGCAGTAAAGTCTGTTTTACCATTGTTTTGGTGGTTTTTTGGGGCAGGATTTGTGTTTTGTTTTAACAAAAACATTGTATTAACAAAGAACAAAGGTTTTGTTCTTTGTTAATACAATGCCTCACACAACAGGTTTGTGATCACAGATTTGTGTCTCTCCAGTGCTACAGCAATCAAAGGAAAATAATAAACAGCATTTTAAGGCTCTGGTACTGTAAATTAATTGTCCAAAGCCACAGAGCAAAATTATGCAGAGCCAGATTTAGGACACAAAGAGTTTCTATTACCCAGTCTCAATCTCAGACCAGTATTTTGCTTCTCTTTGCAAATGACCTTGTCTGATGCTCTTCAATACATCACATGGGTCTTGCCAGGCCACTGACAGCACCTCTGCTCCTCTGAGTCACTACAAAGGCAGTTTGGACAGCAAGCAGCTCCTTTCTTCTTGGTTTGGCTCTCTTAAGGAAGCCCTTAGAAGTGCAGAAGTAAACTCTGGGAGTCAGGCAGATGTGTTAGGTGATGGGCAGGCTAGCAGGCTTCAGGACTGGGAAGGAACCAGCATAGGATGTAGACTGAGCACCTGAAAAGGAGCTGGTAGCATGATCTTAACATTAATTTTTTTTTTCTGACAAATGTTGAAAAATAATTCATTGTTATGAATTGCATTATTAACATGCAAAAAAATCACCCATTCAGAAGACAAGATTATTCGTTCAGGCCTTTATGAGGGTCCAGGAGTGTGTCTCTATATTATCTGGGCTATGTCCTGAGAGGGACCTCTAGCAATCTCCCCAGATTTCATGAGGAATCTCAGAGGTAGGACAGTATTTGGTTGCACACCTACCCCTTTGCAGTATGTCCTTAACACAAGTGCTTCACCTTGTGATTGTGTGGTCATGGTATTCTGGCTTAGCATTTAACTTCCTTGGTCTCTTATTCAGAAAAACACTTTCCTTAGTTTGATAGAATAAAGTACAGAACCCAGCCTATATCTCACCTATCTGACATGATTGCTTCCAGCAAAATCAATGGAATTATTTTTGCAGGATATGGTTCAGAGCTAAGAAATTCTTTAAAGCATGGGAGCAAAAACATGTGTGTCTTTATATGTTGGAATTTATCCATTTTCAGGTGCAGACAAAGGGAGTATTAAGGATCATGAGGGAGTCCCATAGTGTACAAGGGGGTGATGCACAGGGTAGGGTGGAATAGGATAGGAAAGGAAGGGAAATAATCTCAGTCAGGAAAATAGGATAATTGTCCAAGTAACTTCTTCAAATCTGTTTCAAGGTGCCTAATTGAGGCCTAGTTGGAGCACTTGGCTTTAGGTTGGGGCTTACTTGAAATTACAGTTTAAGTAATTAAATTATTACAAAAATAATATGAGAAGTGGGCACAGGCTGCAAACATGTTACATTTTTCTGAAAAAACAAACTAATTAAAAATAATTTCCTCTCCTGTTTCTTTGCCAAGACCTATTTGCAGGACTCTGTGCTTCCCCTCAAGAAGCCAATGAAATCTCAGGTGCCTAAAACAAATAGAGGCAGTATACTCAGGACTTGGCTGGTTAAAAACAAAAAGAGGAAAATACTTCTTATTTTAAAATAGGTTTTTTTGAAATTATCATTTTTATATTCGTGCACATTTTGCTATTAATTTTGGCTGGTAAATACTTCTCTTTATAAAAGAAGAACTTAACCATTCACCTTTCATATGCCATTAAACTCAGATCCTGTGTAATGTTAGGTTTCTGTGCTGGCTATTTCCAGGGCACAGAGCAATTCTCTGTAAAACTTGGATGTGAGGCACATCTGGGTTGAACAAGAACAGTGTAAATCTTGCTACTGCTTACCCAGGGCTGTCACACACAGTGAACAGACTGATGTTTTCTGCAGATCTTCTCTTGTGTGCCTGCTACCACAGAGGCAGAGTTCATCCCAGCAGCACATCAGGGTGTGGTGTCCTGATGTGTGGGTAGGGTGTGGGTAGGACTGGTGTCTCTTACACATATGTTCAGTCCACCTCTCCCAGAACCAAAAATCTTGGTTGTAGAGGCTCTTACTCTGTGGAATGGCTGCCAGAGAGATGATTGGTGCTGAGTTTGATTTGTTTGAATTTTTCTTAATTTAATTTACTTTGGTGTTTCATAAAACCCATCTTGCTGTCTGCAGGGTTGTTTAAAATGTGAGTAAAATTTCTATGTGAATTAAGTTTTAAGTGAGGATTTAAAATAAAAAAGAAATGTAAAAGTTTGATTTTTATTCCTAGTAGTTTGTAATTCTATTTTCATACCATTGGTGTTTTGTGTTCTTTTACAAAATCACTGTATTATTACTCAGATGTCTCAAACATGGTGATAGATTCCTCTGTAAGGCATTTCCCATCCCACTTCTATGGGACCTGCTGGGCAGCCAGCTGAAGAGTAGTTGTGTCACTAGACTCTCACTGAAAACACATAAATAAATGTATTTTAGTGTTCTTGTATGTTCTCTGGACCAAATGTGATGTAAAAGTTATGCATGTCCGTATGTGATCTCAGGTTGGGTTTATGTAAGAAAAGAGTTCAAAAAGATACTGAATTCTTCAGTAGCACATCATGACTGTGGAAGCCTTGCCTTTGACTAAGAAAATGGCAGGCAAGTTTAGGTTGTCGAAAGTTACGGCGGAAGTGAGAATATTTTAAGATATGGGCAGTAGCATGATTTATGATGGGTAAGGTCATGTGTATCCTTGCAGTTTGTCAGCCTCTTTGCATGAGTCTTGTCTGTGTGGGGTAAGTGCCCAGTTTCCACTTAGAAAGCAGGACAAGCTACCTCCCATGTTTTGCAAGGTTGTGAGTGAGAGATGGGCCTCAGTTTACATCAGTTTACATCATGTCAGCTTCCTTACCCCATTTTATATTCTCCGTCACTGTTCAATTTGGTTAAGGGCATTTAGCCTGACCATGTTTCCATGCATGCTGAATGAATTATGCTCTCAAGAAGTGATGGAAATGTTGCTCAGATGCTTTTAACCATGCTGAGACACAACATTATGCAACCTTTAAATGCCACGATGTCAGTGGTGGGTGAAATTACTGCTGTCTGGTGCAACTGTGTAGTGCAATTATTAAAACTGTAAATTGTTTTGGTTTCAACCCTATTTTATGTAAACTTTGCATCCTCCCCAAGAGAATGTGAGGACTGCAGAGAGAAACATGCAGGAGCTGGGAAATAGAGAAGAGTCTGGTCTTGCTTTTGTGCATCATCTCTTCAATTACATGAATGATGCAGTGTTTTCTACTAGCTTCCCATCTTTCTGATGGCACAGGATGAATAGTGTTAGGAACTAGCATCAGATTTGTGAAGTAGAAGATGTCTGTGTTCAAAGATACCCAAGCCTTTTTTTTTTTGCAAGAAATTGAGGCAGCATTATGAATGAAGCAAGGAATTATAGATGGAAAGATGAAGCTGTTCCCTTTCCTTTTCTCTGGAGTCACTGCGTAACAGTAGCCTGTAGCTAAATATTTGAGCTGAGATATTCAATGGAAGCTTCTAATAATGAATGCAGAGTTTTGGAGGGTTTAGAAAGTGACCCTGGTAAGTCCTTTGCAAAAGATGCAGAGCACCCATGACAGTGATTAGAAACATGCTTTGAACAACTTCACATCCAACTGGTAATGCAAAGTACCCTGGAGAAGTTAAGTTTCTGCTATTCCAGCTGAGTATTCAAGATCAGCTGATATTTCTGATAATTTTGATTTTCTCTTTCTGTCTGGTTTTGTGCCCAGTTAAAAGGTGAGCACCATACCACCTCCTTTTTGAAGGTATGGAAGCAATGTCACATTACTGGTGGTAGACCAGACCACTGTAAAAATAAACTAGATGAAAGTGCCCATATAAATGTTTATCATCTCTCCTCAGAGCCTGGCTTGGTCACTTCATACTCATTAGAAGATTGGTTTTAAATCCTTATTAACTATCCATGCTGGTGACTTCACCTTCTAGCGTCTCCAAGATCATTGAGCTTCACATCTCTCCTTATGTCTGCCGTATTATTTTGCTCCTCTGATTTTTCTTTTCACACTTCTTGGGTCTGGTGGCTTCCAGAGAGAAACTGTGCCTTATGGAGGGTGACTCTCAGTTCTGCACTTGAGACCACGTACTTCCCCCTTCACCACCATGTCCCACTTACGCTGTGTATGTTGCCATGGAGAGACATCTGTGAGGATGGCAGATACAACATCTAACCAGTACAGAGGAAGGCTCTACCACATTCGTGCAGAAGTGAATATATCCAGCCTATGCAAGCAGATTTTTGCAAAGGCTTATAACTTAGCCAAATCTGGGCAACTTTTAATAAAAACTTTTCCGCTGCCAAAATTTTAAGTCCTTTCTTGAAAACATGGAGGCACTGGAGCTTTTTAATGAAACAGTTATTTAAAAAAAAAAAAAAACAAAACTAGGAATAATAACATGTTTTTCTCTCAGTTGTTCTCAGAAATGTTGTTCTGTTGTTCTCAGAAATGGCTGAGCCAGTTCAGCCTGATTTATTTATTTTGGAAAGAATCAGCTGAGACAAACTTTTAGCATGGGAAATTTCAGCCCAAATGGTTAGCGTTTCTCAAAGTTTGGCAAAGTTTAATGCAAGTGGAAATGTTCTTATGGTGAGAAGTCAAAGGCAAGCTTACATATCAGCAATGTTCCTTGCTTAGGACAGAAAAAGACTATATATATATANCAGGTTCTTTGAGTATATATTGCTCTACAAAGATGCAGTGATGTTTCAGATTGAACAAGTTACAAAGCTTTGCTCGAAGATTGCTCTGACAGAACCATGGGATCCATATGATATTCCTGCCAATTCAACATATGAAGATCAGTACTACATTGGGGGACCTGGAGATGAAGTTATGGTACAGGAATGGTCTGACAGAAAACCAGCCAGGAAATGTACGTGCATGCTTTTGTTTTATTTTAATAATAATCAATGTCACTGTTGCACAGGGAAAAATAAAATTATTCATGTTTTACCCTGGCTTTCCATATTTCTGTAAAGTTCTCTGGAAGAAGTAATGAAAATGCCCTGTGCACAGAATATCATTTTAATAACAACGTATTTTTTTAGGAAAATTTCATATCTCAGCAGGATTAAGTATGTTCAGGGGACTTGATTGTGTTGTATTTGGTATCATACAGAGTTTGGCATGGAATAGTATCATTTCATGTCTGAATCTGGCAGGCTACATCCAAAATTTATCTAGAGAGGAATTGGTACTGTAATTAGGGGCACACTCAAACTAGAGTCTGTGTAACAGAAACAAAGCAGGTGTCAGTGTTTGTCTACACATGGTTCTGCAGCCACTGAAATCCTTAATATATGCCTAAATTTTGTTGTCCTCTATACTGGTAAGAAATATCTGCTCCCAAGGCTTAGTTCTGCACTTGGCAGCTGAACACAGCATCATAAAAGAAAGGAGGCTGAATTTTCCAGGGTATAGTATGCTAGATTTTGAATGCATAGAAATTTATTAGCACTTTGGCGTCAGTTTCATCTATGGTTTATTGATTACCCAGACAACTATAAAAATAATTTTAAAACCTCCATGAAATTTATGAGACTATTCAGCTATGGTTATGGACATCTAATATATAGGCTGGTTATGAAGTTGAGCATTTAGCTGGAGGAAAATATTTCTTTCTTGAATAAAAGTAGAACAAATGAAGTAGAGAATGAAGGATAAGATCATTAGACATCTCTAACTAGGTTGATATATCCTCTGGTATTCTGCAAGAGGCAAATTATCACTCGCTCCAATAATTTTTTTTTCAGATCTGATATTTCTGGAATTTTTGTGGAACTCTATATCCAGATACATTCAATTAGTGATGTGTGATTTTTATCCTGTATTATTTTGTATCTCCAGTGCTCTCCTGTGTAATGTTCATAAACATAATGTCTGAAAGTTACCTATCTACTTACATACCTTTCAGCTAGTATTGGTTTGGATTGTAAAAATTATATTTGTTTTACAATTATAAAAGTTTTATGGGAGATACAGGCTACATTGGTAGCATCATATTTAATCATGATTTTTTATTCTAAATTCTGAGAGAAGACTTGTTCAGTAAAAGGTTGCCTCCATTTCTGTGTACTCAAAAACCATATTAATTGAGGTCAGGATGTTTTTGGTATATTAGCATGCTTAAAAGAGGTATATATCAAATATTACTTAGCTTGCCAATCTTTCTTTGGGTACAGTATATGTGTGTTTCATGTCACCATTTGTTTATTTCTGGTAATGTGGTCATGGTACAGCCTATGACACAAAACTGAAAGTACTGAAAATAAGTGTGTGTGATTGCTGCTGGGTGGGGGAAAATAAGTGTCCTTGGGACTAGAAAAATTTGTTATAGGCATTCCTCAGAGGAACTGATTTATGATCACAGTAGGTAATTTTAACATCATGAGTTTCTGCTATCAAGAGATCTGAAATGCATGAAACAACGGGATGGAGCATGATTGAAGGGGTAAAGAATGACCACAGAAGGTGTCTGTGAGGTTAGTAAAAGAGAGATAAAAGCAAAGGGTATTCAAAGGAAACCACTTCAATGGTATTACTGCCACTGCCTAAACAGTATAGTGGAGAAGGTAGATTGTTGTATTTGGTATGTGATACAGAGATGTATCACATATGTGATGTGATACAGAGAACATGTGATGTGATGACAGAGAACAAAGGGGAAAGAGAGCAAGGGAACACCTCTGAGGTTAGCACACTGTGGAATTAAACTGAATTTAAAAAAGGGACAGACAGACTTGCTACATCACATTTTGGAGGAGATCAGCATTGAGTGTAGTCTTGAGATAATGAACCACTAGAAGTGTTTCAGAAGAATATGAATTTTAAAATAATAAAATGATAATGAGAATCTGAATAGACAATGTTAAACAGAAGTAATGAGTTAAAAGAGTCTGACATCATCATGACCCATTCATCTTGTCTTGTCACCTAAAATAGTCACATTTCTGGTCGGTTGCAGTGGAATCCTGGGTCGGCGTTTACACCGTCAAAGACTGTTACCCAGTGCAGGAAACCTACACCAAGAACTACAGCGTGACAACCTCCACTCGCTTCTTTGACATCCATCCAGGCATCACAGACCCCTCTGTGTTCACCCCACCCAGCACCTGCCAGACAGCCCAGCTGATGAGGATGAAAGATGAATGCTGAGTATGGACACTGGCTGCCCTGGGCAAACATGTATTAGCCAAGATGATGGCCATGAGTAGTCAGTTGTTGACATCTAAGCTGATTTTTTAAGCTAATCGCTCTCTTTGGAATTTGTAAGTTTTCACTTGAGAGAGAACATACCTTTCAGTCACATTAACCTGCTCAGTGATGCACTTGCAGTATTACATAGTTACCATTAAGAAAATATTTCTAGGTACTATTTATTTAAGGTTAATTTTCCTTTTGCAAAGATTTCATTATTTATTTTTTCAAGAAGACAAAGCATAGGCAGAAAGCAGCAATGGTAGTGTCTAGAAGAAAAAGCTAAATTTTGTTGTCATTGTTGTTCTTACTTCTGGAGACTTGAAGGGAAAGATGACCTGCATAAAACCTCATCCCTAAGTGAAAAAAATATAATTTTAAACTATATGGATCAAAATTGTGTAAATTTGTTCTTTTGGTTTTATTTTGCTTTGTGTTCTGTTTTGATAGGTTTTTTTTTTTTTTCTTTCTGCTCTTCAGGAAGCTGGTAGTCAATTTTTGACCTAAGTTTTGTTCTTTCTGAAAAGAAACTGGAGTAGCTTTATTCATGTAATGCTTTCTGACATGCAAAAAATACTTTTCTGTTTCTTGGGAGAATGGTGTGAAAGGAAGGGAAGGAGGGAGAGATAGACCTTCAAAAAGAAGTAAGCTGAAGTTTTTATGCATCTCCCTTTTGCAGAAGGCTTCCAGTAGGGTGTGATGAGACAATTTTCAGTCACATTTTACTTCAGCTCTCACTTTTCAAGGCAATACTAGTTTTAACCTATGCAAAGGGATTAAATGGTATTGCACTATATGTGGCTTTAATGTTTTGTAACTACTTTCAATAGTCTTTTACTCAGGGTGTGGAAACACCTTTATAATTCCAGGGAGGTTTGAAAAAAGAAAAGCTGTTCTTTGTGCATAGTTAGTAAAGGCTGAATCAGCATTCACACAGTGCCTGGTGGTCGGGATGGAGAAAAAGACAGAGCCTGTGACCTGTGTAGAGAGGCAGGAGGGAGGAATGGGAGGCACAGATTTTAGATGTCCTCTGTGCGGTGTGGCAGCGAGACACTAAAACATAAGCAGATCCATTGATGCCTGTTTTATTTGCTGTTTCATCAGCATCTCAATCCTATTATCTCCATATAACCAAAAAAGTGCAGGGAGTGCACATATTTTGCATTAGAAAATTCAAACCAAACCTTCATGCACCTTTGATGCTCTCTGAAGTGTGATGGGTTTTGCACGTTTACCAAGTGAGATTAACTGGTTTATTCTGTAAGGTATGCATTTTATTTATTACTTGCAAATAAATTTAAAGAGAGATTCTTATCCTCTTACACATGTTGGGCAGTTGTTTGCTCTGGAAGTCATGTGGCTGTAAATGGATGTAAACACTGGGAAGTTTGATGTCTCCAGAGGAGAGATGGTGGGCAGGCTTTTAGTGCTTTGTATAGTCATAGCTTTTTGTACGTAAGCAAGTGGGACAGTGGTTGTTTTTCTTCCACAGTTGTGGTCAAAGTGGCATTTTACTTTGTCCCATGCCTAATGAAAGCACATATACATACCGGTTAAAATTTAGCTAGTTCATTAAAAATTTCTCTTGGAGAGGGCCATTTCACTGAAACACATTAGTTGAAAGAAGGATTAGGTTTCCTTGAATTTAGAGTGCATTTATTCTGTACTCACCTTCTGTATTTTTTGTGTGACACTCTAAATGCTAACTGCATATTGTTCTCATTAGGACAATGATTAACATGCATTTCTTAATATGTGTCCTGTTAGAATCTGGAAAATATAATAAATCTGGTTAGAAAGCATGAAGTTGTGGTACTGAATCGTTTGGGATGGCTTTGTTGTGGTCAAGCAGATAGCTGGGTAATCAGGGTGTCTGTATTATGTTTTGCTGACAGTGATACAGTTTCTAGCAATAGCATTGTGTTCCTTTTTTTGCAAATTTGCAGAAGTCTGGTACGCAAAAGTACCTTTATATTTTTTTCCTGACTTGCAGGGCAATTTTATATGGCTAAATATGTTCCTCTAAAACAATGCTGTTGTCTTCATAGTTATGCTCTACAAATCCACTGCAGAGAGTTGTCAAAGAGATATCAAGCAGCAACATTTAGGATTACATGTTTTGAATTAGTCACAAACCAGATATGAAGCACAACATGCGTATGCCTGGTTTGTTATCTTTGTTATGATATGCTTTGGTTTGTTGTCGTGTACCACAAGAGACGTCTTTAGGCAACTACACCAGTGACTCCATGAGAAGGAGCATAAAAGGAATATAAGGTAGCTGTATAGTTTGCTGCCACAGTTGAATAAAAATGGGGGTTTCATATGTCTGATAGTCTGGGAAACTTGTTTATCACAGTTATTTGGTGAAAAATTAATAATAAATTGGTATGTACATGAGTTTTATTGTATTCTGTGGGGTTACAGTAACAGAACCTGGTAGCTGGATAGTCTATGAGGCAAAGCTGATTTTGTGAGATTTCCGGTGTTTCTTGGTTTCAGCTGGGCCAGAAATAGTGCAAACATAGATGTGCCTGCCATATTTTGTGTTTCTGCTTGGAGCCTTTGCTGAAAGCAGGATGTGTAGAAGCACAACATTGTTTAATTTAAAGTTAACCAAACATTCCTGAACCTCAAAGAAAGGTTTAGTTAGAGTTTGGGGAGGAGATCTGGGCATTTGGTTCAGTTCCTGCTTTAACAGTTTGCATAACTCTAGTGTTAGGGACAGATTTTGCTGCCTCAAGGCATGCTGCGCTGTGGAAGTGCTGCCATTTACCAGGGAATGCCAACTTTCATGAAAAACATAGGAAGAAACACAATAATCCATTGTCAAAGTAAATTTTGGTCAAGAAATCTCTAAACAGCATGACATTCTTATTTTGGGACATTAACAAAATAAGTGTATTTCTCACCTTGAAGTTAATTTCATTTTAGTGCTTACACTTAACTCCCTGCAAACTTGCATCTCTTTTCCCAGCACCCTTTACTTCCTGACATCGGTGGAGTCCACTTCCAAACGGTGTTTGCAACCCTCACTTGCATTTATTTCAGTAGGAGTTGAGCATCTAAATACCTGATGGATCTGAGCTGGACTTGACCTATTTATTTTGCCAGCAGTTCTGTCTCAAGGGCAAGGGCAGTGCCAGCCCCAGTGCCATATGAGAGCAATGTAGACTGAACTACATGTGGGTCCAACAGAGAGACCAGAGTTGGCTCCTGTGCAACTGCTGCTGTCCCAAAATACCAGTCCCAAAATACAAGTTGATGAGAGGTCTTGGCATGTCTATTGTATCACATCCTGCATCTTCTACATCCTTGGCCACAAACTGATGCTGGAGGCAAACTGCAGGGTGTTCCCACATGACAGAAAGGCACATTGCAAGGTCATCAGTAGCTTACTCCCTAACTATAAGGAATAAAGATTTCAAAAGAACACCCACGCAAATCGACGGAGGTCCTTGACTATAAAGATCTGGAGGTCACAGTCTTTCCAGGAGGCTACATGTATGGCATGGACTCAGACACTTACAGATTTAGTGTTCACATCTGCACTTAAGCATAGGAACAAACACAGCAAGCTTGGAAAACTTTTTAAGCAATCCTGAGCAGTTACTGCTTTGTAAGGGGAGAGGAAAAAAACTTATGATGCAATCAGCAGTCCTGGAAGACTGTCAGAAATGTAGGACAAGGTGCTGCTCTGAAGATGCTAGTGGAAATTTCCAAACACTACCTTGAGTGCCTGAAAGTGTTGAGTGATTCAACATGCTCCAGGGTAAAGATCCATGTGGTTTGGTATGGCTATTTCAGCATAGAGCCTGAAACTGCATCCTGAATGCAGTTATGCACATAGCTGCAGTATGATATTGTGTTTGAAACAAAGACAAATAACCTAGCACTGTGCATTTTGCAGGCATGAGTGTGTGACTGATGACCTACATATTTATCTACAAGAATGGGTGTGCCTTTAAAAAAGTGTTGCCTGCTGTCTTTGAAGACTGAAGAATTAATCTTCTCACCATTACATCCATAGGAGTCTCCTTCAGACTCCTTTATTTCCCACCCTGCAAGGTGGGAACAATAATTCTGCTGTCCACCTGCTCTTGCCTTCCTGATTGTGGTAACTCTGGGCCAACATCACTGCCTCCACCACTGGGGCATTGGGGCAGTAGCACCAATGTCATGGAGGGTTCCCAGCCCCTGCCTTACAGCGTGGAATAAAATTACGTGTGTATGATACACATCTGGGTTACCCTTTATGCCCCTGCGCACTCGCTCCATGCACGGGGGCGTTGCTCATGCCCTCAGCACCCAGCTGTCACCATGAATTGGGCTCAGCTCAGGCTTCCATGACGCCAGGCAAAAGGGCTCATGAGCAAAATGGAAGGAGAGGAAATGAAAGGAAAACCTGCTGGGCTCACCCTGCTCCCTGCCAAGGTTTTTTCCCACGCTTGCCCAGGGCTGATAAACAGCTTTGACATTCCTGAAACAGCAGCAGCTGAGTTGCCAGCTCTACATCACAGCCCATGTCACACTGAAGGAGAGGGTTGGGTTTCACCCTCCGCACTAAAATTATCCTTCAGGCCAGGCCAGTGACTCAGTTTTTTTTTCCATGGAGAGTGCGTGCCCCGTTCCCATCACCTTTCCTACTGCCATCCCAGCCTGTCTGGCAGGGTTTGCCTCCTACCCCAGTCCAGCAGTCTACGACAGCCCCTGTGTGGCCAGACAGTGCCCTTCAGCCTGTCCCCACTGTCCCATCTTCATTCTTCAGAGGGACCTCGCTGTACCCACACACAGGCCAGGCAGGTCTTCTCCATTTTCCTATACGGCTTTTAAAGTTGTGGGAAAAGCCCTTGCTATCTTTCCATTGCTATGCCATTTTGAAATTAATTTTTTATGTGGTTTCTTCTTATTTTCTTTTTTTTTTTTGGTATGTGAGCTGCTTCTGTTAATTTGATGGGACGATTTTTCGTACGAATGTTGAGTTTGGGGTTTTTTTAGCACAGACTTGGTGCCATGTAGCAACCCTTGTTTATTGCTGTAATACTTCATAATCAATGAATAAATAATCAATGAATAAAGAAGGACATTCTTGATGTTGGCAGCAGTTTGCACTGGCAAGAGCAGAGGAGGTGGAAATGCTGAAAGTAATGATGAGTGACAGCAGGGATACCCTTACTGGTGGCCCAAGTGGCTACCAACCATGATGACTGTTAAAACTCTGGGCTCTGCAGAGTCTGTAGACACTTAACCCCAGGAAATACACCACATCTCTCCAAAGGAGAGGGGGAACTATACTGGGCAGCCCACATTGCGTTTACTTTATTCAAGTAAGATGCTGTACTAAATCCTGTACACATGACCATAATTCATTCTTGAGAAGTTGCTTCATAGAGAGACAGAAAACAAGATGTCTTCTCCTAGCATTCTTCTACAGAAATGATGTAAAAGTTATTTTCAGAAAATATTTTTTGAATTAAAGAAATAGTATGTAGAAAGCTCCAAAGATTTGTCATGGAACAAATGCTGTATCTATAAAGCAATATGTAGCTTTAATATAAAGTTTTTTAGCCTTAGAACTTCTACTTGAAAGTAAATAAATAACACAGCTTGTCAGAAGGACTAAACTCTGAATAATCCCTCTCAGCTGGCATTCAGCTTTGAAAGAAGCTGCTTCTGTTGTAGGCTTGAAGAGGAGCTCTTGCCTAAAGCTGGCTACTTTTGCAACCATACCAATTCAGCTAACTAAAGACGCATCCTCTTTTTGCAGACCCAGTCCTGTCAAAGGAATCAGGTTTCTTTACTTGTGTGTTGGCTCAGTACTCTGCAGATTTCCAGAGAAAGATGATGTTTTATGCCAGCACAGGATCTATTCTGAATTTTTTGTTATGTCAAATGCACTTGCTTGAACACAGAGGAGGCTATGAGCAGCAGGCAGTGTCCCTTACTATGGGAGAAAGCTTACCCAAACTGAAGACATCTTTTCCTGTTTCCAGCCTGCTGGGACATCCTAGATGGGAAATCTCATTCAGAAATCTGTAAAGTTCATGTTTCATGTAGGTGAGAAGGGGAGAAAAGCAGCAATAATAGAGCAAGGTGAAAAATGAAATGATGAGAATTAAACTATGCCAATAGAGGCATAGCCCAAAAAAACTAGTCAACCACACCCCAAAGAAAAGCAGGCAGGGAGAGGGGGAAGAAAGGAAGATGGTGAACCATGTTTGCCTGCCCCTGCCTGTTTTATGAATTTATAGAAAAGACATTCATTATGGCGGACCAAATCCGTATTAAAAAGTTCCTAAACATCAGCATTTGTTTTTGGGCAGTACAAATTCCTGAAAAACCTCACCAGTCTGACAGAGCACTCATTGGGTTTGCTCACACAAATGCTGTTCACTCAGTGCCTGATGGCCCTTCAGGGACCAGTGCATGCCTTTTGGGTGCCCTGCAAAAGGAGGGAGGCCTTGGATGGATTTGACCTTTCACACTTGCTTCAGGGAAGTACCAAACATTTGCACCTCCCACTGAAGTGAATAGATTAGGTGTGAAATAATTTCTAGCTGGTGGAAGTAAACAGTCAGCACTTACAACCCTGTTCTTTCAATTCCAAGAAAAGTTTTCTTAACAGAGCTGCTGGATTTGGACATTGAAAGTGCCCAACTCCCTTCCATTTAACTTCCACCTTGTGCTAGCTCACACTGCCAAAATGATATTGCCCTTAGGATTATTTGTTCCAACAGTCTCACTCTTACAGATGTGGATGAAAAGGACTGATGGTCCCCATGGGAAGCATTAGGAGTAATAATGTAAGAAAGAGGGCAAAGTCGAGAATGAAGCAAGGCAGGACAAGTTCCCATACACCTGCTGCCTCTCACATCACTGAGCCACCCAAGCTGGAGTCGTGAAACAGGTAATTGCAAAAGCTAAGACACACGAAGCAAAGCATTATTGTGCTTCAAAGACTGGGGCTCAATGTTGCCTGTATTAGAGCAGCTCTAGCATGATGTCAGATGTGTTGCTCACTAACAAAATCTCTCCCTCCAGAGGATCTTTTTAAACAGCAGAAGAAAATGTTGGATATTGTCTCGATGGGGAAACATGTCCCTGCCAGCCAAAAGCACCAGGCAAGGGTGGCCAAGCACAATACATCATTAAAACTTCCTCCTTTATTTCTACAGCAGCTGCCTGAAACATGGCTGGCAAAGAGCTGTAGGGGAGGGAGACATATGTGGTGTGTGTTTGCCCAGGTGCCTTGAGCACTGCAGGGAACTTTGGGCCACCTGAACCTGAGGGCATGAGCAGAATTGCTGCACTCCAGTGCTGTAAACACCATTTGCTTTGTACTGAAAACCCTCACACTAAAGTGCTCTGCTATATAACAGCAGCCCATAGGAAAATGTTTGGGATGACACACAAACCTCACATCAGGCCATCAATAACCATTGTTAAAAACTTAAGTAAAAGAAAAAATCCAAGTCTCACTTGCACTTCCAAAAAAATTCCACCTACAGCAGCCAAAAGATGTGATTTTTTTTTTATTTTGATGTGGCACTCAGTGCCAGTTATATAGGAAGTTGTTACTTCCAGTCTGGATTATTGCTAGATACAGCACAGTATGGGAATGCAAATAGTACAGCCAGAGCTAATGGGTTCAGGATGTTCAGCATCCATTTGAGTGTGGCCACTTTCACAAGGCCCTGAGACAGCTCTAGGCTGAGGGATAATAGGGTTTAGACATCTGGGAGGTGGTCACCAACCTGTGAGACAACAATACAGGTCTTAGACACATACCTACATGCCTAGAGAATAGCCCGTACTGGTGCTGAGATCAGGAAGGAATTTTCCTGTGGGACAGATTGGCACAGCTTTCTGCGGCTTTTTGGCCTTCCTCTGCAGCATCAAGCATGACCACTGGTCAGGGCTTCTGGGGTCCCTTTTGCCCAGGTTGCTGCCTGCTGCTTATGCCCCACAAAGGTGACCCTCATGCCCCACATCTGGGGAAAAGCAACTTTCTAGGCTCTGAGGGTGGCCCCCAGGGCTTGCTTCTTGTCCTGTGTGTCATTGAGCAAAGCCCCTTGCCAGGGCTTCTCTGGGTCTTTCCAACTCTGTTCCTGCCTGCTGCACTTGTGCTTCCAAGGCACCACATGTGCCCTGGATTTCTCTGGCCCATTGTAAACCTGGAGTGGGAGTGAGCTCTGAACTTCCCTTGGCTCCATTTCTCCAGGGGTTCTTGCTTGTGCAAAACAGCCTGTGCTTGGAAGGGCTCCAGGCTTGCAGCCCCACGAGGAGCTGCCCCTTTTCAGCATTCCATCTGGGCAATACAAGCACCAGGCAGGCACAGGGGTGCTTTTCATGCATCACTACTCAAAAACCACAACAGAGAAAGTTTTGGAAGGCAAAAAGGGTGGTTCGTGTGTTATCAAGGTGTGTCATAATTTGGAAAATATCAAGCATTACTCCTTTTCTGTGTGACTGTAACTAATCCTTATTCTCGCTTTTCAGGAAACAGGGACACAGGGACTGCTTGACCTGTATTCATAAACCCAAATATTTCAACTTTTACATCCAAAGTAATACATGACTTTGGTTTTAGCCTCAAAGGCTAAAAATCAAAATAATTTTAAAACAGAGAAAAAAATAAAAATAAAGTAGAAATGTTTGGGGGTTCGATTTTTTGAATGCCAAAATACAAATTCATACATAAAAAACACATTACCAAACAGAGAAAATCACATTCTTAAAACTTTTGAGTTGTTTTTTTTTTTTCTTTCTTTTTGCTAGGAAGAGCCTTCTTTGTGCATCAGTCAGTTATCTACTTTCCTGTTTCTGGTGAAGGTTAATACTTTTTAGATAATTTTCAGGGTTTTTTTTTCAATATCAATTATGTATTTTCAGGACTTGTATCATCTGTGGCTTGACCCAGTGTCTGCCCCTGATTTGAAGGAGACTGGGTTCACCTGGCACCACTTCTTTTGGCTCCAGGCAGTTCCATTGTTTGGGTTATTCTATATGGCAGGCTCCAGGAGGTATGTGTGGTCAAAAAAATATGTCCTGTGAAGGAATGATGTTTACAGACCATCATGTTCACTCTCTCCAGAGAGCGCCTGGGTGAAGGACACTCATCAGGAAGATAAACAGCCTACAATTCAGAATATTCCAAGAAACTCTATGGGCAAACTTGCCTGGAGAGGTGGAGTTCATAGCAACTGTGTTGGATACAAACAGTGGCATTAACTACTTGCCACAAAAGACACGTGAGTGAGACAGAAATCTGTTTTCCCCACACAGTCCCACCAGCAAATGGCTCTCCACAAGATGCAGGGGATATGCAAAATTCTGGCTCTGACTTTGGCAGACTTCAAGTGATGGTTTTTCAAGCTAAACTGAGGATTGCATTAACCTGCTCCTGGCTACACCTGCACATTGTGATAATGCTTGTGAACATCTGCCCTAAAAGAGAGTCAGAAACATAAATTAAAATCCTGTTTCCAGTTATATCCTTTCTTTTGGAAGCACCTTTTTAGCCATTCCCACACATGCTGGCACTAGGTACCCTCTGCATTTCCCCTTCTCATGAAGCTGCAGAGAGCAGTGAGGTTGCATCAGCCTCCTTCTCTCCAAACTAGATTAAGCCACTGTCCTCAGCTGCTCCTCAGAGGACATGACTTCCAGCTCTTTCACCATTTTTTTGTTCTCCTCTGGACACATTCAAGGACCTTCACATCCTTGTTAAATTTTGGGACACACAATACTCAAGATGACTCTGCACCAGTGCTAAATACAGCAGGACAATCACCCCTTTTGACCAGCTGGTTGTGGTATATTTGGTGCATCCCGAGATGGGTTTGCCACTTCTGACATGTATTGATCCTGCTGTCAGCCTGCAGCCCCAGACCCCCGCTTCCTGTGAGGCTGCTCTCCAGCCATGCCACTCCCAATTCATACTTCCGGAAGGTATTTCTTCTTCCCAGCATTTGTTCTTGTTGTTTCATGCCACTAATGATTGCTCAGTGCTCTCACCTATCCAGATCCCTCCACAAGGCCTCTTGTCCCTTAAGACAGTCAACAGCACATTCCAGTTTAGCATCATCAGCAAACTTCCAACTCCTGTCTCCAGATCATTGATAAATATATTGAATGGAGATGTCCCTAAAACTGAGCCCTGAGGAACAAAGCTGGTGGCTGGCCTCCAGCCAGACTACCTACAACATTTTGAGCCCTGCTCTTCACTTAATTCTTCACCCACTGAACCAGGTACCTGCTCACTTCACAGTTGGATGGCTTGTCTAGAAGAATGTTGTGAGGGACAGAATCAAGTGTCTTAATAAAATGAAATCCAGAAAAACTGGAAACTTTCTCCACTGCCTTCCCTTCATCCTATAGGTGGGTGGCCTTATGCTAGAAGAATATTAAATAAATTATACAGGACTTTCCCTTTGTGAACCCATGTTATCTCTGCCTGATGATTGCCTTGTCCTCTAAAGGCCTACCAGTAGCACGCAGTGTTATGTTCTCTGTAATTTTTCCAGGCACTGAGGCTGGGCTAACAGATCTGTAGTTTCCCAAGGTTTCCCCCATGCCCTTATAAACTGGAATAACACTGTCTTCCTTCCCATCAGCAGGTACCTCTGCTGCATAAAACCACCAGGTTCCATCACCATACTTGCTGAAGTAGCATAACTGGCCAACTGCACTACAAAAAGGGTGCTTTAGAATGCTTAAAAATTCTTGTTCATTGGTTGTAATGGCGGTATCCTTGTAATACAGCCTTCTGTGAAGAACATCTAGACAACTGCATCATCTAATCTTTTAGAAAGCTGAAAGCCTAAACTTTCTGTGAGGTTATGCAAGTATGGAGTCAAGGTCAGTGGGAGATAGAGCCCACTTTTTATTTTGCTGACACACAGTGAAAGATTAGTCTCACCCTTTGCACAGCATCAGATAACAGAAACAAAGTATTCAGCTTCACATCAGACTTTCAGCCACATTATTCTGGCAAGTGTGACAGGAAAGCAGACATCCCAGTAAACAGTTCAAGATTGATATTGCAATGTTCAGTAGCAGGGGCATCAACAGCTCTGTAATTTGCAGCTGGGCATGAAGGAGCATCATGACAGAGTCTATCAAACATCTTTGGTTCCAGGTCCAGTATGACAATGATTTGGGCTCCTTATTTGTTCATTGTTCATTGCATTTTTTTAGTAGCTCTTGTGAAATTTCTTAATGAAAGACTGGAAAACTAAGAAGGAAAATTAGTATCTGTAATTCATGCAGTTCTTGGAAGAGCACAGGCCAGTTCACTCTATAGCTCCTAGTATTTTATTTCAAGTTATCTGCATTAGCTGCAGGGCTCAGCTGCCACTCACTGAAGTTTAAACTTATACTTTTCCGCCAAAAGTCTTTCCTCCTCTATCTGCCCTATTGCTGGCCTCTGTTCCAAGCTCTCTCACATCACTTTGTTTTTCCAGTTACTCCGTCCTGATGCTTCTATTTTTCCTCTTTGGTACTAAAATACTTGATCCCTTTTCAGACAGCAATTGAGAACACCTCACTCCTCACTCTTAATGGCATATATATTCAGTTGTATGTCATGCATACATGTACAATAGCAGGATCACATATATCATTGCCAAGTCATAAAAATAGTGGTTACTATTGCTGTGGTTATTTACTCTTCATTTTACATGTGATAGTTACAACACCATGTTTGGAAGTTTCCATCACTTCTATAATCATTATATTAAGCTTTTTCAGTCTTATTAATCTTCTCCTGTTCCTATACCTCAAACCCTTTGTTTCAGTTTAACATTAAAAAGGATTGACATTTGCTAATGAAACTCATTGCTATTTTGATGTTCCTTTGTGGCAAATCCTGACAAGGTTATCTGAGAGTGTGATGCTCTTTTCCACTGTATAAACTCTTAAAACATGTTTACAGAAAGCTTTTCATTTGAACTTCTGCTATCCTGGTAGGGGTCTTCCTAAGTTAAACATGGCCTCTCCAAGAAAGAAGCTTTTCCAGATGGTGTGAGCTCATTTTTGTTTTGCGTTTAGCTTTAGTGTTCTTTTCACAGGATCTAAAGATGGACTGAAGTTAAAAAGCAAGTGGAAGGCTAAATCATCAGAGAGGTGGAAAAGAGTGTTTTCATGAGGTCTGTAAATCTTCTTGATATATTCTAAAATTACAGATAGCTGTCTTGGCCAGATTTTATGCTAGCAGTGAAGAAACAAAGCACTGATTTTACATTTTTAAACTGTCTTAGAATGGGTTTACATTTCAGTTGGAATCTGGGTGATTCATAGCAATCAGAGGGCGCAAAAGACCTTGTGCCAGATCTTTGTGCAGTGCAAAACAGTGTCAGTCCACAGCTGCTCTGGCTGGCACTGAGCAAGTCGCTGACTCTTGCATACTACTTTCTGTCTATGAAATACAGGAAAGCAACCCTCCTGGAGCTGGGCAGAGAGCTCCATGGCTCAGCCTGGCTCAGTCTTGTCTCCATTTCCACTGACCTCAGCAGCAGAGTGATGGTCAACTGCCTCAGAAACTAAATGTGAATCCGTCAGCTTTGCTGATCTGTCCATGCAGGTACCCCAGGAGACATGTGACATGATATGGGGGAAGTGACCTCACAGTTCTGAGCGCTGACATTGGCTCCTCTCTGGCATGATGAAGGCAGGATATTTTCACGTAAGCGACAAACGAGCATGCCCTTGAATTTACTGTCATTTCCTTGTCACCCTGCAAGGCGCAACAGACGCCAGCGCTGTCTGCAGTTGCATAAACACACACCGTCAAAGACCTGGGAGCCACATGCTGGCACAGTACACAGGCAGCGCTCCTGTTCTTGTAATTAATGAACTCCTGGCAGGAGGCTGCTGGGATCTCAGCAGCCCTCGAAGAGCACATGCCAGACTGCTCGGGGGTGGCACTCGCTGAGATTAAAGACTTGGCTCCAGCGAAAAAGAAAGTGGAAGCAAACACCAGCCTTCTGCCAGTAAGTGCATTTCATAAGGCCAAGGCTCAGTGTTGGTGCTCAGCACAAATTGGATTTTCTTTACTCACGCTCAGCTCAGTGCTTGTCAGCATCGCTCACAGGCTCTGTGATGTTGCCTGGGTGTCCTATTTGGTGCACACAGCCCATCGGTCAAACCTCAGGGCACCTGGAGCACCAAAAAAGGTTGTCCTGACATGATGAACAGAAAAGCTTTGGACTCCCAAACTGTAATGCACATACAGTGTGTGCAACTCCAAGAGGTCCCTATTGCTTGAGGTTTCCATACAGTGTAGGTGGTGGCATCCTCTGCTAACAATCTGGATAGCCAGTTCCACTTGGATGAAATTCCTTGAGAGGATTCAAATTTAGGCCACATAGAGTTTTGCAAGGATTCCAAGAGGAGATGTGAACACAGCTGGGCAAAACTGAGATAATCTACTAAATCCGGGACAGTATGACACCAAGTTCCTCATCTATTCAAGGTAAATGAACTCAAAACAAAACCCAAACACTCACTGGCGGACTGCAAATGGGCATTTTCAAAGTCAAGTCCAAAGGTTAACCCAAGGTCATCAAGGTAACTCCTTATCAAGCTTTACCTGCCCAGGCAACAACTGTCCATGTTTTTGCCATTGTGGCACCCAACATCCAGCATCTCAGTCTGAAATGCTCAGCACCAGACTGCATGGAGAGAGCAGGAAAATGTTCCACTGTGATGCCTTGCCTTTGCGAAAGCTACTGGAACACAGACAAGGTACAGTGGATTTCGTGGAATGTTTTATTCAAATGAGAATTTCTCTGGCATAAACTCAGTGAGTCTTGCTCCTAACCCTTACTGCTTCACAGCCAGCACAGCTTTGGCCTGCTTTATGCCCCAATTTCTAACATCTGAATTGGTTGATATTCATTACCCTTAATAATCTTCAATTTTCCAGCACTGGAGATTCCTTACTACTCATTTTAAAGTCACGGTAAACATTAAGAAACCAAATCACCTTGCTATTTATGGCTTGAATGGATTTATAGTGTTAGAAGTTATGGTTAACCTCTTATTTTCTGACCTTCTTTTCTTATATTTTGAATTTAGGAAGAAACTTTGGACAGGAGTGAATCCTATTTTGATGTGAGAAATGACGTATGAAAGAGGGCAAAGTGGCACTAGGTAATGAATATATGTAACCAAGTAGAAATGTTTTTTTATTTAATTTTGAAAGTAACCCCCACATTAAAAAATAACCTATAGCCCAATAACACTTTGTTCTGTCTTTTGGAGATAACATACGCAAGCAAACAGGAATTTAGGTCAAAGACTTAGTGACTCATTTCATATCTCTCTAATGAAAATAAACAAAATATTTCAGTTTATCAGGAATTTTTAAGCTCAGTATCTGTAAAGCAAAAAAAAAAAAAAAAACCCAAAGTCATGGATTCAGGTTTCTAAATTTTTGTTGTTGTGTTGCAAGTATTATTGCCTTATACTGCAAATTTTAACAAAGGTTGCTCTGAATTTTCCTTTAGATAGAAATATCATGAGGTGATTAATTTCCTAGATTGTTTTGTCCTCCTTTATCACAGAACTTATTTTTGGAGTATTATTATTGTTATCAGCTAATCTGAAATTCATCCATGCTTTTCATTTTTCATTTTGTAGCCATGCTTTTCATTTACTTAAATATGGATTGAACACTCCTACAGCTAATGATAAAATGGGGGACTTCTATTACTTTGATGAGAAAACAAGTGCTTTCTCTTCTACCAAAATCTGAGGAAGCAAATAACATGTTTTGCTAATCTCTGTAGTGTATTGTCTTTAAGTGAGAGATGAAAAATTCTTCTGTTTGTTCAAACCACTTTATGAAATTGAACCTTGTCAGTGTACAGGTATGGATCTTAATTTACAGGAAATAATCTTTTTTAAAAATTGTTAAATGAAACCAACTCAGCTTTCACAATTCAGTTTCTTAAATTCACATTAAGCACTTTAAAGATATTATCAAAGACTGGTTAATTAAATGTTCAACCCCTGAAAAAAAACCCAAAAAATTAATATTTCAATTGCCAGTAAATTCTCTTGAAACATAACTTCTGACATTCACTTTCAAATATTAGAGTCAAGACTTTAATACTATTAATCAAAGGAAATAAAGTGCTTTCTACAGACAATCTGGGGAGATCCATATTCAATGCTATAATATTCTATATGTGAAAGTTACTTTAGAGTATGTTTTAGACCCTTTAAACTTAATTTTTGTTATTCTTCAGAAATGTATACAGATAATACTGAGAAAAAAATCTGTAAGTTCTAATTGCAGATATAAACAATTACAAAATCGTATTAAATGATACACTTACTAAACTTATTCATAGACTCAGAGAATTGTTTAGGCTGGAAAAACGTTTCAGATTATTGTGTCCAGCCACTAGCATACCACTGTCAGTGGTTCTAGTATAATATATGTTGAAAATGAAATTTTTATTTTTTTATTGTGTTTTATAAACCTTTAATTCACACTACAATACCATATATTTTAACCTACAAGATGCTGAAAAGAGCTGCAAAGCTAAAAAAATGGAGTAAGGTCAAATTAGAGTTGCCTTAAAATGAAGAAACTCAACTTGGAGTCCATGTTCTGTACACTGAACATTGCCTCCGTGAAGTGAAGACTGTAGGACAAATCAAAGAAAGAGGAAGCTGAAGCTAGGGAAATGAGGAACAAAAAAATAAAGAGAAGAAAATGTAGGGGCTCCTGAAAGCAACAGCTTATGCACTGCAGATTCCAGTTTATATCTCCTCGAAATGTTCAGTTCCAGAAACATGTATCTCCCAGTGTTGTTATAAAGTTAGCAAGCAATGTATTGACTCCCAAATATGATTTATGTCTCTGTCACACTGAAACTTACTGCTATTTAAAGGTGAAGGAAGGTTTATCTGCCTAAATAATGATCCCCATTTGTTCTACTGCAGCTAGGGTATGTGTTGAAACCTAATGAAAGCATTGGAAAGGTGCCCATTGATTTTAAAGAGATTTGGATCTGGTCCTGAAGTGCTAAAGAGAAAAAAGCTATTCCTCTTCTTCTTTCCCAATTCTAAAATAATTTTGAATGTCATGTCATGGTCATGCTGGAACGCAGATATTGTGGAAACAGAATAACAGATAACAGGCATCTTTATGCCTCAGTGCTTTTGGTGTGTGCATCATACCCTAACAAACACAGACAGAGCAGAGTTCTTGCTCACTTAAATTATTTAATTATTCCTATGTCTCTCATAGCTGACCCATGGTCCTCCTGCATTAGGGTAAGGGTAGATTTAGATCAGATATTAGGAAGAAATTCTTTACTGTGAGGGTGGTGAGACACTGGAACCTGTTACCAGAGAACCTGTGGGCACCCCATCACTGGAAGTGTTCAACACCAGATTGGATAGGACTTTGAGCAACCTGGTCTGATGGACGGTGTCCCTGCCCAAGGTAGTGGGCTTGGAATGAGATGATCTTTAATGTCCCCTCCAACTTAAAACCATTCTATGATTCTGTGATTGCTTGGTGTCAGCATCCTACTTGCATCTCTCCCTGAGAGTTTGGTCTCCTGAGGGTGGCCTGTGGGGTGAAGAGAGTCTGTGGCAGCCCTGTTTAGCAACATCCCACTGACAACATGGCAGAAATAGTCTTTACCACAGATGGATCTGTGTTGCTGTTTGCAATTTGTCTGAAACAAATGACTTCATAGAGGCAAAACTCTTGAACCTCTTTTCCATCCCCTGGTCAGTGCAGGTCACAGACTGGGTTACACGCACACTGCACAGAGACAAAGGAAAATTTTGTCTGGGTGCTCAGAACCTTTTTTAATCTCACCCACACTATAATAACTTGTCCCTGTCCGACGGCAGTGCAGGGGCTGGACAGGCTTCCTGCATTGTGCTCCCAATGTCTCCTGGCTCGGGAAGTGACAACATCTTGAACTAATTTTTTTAAATGGGGGTTGATTTTAAGCAACATATTTTCCAAACTGTTTTTTTAAGTGTAAGTCTAATTATTTTTTCTTCTTTTTTCCTTTTTTTTTTTAAACCACTTGGCAGAGAAAGGAATTCCATGCAGGACCTTGAATGTGGGACACTCAGGGCATCCAAAGACATCAGCAACTTCTGCCAGCCACCTCTGGAAGGCAGGAGCATCGCTAAAGGCTGGGTGTAGGCTCCTCCATCAGCGAGCCCTCAGCTGCAGACAGGATCAGTAACCACAGCCCAGTCTGCTGCTCTTTCCACAGCAGACGGTTGTCCTTTTCCACATGGCCAGGTACAATGCTTCTGGGATAAATTTGGGGGTATTCATCACCAGCAGTGAAGGTGTGGGAGACAAGTTACATCCAAATAAAGGACCACCACATGTTGGGGCTTCAGTAGAAAGGTCTCGTGTTTACCGTCCTGCATGTGCAGGGAGAGATTTTCTCTGTATTTTCTCCTCCTAGATGTTAAGAGTCATTTGAAGTGATGTGAAATGGGCAGCCAAAGTTTCATCTCCCCCCACTGCCTTCTCACCTTTGAGCCTCCACTTGTGGAGCTTCCTTGGCACATCATGAGTCTGCATAATAGGGAAGAGGACTTGGCCAGCTCCAGCTGCTTCAGGCTTGTTGGCTTACCTTGAGTGGAAAATCCAGGAAGTGCCAAATATCATCCACTGAGGCTGTTTCACCAGCCCCAAACATCCAAATGTCAAGATAAATGCTCCCAAATATAATAAGAGTGGGTTAAAGTGCTAAAATTACAATGTGTTAGATTGTCAGTGGATGTACAATTGTTTCTTTGCAACTCATCGTCAGACACTCCTGCATGCCAAAGAGGACAAGTTTCCCAAAGGATTTTCCTTTCCTTAGGCTTGCCTAGGGAAGGGGGGTGGTGAAGGTGCTGCAAGACACCCCATGGTCCACAGCAGTGGGACAAGATGAGGTCCCATGCCCATGCGCAGGGCTATCACCTATTGCAGCGCTTGGGAGGGTGAATCCAGATTCTTCACAAAGGTTCAAGTTTTTCTGGCTTTGTGAAATTTTCCACCTCTTTCACAGACAGGGTTCTCTGGCTTTAGGCTGGTTTCCATGAGGCTGGATGGGAAACTTCACAGCAGCAGGACATTTTATTGCTGCCTTTTGTATTTTGCCCAGACAGCATTCCTCTGATCGTGTGCCCAGTGTCAATGAGCATAGATTTTTCTTTGGTGCTTTGGGTGCTTTTATCTTCCTGAAAAGCCAGCTCTGAGAGTATGACTGGCAGGTAGCTAATATTTAAGCTAATATTTAAGCCAGGACTCACTTCCAAGGACTGATCTCTACACAGAGAGGTCTGGATCTTGCCCTGCAGCAGAAGAACCTTTGCCACGCGGCTCCCTTGAGCAACAAGAGCAGCTGGGAGTAGGTCCTGACACCCAGCCTAATCTCTCTGGCTGTCTTCCTGAAGCAAGGGGGAGCTTTTAATCTAGATTTGGTGTTTTATCCAAGGATAGGAAACTCATAAGAGGTACAGCCCAGAGAGCATCTTGACTATGGCCAGCTTTCTAGTTTCAGTAGTTACATCCCCACTTTTCCACATCAGTCTTGTGTCTGTCTCATGTCTTAACCTCTTATAATGGGCAAAATGAGGCTGTAGTTAGTTTTAGCACCTCCGCCTCTCCAACAGCTAAGCTAGAAAATGGTTGCTTAAGCAACATAAATTTAGTTTCAGGCTGTAAATTACATATTTTTCATCATATAGATTGCTTTACACTGACAGTTTTTGTCCAGGCCTATACAAAAGCATTATTCTGTAAAGGTCTGGGCTTTTTAGGAGTGGGTAAATTAGGAAACTGGGGAAGGGAAGTTTACCACAGACATCCTTTCATTACAGCTGAGGTACCAAGCTCAAGTTTCCTATAGTAAAATGTTAATTATGGTAACAAAACAATAAACCTTAGATTGAGCTAAGAATTGCATTTAATATTTAGAGACCATGCATAATAATCAAATGGTACTATACCAAAATTTTGCTCTGGGGGACTCTTGTGCCATTGCACCCCAACCCTTGGATTAAACTTCAGAACAAAGTGGGCAAAAGGAGCCAAACCAGCAATTGTATTAAGAAAGAGGGGAGAATTTTTTCACAGGGGCCAAGTAGCAGCTAGCTCAGCAGCAGGTGTCAGGGAGGGCTCAGGCCTTGCTGCACAAGTGTTTCCTATGAAAGAAGCAGGATCAGAATTGTGTTTCAGTGCCTTAGATAGTAATTTCACAGCAGAGGTTTTCAAAATTTATTGAACTACATTAGAGCATCTTTTATCAAAGCTGCCACTGAATTTGATCAAAATCCCCAGAAATCTATTGGGAAACAGTCTCGTTGTTACAGGGGCAGACAGGAGCACAGTCTTAAACTTGCAATTTTGCCATTAAAGGATTCACATGCCTGGCATGGAGTTTGGTAGCCTCCAGTCCTGCAAAAATATTTACCAAATTAATGCATTTTTCAACACTATGAGGTTGTAGTGATTAGCAAATGCAGAAGTTTTGTCAGGAGTTGATGCAAATTCTTCACCAAGTTCTGACCCTGCCACCCAAAGTACACTCAACCCTGCTCCACACTGATGTAAAATGCTGTGGAAATACAAAGTGCTGACCAAGAGGTGAGGGTTGCAGTGCCTGGGCTGTGGACATCTCCCAAGAGCAATAAACCCCCCTCCTGCCTGTCTTTCCTATTCCCAGCAGCAGCATCTGGCTTCTCCAGAGCTTCTGTCCTGCTTCCCTTTATGCTTTGGGATTTTGCCTGTGGAAAATTGATCTGTGTTGATGCAAAACAAAAAGAATTGGAAATCTGGCTGATTGTCATATGATACCAGTGCCTACAAGACAGGTGAGCACCAAAAATATCTTAATTTCAGGTAGCCTTTTGACTTCAAAGCACATTGCAGCTGGCTGAATGAGATGGAGCTAAGAATGCCATGCTTCATGGTAAGATGTAGGACTGTACGCTAATGAATTGGAAATATTGGAATCAGACTTAGCAGTGCAAATATTACAAGCAAAGAGGTGAAACTCAGCACACAGATACCTAGAAGTACCAGTAAGAGAAAGTTAACCCTGGGCACATCCCAGGTATCTCCTACAGATAGGTTAATTGTGGGAGTGAGGGAGCTGCAGGAGGCTTGGGGCAGATCCAAGGAAGGACTTTGCCCTTGCAAAGGATGACCCAATGCCCCTATAAGATCTACAGCCTGAAAGGGTGGACCGTGCATACAGCAGCATAGGTGGCTGTCCATGCTTGTCTGCAGATTTTGTGAACTTTTGTTTGCCAGAGCCCTGAAATGGAATATTTAGCACGTGTCACTAGTGCCCCTCAGACATAACACTCATAAGCTTTTATCCAATTCTTAGTTTCCCCTTTGTTTGCATATCCTGCATGGGAGTAGAATGTGATGATATAGGTGAAAGTGTTTACATAATGTTTATCTTCCAAGGCCCAAAGTGAATTCACTTGAAAGATTTCGGTTAACTTCAACAGGCTTTGGACCAGTGTCTCAAGGAAAAGATGCAAACTTTGATTTGCAATCTCCTGTACCATCCAGCTGATTTAGTTTGGAAAGCTAACTTGTAATTTAGCACTTAAAACATTTTAACCACTGTTTCTGAGGAATTTTAGACCTAGGCAAGTATAAAAAAATCATTACTCGTGGACTCTTTCATAGAGTCAAGTTTTTAACTGGCATTTAAGTCATGATTTCACCGAGCATTGTCTTCCTTTCTAGGTGGGACTTTAAATTCAGAAAACTGATAATTTATGTTTCCATATCTAGTAGAGGACTAGAAAGCCTCCACTGATGCTCATAAGGCATAACCTTATGTTAGATTTGAAGACTCTGGCAGCTTTCTTTATACAATAGTTTGGGAGAAGATTGCCTGCCTTTTCAAAATATTTTCAGCCTTAAAATGTTCATCACTGGACTTAAAAATAGATTTATGTCTTCCTATTTCACTACAATGACTTTTTTTCTCTGTGAGACAACATGCAAAGTAAAAGTAAAGACAAAGCTACTTTTGGAAAAATTTTTCAGAGAAAAAAAGGTAGTACATTTTTGAGGATTTAAAAAAATTGCACTCATTTAAACTTATTATAGTATCATTGTTACAGACACAGTGAATGTTTTCTAACAAGAACTTTCTCTTAAATAAAAATGAACTGGAAGAGGATTAACTTCCAGAATATCCAGTAGTTTTCAGCTGACTAACTATTGTCAGATTGCTGCTCACTTAAAGATTTGAACTAAATCCTTTCAGAAGACAACTGATTTCTTGTATGTTGTTTGTTGCAAAAAGTGCATCTTTGAGAGACCTTTACAGACTATTTTCTATAACCAGAGTATCTGAACAAGATTTCTATTCTAAACTTTTCTTCTGAAGCCATTGCTCTTCTTTCACCTTATCTCTCTGAAGGGTGTGAGAATGGGGTTTTTTTTCCAGTTTTTGAACATCTATCCTACCTGAGTGTCTTACATGAAAGTCATTTTCCCATGGGATAGCTGAGGCTTGAAGCGACTGCTGGTGGCCCCCAAGTCAAGCTTTGCTCTGTTCTGGGCTAACTCCAAAAGGAATTCAAGTTGCTCAGGGCCATGTTCAGTTGTGTCTTGAGCTTCTCCGAAGAATGCATCTCCAAGGATGAAGCTTTCTCTCTCTCAGGGCTGCACCACTCACCCAGTGGACTTTTTTTCCCCCTTCATGTCCAGCTAGCATCTGCCTTGCTGCAAATCTCAGCTGTTGCTTTCTTACCTTTCCCTGAACACCTCAGAGATCCTGGCTGAATCTGATCTCTAACCAGACTTCAGGGAGTGAAGGACAGCAGCCATCCTTCTTTGCCTGCTGTACGTGCCAGCTCAGACAGGACATCACGGCTTTGGTGGGTCAGTGATGCCAATTGCACACACAGGTAGCTCTCAATCACAGACACTCAAAGGGACTGCTGGTTCTGGTATGCACCAAATCAAAATCCTGGGAAGCACCTTCCTGACTCCAAGGGTATTTGGGTGTCAAAATGTTGGTCTCTGCCACCCTTGCACCTGCAGATGTTTACAGAGTCAGGGCTATTGACTCCTACACCTTAGTCCCCTTCTAAGTGTCCCTGAAGTGTGCTTAAAAAGGTAGTAGAAAGAATTAACTATATGGCAAATTAATTACCAAAAAACCTGAAGGTTTGAAGACTTTTTTGTGTTTTCATCAGTATTTTACAATATTTGCCATTTTCCCTTTGAAACAAAGCTGTCTAATTTTCAAGTGAATTTGGGAATAAAATGTTGATCTATTACAGAAGGGAACCTTATTTTGTCACATAAAAGAATGAAGAGGCATCTGCAATAAATGAAGTCCCCAGACATAGTTTGGTAAACCAGTAGACAGACTTTTTAAAGTGAGGAGTAATTTACGGTCTCTTATTGGAGGATCTTTATGAAGAATTCTATCCTGGAAACAACTTAAATAGCACCAGCTACATTTTTAGAAACACTGGTAAAAAGTCAGGTCTTCTAAATTCAAATGACATTTTCAAAATAACACAAAACACAAATGTGGTCATCAGAGTTGATCACCTTCAGAAAGCAGAGGTAATAATTTCAATTTACTTGACTTGTTTTCATTTTCATTTAGACTGAGCAATATCCTTTGGAATTGAAATTTCAACTTTCTGCAGCAAATACTCCAATTTTGGATGCAGCGAGGCAGAAAAGTTTATGGTTTAGACTGGGGAAAGTCTTTTACATCTATACTGACAGACACAGAAACATAACACCAAGGTTGATATAGAGGTGTGAACTGCTCCACTTCTCAGTGTCTCTACAGATTTTCCTCAATCACCTGAGAGCATTGGCTAAATCAAAGCTGTAAAATCTGCAATTAGTTTTTTATTAAAATACTCAAAATTGATGGATAACTTTAAAAAGAAAAAAAAAACAACTGGTATAAATCTGGGGAGTATAGAGAACAGAGATTTGGAAAAATCTGGCAAATTTTAGTTTTGACCTAAATGGCTTCTCCAAACATAACCTCAGTGGCTGGTGTAAATTCATATTCTGAATTCATAATCAATAATTTAATATGGAAATATTTTGCTCCAGCTGAAGTAAAGCATTCACCCACCTCTGAACCAAGTAAAGCACCTGGGTATATAATTAGAGAAATCAGGAATTCTCTTCAAATTTAATTTTCACTACCTCCAACAACCTAAGAAGTTTCCATGTGCAATTTGCCATACTGTACAATACAGGGCAATAAACTCTAGCCCTAACTTTTCTGGCCAGGGTAGATCAGTCATCCTCAGGCAGGCAAGAAACCAAGAGCACCTTTAGTCTCATGCCTGTAAATTTTTGTCCCTGTGTACAAAACAGACACATTTTCTAATGCACATTTCTAACATTTTCTTTTTAAACTCTTCAGTGCAGCAACAATATTTTTGCAGCTTTGTGTTAGGGTTGCAGATAGCAATAAAAGAATTGCAATGAGGCCTTTGAGTATTTATCATCCCAGATTCAGAAAGCCTGTACCAGATGGGAAGAATGATACAGGTCCTTGCAGGAAGTGTCTCCAGTGTCATCACCACCGCTAATACACCTTTTTAAAATAAAAGGGAAGTGCTGAGCATCCCTGACAACATGCAATTTCTAATGACCCTGTGAAGGGTTGCTTTTTCCTCTCCTCTGCTGGTCTGTAACCTGGCCACAGAGGGCTGGCAATGACGTGCATATCCCCAGGCTGGTGGGGATGTCTTCAAGGACTGCACCTGTCAACAGGATTATAAGGAGATTTATGGACTGGTAAAATACTGAATTAGAAATCCTTTTAATGGCCCACTTGGACAGAAAAATAGATGCGGGTCAGCTGACAGCAAAAGTTAGGTGTAGTGGAATGTCTTTTCCTAAAATCCATTTCCTTCTGCAGTGAGACAGAGCACTTACTGCAATATTATTGTTGCCCCAGAAGGAACCCTAGATTAGACTGCATCTGAAGGAATAATTGGACAAGAACCAAAAAAACTTATTATTTACCAAAAGGCCTGCAACCCAAACCACGACAGAGACAAAGCCACTACATTTCACAAGACCAGTCTGAAAGGAAATTCTTGTGCGTCATTTAAAAGGCCATTTATTTTTAAAATATAGGACCCTCTAATGGAATAAGTGTTTCACCTCCATCATTCTTATATAATTTTTGGCATATTTAAATATTGCCTTCCTTCATGAAGGCTTATGATCGTTCTTCAGAATTATGAGAGAGAAAATCCAACAGGACAGTTTGAGGGAATGGCTAATTATAGGGTATTTTTGTTTATACTGAAAAGACTGCTAAGAAAGTTAAAGAATAAGAACTTTAAATATTGACCTTTCCATCAGCTTCTAAATGTTTTTTTTTTTTGGCAGGAGTATTTTTAAATTCCTCTCAAATAACCTTTTGATAATTAAACTTTATTTTTATATACTCCTTGAAAACAAACCAGTTTGTTGAATCTTTTTGTTCTGCAAATTTAGCAATCATATGAGGTCTTCTGCTTTAACAAAACCAATATTTTAACACTGAGACATCCAAAACTTCCTGCAAATTAATTATCACATAGTACATCCTCAGAGAACAGCAATTACAACACTTGCAAAGTTATCTTAAAGGTTAAAAGAACTTTTCCCAAAGTACTAACTTGGTGTGCTCCAATCTTTTTCTCTCAAAGCTCTAGAAGAGTAGAGATGAGAGGGTAGGCTTGAAGAAGTACAGGAATCCCAGACTGCAGTACAGGAACAATTTTTTTTTTAATTTTACCTCAATTTTTCTTGTAAGACCATGCTTTGGTAAAGATTTAATCTTTTACAGTTAGAATGCCAGGAGATTATACAGAGAATTTAAGTTAAAAGTGTTAAATCTACAAGTGGTGAGCAGACAAAATGGAATTCATTTTTATATCTATTTTTTAAATAACAATGCATTTGTCATTTTTAGAAAAATTTTGAGTTGTTGAATGAAGGAGAGCATGACTGTGGGAACTGATGTACTTTTCACTCATTTTTAAAGACATGATGGAAGTTCAAGGGCAGTGTAAACTCAGGCAGGGCAGGATGTGCTCAATGTCAACCTTTGAGATTATAAATTTTGAAGTCAATTAAAAACAAAAAAGAAAAATAAAAATCCTTTACATAAGCATTTTTTCAAAAATGGGGGGTTTGTGCTTTTTTTTTTTTAATAAATAATCTGTTCTAGAGACATTGTTTTTGTTCAGTCAAAAATAAATCAAAGAAACAACAGCTAAGGCATTTCTGTATAGCCTGAAGTCAGATGCAACAGTTATTTACTCTGTACCTTCAGGAAAGCCAGGAAGCCAAATGCCAGTGGAATTTTTCTCTGTCTCCACAAGAAAACTGTATCCTTTATCAGAGAACAGGAACGCCGTTCTGACCATGACTGTAAAATGAATGCCACAGGAAGAGCCAGAGACCAAGATAAATAATTACAACCCTGTTACAGTCTTTACAAACAAAACCCAATATGACAAAACTCTACAGAACTTTCTGCAGATGAGTGTTTTGTCTCCCAGCAGATGGATGTGATGTACCATGGAAAGATGTTGCCTTCCGTACCCAGCTATGACCTGAATCCTGTGCTGTCTTGCACTTCAGGAAAAGCATCAGGTGTAGATGAGGTGCATCACAGTAAATCAGTCCAAAGTAAACAGCGGAGAAACAAAACCATTCCTCTGCACTAGAAACTTGTGATCACCAACAGCAATGGTTTTATGTGATTGACATGGATGTTAACTAACCCCTTAATCATTGCTTTTCCAGGTCATATCACTGCCAGCTATTGCTTACTCTGACCGACTGGCATGGAAAACTATTCACAAGATTTTGCAAAGTGAAAACTTTAGCAGATAATCTTTCCTCTGAAGAGTTTTGCTGAGTTCTTTAAGCATCTGCCAAGTGTCTCCTAAATGCCTTACTCTGTATTTCCCAAAGCTGGTCTTACTTTAACTGTCAACTTCTTACAATCAATAGCTACAGAGCAAGTGCTACAGACATGAGGATTTATTTGGAAACTTTCTTATCTGGACTATTCATTAACACTGTCCATCAAAGTACATCAAAGTACTCACATTAAAATGAGTACTTTGAACTGAAATCTGGAAGATGAATCCATACTTGTTTTCTGATAAAAATAATGTCCTCTGTTCCAGACCTGTTGCTGACTTGCTGTGCCTATTGGTAATTATAGCTTCTACATATATTGAATTATTTGGTGATGTTATTCTCTAATATCTCTCTTCCAAGAAGAAGACAATGTGCCATACATATAAAATATTTTTGATTGTAGGTGGTGGCTAGTACTTAAATCTGGAGAAAAATGGCTCTCAGAAATTATTTTGATTATTTTGTTTTGCAGAGTAGCCAGCAGTACATTCTCTGCAGTATAGGTAAGACTGTTTAATAAGAGGTTCATTAACAGCTCTGTCTCACCCCACAAAAAACGCAAAATCAACAAGCAACCAGGTGTAGGTATACAACTGAAGGAAGTAATTTTACAGTTACTACTGTAAAATATTCAAATTCTGCATAAGTGTAGCCAGCACAACAATCCAATGCGCTTCCAAGTATTCCCATTACCATTTGCTCATGACATTTTTTGGAAAACAGCTCCAGAAGATAGATGTCTGTCCATTAGCCAAAAATTTAAATGTGGTAACAGTTGTCTAAGGAGTTGTAGGCCAAGTCCAGATAGAAAGCTGAAGCAGCTCAGAGATTGAGCCATCTTGGAAGCAAACAAGACAAAGACGTATAAGATGTGATTGTAACATGGCATCATACATGGAAGAGCTCCCTTATTTTCTACTTTCTCAAATCCCCAAATTACATCATATCATTTTAGAAGCAGAACAGTTTTTTAAACTTAAGCACAGAGCACATAAATATTTAAGGAGAATAAAGGAGCCTCCGAGCATGACACACAAAACCTTCCCATGGCATGACTGCTGGTTATGACAGCTGTCCTTTTTTAGGCTATGTTGACCACTCCAGATGTTCATCTTCAACATTGTGCCTCAAAGTCCCTATGGGAACATCTGTTATCTTGGCTACAGAGAGATGATAAACAGTATTGAGGTCCTGGACATAGACAGAAAAGTATAGACTAGTGCAGCTGTAGTGCAGAGATCATGGGATGTAGTAATAGATCCCTTCTCTTGGTGGAGGCTGGTGGTATTTGATAGTGGGTAGGAAAAACTGACAGAGGCAATGCTGGGAGCCAGTTTCCAGCCTTGGGTAAAGATTCTACTGCAACAGTCTCAAAACAGGGCAGGCAAAGCACATCCCAAAGAGCCTCTGCTGACTCATAGGTGTTAGTGGTGTCAAACTTAACTGGGATCAAGGAACAGTTGCAGACATGCAGTGAATCATTCTTCCAGTTTTATTCTAGGCAAAAACTCCCCACTCCCCCAGCCATATTATTAAAGCATAAAATGTTTTCAAAAACTGCTTCAAACCAACTTTAAGACAACAAAATATTTCCTCCCTGCACCCTTTTCTTCCAAGTTACTTAGAGAAGCTTGTCTCTTTCTATCGTTCTGTTCGTTGTGTCTCTTTTTGTTCCCATCCATTAGA
Organism: Leptocoma aspasia; assembly: GCA_013399835.1. Classification (NCBI taxonomy): domain Eukaryota; kingdom Metazoa; phylum Chordata; class Aves; order Passeriformes; family Nectariniidae; genus Leptocoma; species Leptocoma aspasia. The sequence goes on from VXAX01000821.1 coordinate 222,212, forward strand.
GGGAAGGGCTTCACCTTCCAATTCTTATTGAGAAATGTAGCATATCCGAGCAAGGCATTAAAACACTCCCTCAGAGATCTATTTATTTATCTTTAAATTCCATCTGCATTGATTAGGAGAATGGGATTATTTTAACTGAAATTGCGATAAAGGATTTATTGTCTCATAGTATTACCGCTATCCAAATATTACTAGCATGTTATCTGCAGATGGATTTATGTGCTAGTATAAAAAAATGGGTTTATAGTTCTTCTATTATCTAGAACACAAGTTTTTAAAAGTCTGGAGATTTTACAGACAAAATTAAGAAAAATTATTTAGGCAGCTAAATTCCTTTTGAGCTCAGCATGACTTTAGGAAAATAAATGCAATTTGGGACCTCAGAGACCTGGCTGACTCAGGCTATTTTTTGGCTTCCCAAATCTACAGTGGCAGATTACGTGAATGATTGCTGGTTTAGCATCCCATTTGTAAACCAGACAATACTCTTTGCAAATATTTTTTTAATATTATTCCACAATAAAAGAAAAGAAAGAGAAAATAAGCCTTTCATACATAAGGAGCTCCCCAAAGGAGCTGCATTGCAGGAAGTTCAAAAAGTTACATGAAATAGAAGTATGCCAGATGTGCCTGGAATACTATGCACTTCTGACCATCACTTTTCCAGTTTTTGTTGGTCTGAAACTCAGACTAATGACTGTCAAATTTCAAGCTAGTGAAACAATTTTCATCACGCCTTGATGTTTGGAGAATAAAGTCAACAGAAATTGTCATGTACTACATGAAAATGTTCTCAAGTTCCAAGCATTGAGTGAGGGCAGTCAAGGGATTATAACTGTTAGCGGCAATGTAAACTGGCATAAATGCCCAAGCAAAATTACTCACATCACCTCAAACTTCTTTTTACAGAACCCTGTGAAATAAGGCTCCTTTCTATTAACAGTTTTAACTCGGTGCTGACACTACAGTGAACATTATTTTCTGGTTTCACTGTTCTGAAAGAATTGAGGGAAAAAGAGGCCACCACACTAAGGCCTAGGAGACAGAGTGCATTATGGAGCTGAAAGACAGACTTATCAGGCGTAATCTGCTAATCATCAAACAGATGGAAAATTTCAACACTCGAATATAGAAGGTGCTATTCATTAAAGAAACTGTTGCTTAGAAAACCAAAAACTTGCTTGATTTTGCTAGTGCAAGAAATGGATGGGTTTTTTTCATCATCTACGAACTTTTTTAAATTGAAAATTAAATACTACCTCAACAGACTTCTGAATTTCTTCCCACCCAGGCTTACTAAAGATCCAGATGTTACCACCTCGATGGCTGATATTTGACCTCTTTCTCGTAATGGTTTCACACTTGATATTTCCTGTCTTTTGTACCATCTGGTTGCGATGAAAGCATTCCAGGGATTTGCACATCTCAGTCTAGAAATCTTATGTAAAAACCTGCTTATGCAGCTCTGTAAATCTGTTAGATCTTTAATATCTTGACCACTTCAACAGTACCTTCCCCTGCAGGATGTAATTTGCTGATTTTGCTGACACTGAAGCTAATACCACTCAGGAAATCTCTTTCATCTCTGTTGTAGCAGCATGCTCTCGTATAATGGATGAGGAAGACTACAAGGCTATGTAATTCTGTGATTAACCTCAATCCTTCCATGTTGCTCTATCTTTGTGCAACTTTTAATAAGACTCAGATTGGAATCTATCTTTTCAGGACTTTTTATAGTCATTATGGAGGTCAAACTTCAAAGGTACTCCTTGTAAAACCTTGATGAGTAAATATTCATAACAAATTTTCAACAAAGGCACAATTCCAGTCCTCAGAAAAACATGTCATGCATAAAACCATCAAAATAAAATAAAAGAATAGGGGATAGATGTAGCATCAGAGTATTTTTAACCAAAAGTTATTGATGTGTTATTTTTCATATCAACTCCCCACAGTTTTTTGACGCTGTTTTATGTCCCAAATCATTATCCAAAGCTGTTTGATAGAAAGAACTTGTGCTGTTACATCATTGTGCACATTTGCTCTTTTGGGACACTGTTTCACTACATGTCACATATTATTTTTCACATAAAAATGGCCCAAAAGATATGTTTCTGGGGCTTATGAAAATGCCCCCCTCTTGGTCCTTTCACAACATGAGAGAGCCCTGTCTAACAAACCTTTGGCAACAGTAGCTCACAAAGAGTTGCTGTGAGCAGCTCTAGCTTTGATTACCTGGGTCAGTGGATCACAGGATCTTGATCCTGAACCTTTTTTCCCTTTAACCCCCAAAGTCTTGCAATTTTTATGAGAAACCTGAATGGTACCTGAAAGGAACTCAAGCATACTGAACATACCCAAAGTGGTGGTAATGCTTGATGGCAGCCCCTTAAGTTATTTAAGAAACATATTTCTGTGCAGTTCAGTGCCCTTTTTTGCAGATGTACCTCGATTGGCATTTACTCTGCAATGTAAACCAATCCAAACTAAACTCATATCTCTTTTTCACTGTTTCTTTCTATCTTAAGGTGAAATACTGCAAACTAAGACTTGTGAGATTAATGCTGTCCTGGTGATGTTGCAATGGTGAGAAGAGAGTGACTAAACCAGACAATAAAACTTTTTTATTGCCTAATAAGCATTAAACCATGCTTTCTGTCAATTGCTCTCAAGTGGCATCATACAGCCCCATCTCCCCAGAGTATAACTGCCCAGAATTTCCAGGCAGCCGTGAAAAAGAGCTGTGAAGCTGTAGTTTCTTTGAAGTGGCATGAGCTCATTTTTAAAATAGCTTTGAGCCATCACCCATATTTCCAACTGTTGTTTTACCAGGTCAGTGATTTCCACCTCAGCGGGCTGTCTAACTCTTCTCTGCTGTCCCATGACTGGGTCAGCTCTAACTGCATCATTCCTGATCAGCATTTAACCAGACTGCTCTTAGCAGTCTCCAAAATATTTTTCCTCTGGTCATTTACCTCATTCTTTGCTTCCCATGCTCCTAGGGGTGCCCTAGCTGATGTTCAACCCATATGGGTATGAATTACCCTATGGGTATGAAAAATGATTGTTCTCTTCACCTTATCAGGAGTTTTTCTTGGTTTGGAAACCTGTGATGTCCCTGATTAGCCATTCCATCTTCAGGAAAAACACAAATAAATCCAATCTTTCTTCCAAGACTATTTTCCAGGCTCATGCTCTTTGTTATTACTCTTCTCTGTACTCCTTCCAAGTAGTTATGTCCTTCTCAATGTGCAAGCCCCCCAGCTAGACACAGTTTCAGGTGTGGTTGTGCTGAAGCACAATGCTTGGGCTTTTCCATCCATGTGTCTTATTGGCCATCCTCTATGTAGCCCAGTTTTTGTTTTTCTTGTAGCTTTACAATTCTGTTGACTCATATTCAGCTTGTAGACCATTTCCTACTGGTGCGCTGCCTATTTTCTACTCAGTGTCTGCACACCCCACTCTTGTCCCTGTTGAAAAATGTTTTGTTTCATTTTGTTTCCATGATGTGTTTCCAGTATGAAAGATTTCTTTGAGGTCTAACCTTGCACTTCTCCCCAGCTTGGTGTCATTCACAGATTTAGTACAATACCTTATTCTGTCTTTGGATCAGACCTGTAAATACTGCATCATATCAGACTCAGATTAAATCCTTGTGAAACTCTCCTCCCTGCATCTCTTTGACTCCACAGATTATGTGATTTTCTAGAAGCTTTGGCCTGCTCCAGAATCTTCCAATTGTCTTGACCATGCTTCTCTAGCATATTTATGAGTGTTATGTTTAAGATATATGACACCTACTGCTTTTGCTTTGCCCACAAAATCTACAACTATGGGAAATTAAATTTCAGAGAAAGGTAATTAATAGCTGTGGTGAACAGCAACCAGTTAGACCTTCTGTAGAAGGACCATCTTGACTGGTATTTCATATTAGAAATAAATTGAATTTCCAAAAATACACCCTGAAAATAAGTAACATGTCACCAATTTTTAGCCCAGCAGCTGCAGACCACCCTCAGGAGAAGGTCACCAGACATGAAAGAGGTTTGTTTGAATACTCACACAGAAATATGGGGAGGTTGTTGCAGCTCTTCTTAAACTGGGCCAGAGCTGGCAGTAGGCTAAGTGCTCTGGCAGTCACATTTTTAACATTTGTGGATTTTATATGTGTGTATGAGCCAAACTGAAACCTCATGACAATATCTTAGACACTGGTAGCAGGTCACGAAATCCCAAACCCCAAAATTCAAGACTTGTTTACCCAATAGCAGATAAGTGTAACACATCTGCTTTTAAAGGTTTTGTTGCTGGAATTTTTTGTAAAAAACAAAGAGCCTAGAAACATGACACTTCTCATCAAACATTTGGTTATAAATGATGCTTAATTAGACAAAGAAAATATTCCCAGGGCTTCACTAACCACACGTCAAATTTAAAAAATGGAGCAGCTGCATTCCTTGTTTTGGGGGAGTACTCCACATTTGAAGCTACGAGTGTTTCCTCACTCACTCACATTACATGAATCCATTATCTACAAAATAAAGGGAAATTAATTTGTTTTTCTCTGTATGAATAAGCAGCTTTCTTAAATTCACCTTTCCTACCAGTCAAGAGAGCACTAGGATTTCTTGGACCACAAAGGTCAAGTCCTTGTATTACTACACTTCCCTGTCACAAGCACAGGGTTGCTCCGTCTTAAAAATAATCATGTTGTTTTGCCTCCCGCTGCTCCTATGAATAGGGTGTTGCAAGACCCCCTTACTCTAACAGTTAGACTCTAACAGTTTTCCAGCTTGAATTTATTCATGCCTAGTTTCTAATCTTTTGCTGGAGCACAAGGTCAGTGGCGGTCCATATTACTTGCATCTGATGGTGCATGCCTCTCTTCCCCTGCTTCCATTTCAGCCCTACCAGGAATGGATATTCAGTGAAGAAAACCAGTGGGGAAAGCCACAAGGGTTATGCTGGAATCTTTCAAGTACTGGATGTAACATTAACTGAGCAATGTCTGAGTCAGTGAAGCAAAGCATTCACCCTAGCATTGATTATCTTTCCCATCACTGTCAGCCACTTCAGCTCTCTCACAGAAATTCATTCAGCTTGGTTAAAATTTCTGGGAAGGGAAGGTTTCCTCCGTTGCCTGTCCAAGTGCACAGCTCTTAGAGTGGAAAACAAGGACGAGTCACTTTTAGCAAATGGCTAACGGAACTTGTCTTTATTTCTGGCTCCTTGAAATCTTTTCTTCTCACACACAGGGCTCACATGTGCTATGCTACTATCATGATCATGGTGTGTTAGCACTCCCCAGAGACAGTCCAATCTTAAATATAATTCTTTAGGTCAACAGGGAGACTCCATAGGTCTCCGCCAGCCCTCCTGGAGATGCCCTTCCCCAGGGCCTTGAGCAGTAACAATGATATGAGACATGGGGAAGGAATGACCCAAAAGTAAAGGAAGTCTGTGCATGTTTGTGTTCTAAAGCTGCCTGAGCATTCAGCTGTACAGCACTGCTCAGCCAGGCTCCTCAGGCCAAAAGAACCTGGCAGGGTGATCTGGGGTGGAACCTCAGTGTAGCCTCCTGGGATGCAGGAGAAGGATACCAAGAAGAGAGCATTGCCCTGGAGGCTTTCAAGGCCCAAAAGGACACAGCCTTGTGCAAAATGGTCTGAACTCAGCTCTGACCCTTCTTTGAGCAGAGACTTCATGAGATCCCTCCCTGGCTGAAGGACTCTGGGAGTCTGCACACACAGAAGACACAGATGGGTAATCTAACCCACGACCAGCTCATGGCTAACATCCTTCATGCACATGAATTCCCAAGTGTCAGCCACTAACAAGCTCTTCTATTGTGAGCTGCAAATGAAGAAAGGTAAATATTCCAACACTAAAAATACAGAAACAGTCACGTCCAAGATGGAACAGTCATCGTTACTTCAAAGTCGATACTGGGTATTGGACAACTGAATCACGCTAAAGAGCTGTAAAAAATAAGTTGGCCTCTGCTTTCAGTTACAGAAACTTCGTTGCCTTACGCTGAGATTCTGGCAACCATATTTCCTGGATATCATCTATTGGAAAATGATTGATTCCTCTTTGACACAGCATCAGATCATCTTTGGAATTTAAGTTTCCTTATGTTTGGCAAGCAATTTGAATTATTAAGAAATGGAAACATCAGAATACAATTGTTGAGTAATAAACTCTATAGCTACATGATCCAAGTGACAGACCTGTACAGTATCACCTGTTTAATGCTGGCTATTTTTAAGCCTAGAAAAGCATTTTATTTCCGTGCAATACTGTTGTTTGCTGTCAACTTGCCCAACAGAATGTTTCTAGATGCCACAACTTCTCCAGAAAGTTCTTTGCACCCATAATGTTGCAGGCAGAATTACTAAAACCAGTGTTGCCGTTGCTGACCCCTTTTGTTATATGATCAATTCAGAAGCTGATAAATTTTTTCACCATTTTGACATTATGGTGTTTAAAATAAATTTATCCAGAATTATTCCTTCATTGTATTCAGTCTTGCAGTCAGAAAGCAAAACCTAAGACTGCATGTAAATTGGCCCTTGCTTATAATACACAGTGTTCTAGTAAAAAGACTAAGTATGTGGCTGCAGCACAGTACATTTGCCACACTCCTTCTGTTTGTTCCAGAATCTCATGCTAATGCCTGTTCCAAGCAGAATGGGTGATCCCCTGTTCTGTATTGGTTTCATACAATTCACTTGAGTAAATTCACAAGGTATAAATGTTTAATGTGACTAGACTATTTCTCCCAAACAAAACGTAAGTAAAATATACAAAAGAACCAGAAAATGTGTTCCCTTCCCAAATTAAACATCATACTATTGCATGTCTTGTCTGTCTCCAATAAAGACCATAGACTATAATATTACAGCACTTTTAAGCCTTTCACATTCCTGTGAATGCATAAAGATTGCATATCCATTTCTGACTGCAATGGTACCTCAATTTGTTGCATAGGCTGTATTGAAATACTCCGTACAAAGTTCCTGTTTTGAGGGAAATTTTCTTTATATTTCAGTTCTCTTTTCTCTTTTCATTTGACAGGTCTCAGTTCCTGCTCTTCCACTTTCAAATGCCATTTGCATCCCTCTATTGTATCTCAGAAAACTGACGGTTTCTGCTCAGTTGCTTCAAGTTGCCATGCTAGAGCATCATGCATCACACAGGGGATGGGGAGTCTATATTATGCAAGATCTGGGACCACATGGAAAGGTATTTTTTGGGTTGAGTTATTGGCCAAGAAGACCCAATATTGGCAGCCCTTTCCTGGGTATCCAGTCTATACATGACTCCCTAAACACCTCAAGGCTGAAACTAGCTCAGACTCAGCCTTCACACATCATTGTTGTGCTGGTGGAGCTGGATTGAGCATGAAAACCAAAGGCAGGCTACAACTGGTGGCATTGTGGGTCTTTTGCAAGACTTGCTGAAGCTTTTTGAGTATTCAATCTGGGGAAACATCAACACTAAAAAAGGTGTTATCCTGTGAAAAGCAATGGTTTTGTTGCAGTTTCCTTCACCAGCCCTTAGTCCTTAAACTAACTTTGTTGCCATTCTGTTGCAAATCAGGCTTCTTCAACCATTACTCCATCAAAAACCTGCCAGAAGTAGCCCTATTCCTCTTACTGAGGCCAAACACTTTATTTCCTCAGTTTTAATTTCATCAGCCACTGCTGAACTTTACCCCAGGCCTTTTCCAGGGTAAAGTCCCAAGCCCCACTCCTGGGCCAGCACTTGGAGACCTCTCAAAATATCTGAATTGTTGCCCACAAGCAACATGCTGGCTTCATTGGATGTTGGAGTGGACACCTCTGTCTCACAGCAAGCCTGTGATGCCTCAGCCTCACAGGGCCACCATTGCAGAGAGAACATGGAGCTACTCAAGCACGAAGGGTAAGTCCTGAGACAATTTGGTTCTGCCACAGCTGTGTGTTCAGCTCAGTTGACCTCTCTGATGTATATGTCCTACAGGGGCTGAGCAAACTTCTGGTGCCAACAGCAACATACGTTTCTGGAGCTTAATTTAGGACGGCACCTATTGACCCTGGTTGTGTCTTCTTTGGGTACACTGGGTAGTTCTGATCTGTAGCAAGCCAATGGTAATGGGCTGTTTGCCCAAGTGCACTTGCCACATGGCCACTGCCATCATGTTCTTTCTTTTCACTACAGCTGGGTTCATGTTTTGAAAACTCTGCTTTTCATTCTTCAGGAATTTATTACATTACCAAATTAATCTTTGGTACATCTTCTTTATCTATAAAAGTCATGTCTACGAATTTTAGAAGTGTAATTGGAAATGGAGTGCATTTTCCCACTAGGGTTTACTTATATACCCAAAGTAGCTTCAGAGATTTTTAGAGAACTTTACTTTTATGATACAAAACTCATCCAAAACTTGGCAGGACATGTATCTAAAGGAAATGTTTCAAGGGGGATGACAGCATTGCTGTGTATTTTCTGCTTTCACCTGCAGAATGAAGAAAGGTTCAGCCATAAATAACTTCCAGGCTACATGTTCTAGTAGAAATATAACCATTTTATCAAGTAAAACCAGATTCAATGTAAAAATCATACCTTATAATTTGTTCAGACAATCTGATTTATAGGCACTGCTGTACTTGCTGCTAGTCATTCTGATTGCACCCTTGTACTTCTCTGTGTGTTCCTAACACTATCTCACTTTGTGGCAATAAAATCTTGTGGCACTTTTATTGGTGCTTTCCCTCAGTTTTTTGATAGAAGTTGATTTATAGCTAGTCACTCAAAGCCACATCCTCTACTTAACAGAAATTTGTTTAAATAAATTAGCCATTAATTTTTACAGTGCAGCACATTACCTTTCCTTTTTTTGTATCCACATATCTGTTGGATGAGAAATATGTGAAATAGAATTGGTACCGTTTTGTCATCATTCTTTTATGTTGGGCAAAAACTTTCAGGGGTGATACAGTGTCTCGAAAGATTTAAGTGGGTGATCCTGTGTCAGGATGAGATTTTATGTACAGTATTTCTTGCCAGACAATATATGTGTGTGTGTATATATATATATATATGGTATAAAAGTATACAGAATACCATACTGTAATCAATTTATGGAAATATTATTTTTTCCCACCTCTTTTTCCAAGCAGGTACAGTACCCCTCTGTACACAACAAGGATTTCCACTGAGCTGTATTCCCAGTAATCTGGAACTCATTCTTGTCATGTGCTGCTGAAGAAGAAATGATCATGTATTTAGGTTGTTTGGGAAGGCAGAGGCTACTAAGCACAGGGCCTGGAAGAGATGGGATGTTTTGGAATTTCTAGAAAAGGACAGTGGTTTGATTTGCATAGTTTTGCTGCTGACTGGTGGCACAAAATACAGACAGCATCTGTTTTATTGCATCACCATTACTGGACATCACGTGATATGATAAGACTGACCCACCCTGGAATGACTAATCGAGTGGGATGCTTTAAAAGGTTTTTTTCTTTTTTACAACCCTCAATTACAGAAACCACATTTTCCAGGGTAAAAAACAGTAACTTTTAAGCATGTGTGAATGTGTATGTGTGTTGTGCTTTTTGCCTTTTGGATTTTTTTTTGTTTCTAACAAAAAAGGCGTTCCTGCCCACTAAAGAATTTGGTCAGAGAGACTTCTTGTTTTTAAACCTGTAGTGAATCAACATGAATCATCTAATTTTAGCCATCATCTTTATAGTTTGAAGCAGAAAGTAAGACTTACTCCCTAGGCAAAGCAAAAATGTATTTCCTGGCTCCTGCAGCTTGTCGCCCCATTTGTTTGAGATACACAGCCACGCTACTTTTCCCGCTTTCAGCTATGCCTATTGGAACTGCAGCTACACCATTTCCCAAGAATATGCTTGGTGCGTCAGCTAACCTTTAAATATTAAAAATGGAGAGTGGCTCTGCAAACTTATGCCAAAATGGAAAGGTGTAAGGAAACCGCAGTCTGGAACAAGAGAACTTGATGTTCCTAATGCTGAGGCCTCTCTGCATCTTTCAGCACAGAGGCCATGGGTGGTTTCTAGAAATAATATTGTGTTTGTAGCTGTGCACTGCTAGAAAATGGTTTTCAGACGTACCTGTTTATAACAAAGCCCCAAGCAATAAGCAACCATCTTTTTTCTCTTTTCCTGCTGAAATCGGCATGCTTAACCCCTCAGTGAGGCCTAGGTCACATCCCTGCAGGATGCATGTTCTAGTGACCTTGGTGGGGCTTAACCTTAGCATGCAGCAGCAGACTGAGCATGGGACAGCCACCATTTATTTAAGATATTCGAGTCCATTTAGATCTCTTCAGCAGTTTTGTAAGAGTTTGAGAGTAAATGTTGACGTTCACCACAGCTGTGGTCCTCTATGTAAATTTATCATGGGGAAGATTGAAAAGACGTCCTACTAAACACCACATGGCAATAATAACTATCCTTCCAGCCTGGTTGTTTAGGCTAAGTAGAGCAGGCAAACAGTTGCTGAGCCAGGTTTTGGACTGCTGAATTATTTGGAGATTGCTGTCTAACAGGCAGCCTATGGAAAACCCCCAGTCTTCACAGAGAGCGAGAGGCCAGACATCAGATGTGGCAGGATCCATGATGTCTGACCATATCCATAAATAAGTTTGGGGCTTTACAGACCATCTTTATATGCGACACATATGGTTTGGCTTTTTGGTTATTGTTTCTTTGTCTTCAGTAAGGTTTGAATCTACTCAAAACTGGGGAATGGGAAGAGGGATTTCTTTGTTTACAGCATCTATCCAAGAACATACCTCCACAGTAGTTATCCACCTCTTCTAGGAGCCTTAAGACTTTTCCTACATGTTTTGGGAAAATAAGGTTTTGGCACTAGTGTGGTGATAAACTCCGTGTTAGCAACCTGATCAGTCTTTCTCTGCCTGAAGGTACTGGGATGACAGAACAGACCATAGGGCACTAATATTTTACACAGAAAAAAGTGAAGTAATGTCCTTCTTCCACCTCAATTTTATCTAAAATTCCTTCTAGCCATACTTTTCGGGACATGCTCTTGGACATGAAAACAGCACCCTCACAGACAGCTTTAGGGATGAAATATCCTTTTGGTGATTTCCTAACCTGGTTCATGCACACTTTCTTGACAGTTGTAGAGAGGGACAACATATTTTCTGCAGACCTCTTATGCTACCCAAGTTATTTTAAACAATTACAAAAGACCTCCCACCCCTCTGAAAACTTCACCCTTTAAGTACCCCCACAGGGGAAGTCTGCAGCTGGAGCTCTAGGGATGCCAAAATACAAGCAAACTCCTTCAGGCAAATCCTGGGGAAATAAAAAGCAAGAGAAATGCTAGAGAACAGGCCACAGCTAGGCCCTCCAGGGCTTATATTCCTGTCAGGTATATGCTCTAAAACAGTGGAGAGGGGTTGTGGTTTGTAGTCTGTAGTCAGCTGGTGGATCAGCTGCCTTCAGGGCCTCCACAGGCTGTCAAAAGAAAACAAATGGTGGCTGCTGTGGCTGCAGCCCAGGGAATCCCTTGAGCCACTGGTCACAGTCTTCACACCCCAAGCTTCAAACTCACAGTAACAAAACAACTTCCAGCCCAGAGAGCTGAAGGCAGACAGGTCCTATAAAAGCATCCTAATATGTTATGGGAAGGATCCCAGCCTGCTGTAAAGGTAACAGTCTGTCCGCAAAAACCACTGGTATTTTAGGGAGTTTTCCTGCTCACTACAACAGCTCCTTTGGATCCATAAAGACAGGGCTGACAGGGCATAGAGCAAGTGCAGGACAACCTTCACCACCTCCCACTCTGGCTGCACCATTTTCCCAAGGGACATCTGAAACAACAGAGCTCACTTCAAGTTGGGGATCTCAAGAAAAGTTATAAATATGTCCCAAGCCTTGCCTGATTTATTAAAAAGGACTGCCTTCTAGGCAAATGGCCAAAGATTACCCCTAAAATAAGCTGCAGACAAAGTCCAGGATGTGTAGTAAAATCTACACGCTCTCTTCTTCTGTTTCTTCCCTAGAAGCCATTATGGAGCTGAGAGTATAGCTGGAAAGTTATAAAGAATTCCAGAAGCAGTATGTAGCCCTTTTTCTTGCTCCCTAATCCTGCAAGATGGTCTGACTTCAGAAACTTAGGAGGATTAGTCAAGGTTTCAGGACAACACAAAATACTGTGCCATGCCTTAGCAACTCTGCCTTGATGGGCTGAGCAGGTGAGCTCCTGCTTCCAGGGCTGCCTCCAGGACATGCATCTGCTGCCCTCTCTTTCTGCTCCTGCTGAAGTATCCTGGGATACTGATGCTCCTCAGGTCTCAGCAGGGCTTGAAGAAGGTGCCCCTGGCTGCACTTTCAGGTACCACTTGGTCCCTATTAGCAGCTCTGACAGTAGAGTCTGCCCCATCTCCTCTTAGGGCAGGACAATAGGGATTGCATGTTAAGTGCTGCTCACAGACTTATCAGCCACAGCTTTTGGGCTTCCTATTCTTTAGGATAGCAAACTGGATTAAAAAAAAAAAAAAAAAGGCTTTGAAAAATTAGTTATTTATGCTTTTGTAAAAATCTGACACACATTTGGAGATACTGGTGGTGTTTTTGTGCTGGCTTTACAGTTTGTGCTTTACCACAAATTTCCTATGGCTGTAAAGACAAATACAAGCATGTAATTAGCATGGTTTTCATCATCCAGTGGCATTAACTGGCTGGTTATGGTGGCTTTTGTACTCCAGTTCCTAGCCACATTCTAACATTCACTCATAAGTTTGGTCCCTGAGTCAGATCCATAGTTCATGTCTTATCATGGTAATGTTTCCCTTAGCTCTTCTGTACCTTGCCAAACCTGTGTCTGCTTGCAGTTACTGTATACATACACAAAAAAAAAAAAAAAAAAGCCCTAAAGCAAAACTTAATGTAAGCACAGAGAAAACTCAGCGTGAATACTGATGAATGATTGATTTAGAAGAAATATGTGCTTTGATTAAGACTTTTATTAGATGAGCTTTTAAGGTGTTGGGTAGAGTAAAACAAAGCAACCATTTTGCAGGGAAATCACAGGAGGTTAAGTGGAGAGATTGTTAAATATCCACATTCATTGACTGGAAAGGGGTCCAGGAGAAAATGACCTATGGTCACTGGTCAATGACTGAACATGAGCCAGTTTTTTCCCAGCTGGTCAAGAAGGTCATCAACATCCTGGCCTGCATAAAAAATAGTGTGGCCAGTGGGGCCAGGGTAGTGGTTGTCCCACTGTCCAAGTACAGGCCATAGGTGGTGAGGCTGTGCCTCAAATTCTGTGTTCAGTTCTGGGTCCCTCACTACAAGAGAGCCATTGAGGTGGCGGAACATGTCCAGAGAAGGGCAACAACGCTTGGGAAGGGTCTAGAGTGTAAGTCATATCAGGAGAAGAGGAGGCTCAGGAGAGACCTTATCACTCTACAACTCCCTGAAAGGAGATTGTAGCACAACGAGGATCAGCCTCTTCTCCCAGGCAACTAGTGACAGTACAAAGGGACAGTCTCAAGCTGCATCAGGGCAAGTTCAGGTTGGACATCAGAAGGAGTTCACAGAAAGAGTGGTCAAGCGTTGAAACAGGCTACCCAGGGAGATGGTGGAGTCACTACCCTTAGAAGTGTTCAAGAAATGACTGCACATGGCACCTAGTGCTTTGGTTTAGTTGGAGTGGTGCTGTTCGGTCAAAGGTTGGGCTCAATTATCTTGGAGGGTTTTTCCAACCTTAATGATTCTATGATTTTTATTCCTACCAGAAATGGTCTGGCCATGGAGATAGTAATGGAGCTCCATAGCTGTGCCTCTTCTCTGGGAACAGATGCTAGTGACACACAAAGAGGAAAGCAAAACCTTCCTTGCACTCCTGAGCACTTACACATAAATCTGTGCTTTACTACAGTCAAAGGAAATAGAGATTGAGTTACTTTTTCTATCATTAATTTGATATAATTACCATTTTCATTTAAGGAGTAATGACTTGAGATTTTTTATGGCGATAATTAAGTTTTGATCAATTGACAATCTCATGGTAAAAAACATTTTAAATAATTCACCTACCCATACATAAATAAAATATTAATTTTTATTTCTTGAATAACACTAAATAATTATTAAATTAGTAATACTTTATTAAATGAGCCAATAAAATCAGTGGAACATGATTTAAAATGCCCCTTGAAAAGACATGAGCTCTTCCAGTTGTAGGTGTAAAATATGAAAGGAACTTGATATCAGAGAAAGTAAACTTTACACAGTTAGACCAACCATAATAAAAGCCTTGCTGTCCTTTCATTTAGAGTGCAATGGAAGCCCGTAAGTGCATGAATCTTGACACAAAACTTTAACTGCGTAAGTCATAGGCTTTTACAAGTGCCAGACAGCAGCAAACCCTTTTGTGTAAGGGAAGTTTTACTGTGATCTAGATGGGGAAGGAAGGTTCAGCAACTGAAAGCAGAAAGTTACTCTCGTCTTCATAAACAACTCCTGCTTAGAAACTCTGTAGATCCAAATTGTCTATAATAAATAAAGACAATACAGCTGAAGAGATGAGTTTTTGTCAATATATCATTATCTGCAAGAGATGACTTTTCTAAAGTTCCCTGACACACTAAGTGAGCTGAGTAAGGCAACTGGCTCTGTCACACTGCCCACTTTCCTTCCTGAACTGAAATCTGCTCTTTGAGCAAGTCTGGAAGCCAGAATTTTACAGACTAAAACATGAAGCACTGTCTGGCTTGATCAAAAGAAACATGAACCAGTAGCATAGCATAAAGGTCTTCACATGTTCTGGGATAAGACACAAGCAGCTTTATCCCCCAGACTTTGACGTAGTACTACAGGATGATTCACACTAAACAGAATAAAAATGCCAGGTAATTTATGACCACTGGGTGAGTAGTCTTTCCTCTTTCCTCCCCATTCTTACCTTTCTTCCTTCCCAGGTCCAAGAGGTTGGCTGATTTAGGGACCTGTAGCATCAAGTATATAATTTCCACTACTGCTGCAATAAGTTTAAAAGGTTTTCCAGACAACAGTGTAAGCAAGCAACTGCAGTTCAATTTCTCAGGATCATTATTTGCAATGTATTCTAACTCAGCACCAAGGTCACACAGTTCCTTTTGTCCATAAAACTATTTAAACTGAGACATTGGGAACCTTGTTCCCCACCTGAATGTCTTTTAATTTTTTTTTAACATGTAAAGGTAAACTCTGAGGTTTAACATGTAAAGGTTACTCTGAGGTAACTCTGAGGTTCAGTGTGAGGAGTCTTGGAATATTAATAAGAAACGGAATTACAAAGGTTATGACAAGTACCCAATGCACATGTGAACAACCCCAGCTATTTTTAAACTCTGCTTTCTGCCCAAGCAATATACAAACACTAGAAAGCTGTATAGTCTTACTTTGACTGAGGTCGGGCAGGTGGAACAGTTATTAAAAGAAAGGCTGCAGTGCCTGGAGGTTTCATTTCCTTGTACAAACATGAGGGTACATTGGAGCATGTGGTGTTGATGATACTGTGGGGACAAAGCACAAACTACTCAGGCCATTAAAAACCCACATCCCAGACTATGCCACATGGCAGCACAGAAGAAAACCGAAGCATTTCTTGCTAACACAAACCAATTAAATTATTTTTAGCTTCTGCAAAAACAAAAAACACAGCAAAAAAGCAGCCACACTGGTCACTGAGACAATAAGCATTTCTAAGATTAGTCTTGAAATTCTCTAAATACATGCACCCCTCCCCCACCTCCCAAAAGGAAAATCATAGTAACCATTAGTGTGTCTGCATTTATGACTAAAGATCGTAACACAAAGGTTTAGATTTAAGGTTGAAGGGTTTACTTTTCCTTCTGCTGTGCAGAAGAAATGGTTTTGCTCTTCTTTACTCCCAATACAATGACCTATGTGGCCATTTTCTGTGACTGCATATTTAGCAGGGTGACATAAAGGATCTCTGATACGTTTTATTTTCTTGAGAAGCAAGTTAATGTGTGTGTGTCTGCATGTAGATCTGCATACATATGTAAATGTAAGAGCCCCATGTATGAACATCAGGGCCAAAATGTAAGAACAGGGGATGAGGAAAACTTTCTTTCGTAACCAATGAGTATGCTTAAAAGCAGCCCTGACATTTTGAGGAGAATTGCAAAGCACAGTGCAGGTTTATGCAGTGAAAGTATCCACTGAGTGTGCCATGATAATACTGATTAAAGAAAGACAACTTGTGAAAGACTATGGTTGGCTGTCATATGGCTCCTAGAAACAGCAGACAAAAAAACCAGCTGGACTTCAGATAACATGGGTTAGTGTTCTTTGAAAATTTCCCCTAACATTATAAAAGGTGAAATTCCTGTTCCATTAACATGCAGTGACATGAGCTGTTACTTCTACAACCTGAAATTTAGTTTGGCTGTTGTAAATTTTGCAAAAATAAAGACATAATGATATATTTTTAAACTATTTGCATCCATCACCAGCACATATTTCTCAGAACTGCCAGCTTAAGCAGTCACCCTTTGCCTTGCAGAGGTCTGGCTGATGGCCTGGGGCAAGAGCAGCTCCCCTCTGAGAGTTCAGGGTGTCTGGCTGCTGTCTCCATCTGATCCTAGATGGCTCACAGAGGAATCTTTGGAGGGCTGATGCACATGGACTGGTGGGCGGTCCTATATAGACCTAATTCATGTCCCTAGTTACTGTATTTTGGGATATTTCACTTGAAAATCATTGGGTTCCTAAAGGTGGGGAAACGGGTATTTACTACCCTGTGGGGAAAACCATAGGCAAATCCACTGTGCACAACATGCCCAGAGTGAATGGCCACCCTAATTAGAGGCTAAGGCCATAGATTGTCAAAACATTGGGCAAAGAGGGTTTTTTAAGAAAGGAAAGGACTCCTTTTAGGAAACCTTAATTTTTTATGTGGCAAGGACTCTGTGTGGATCCCACATGCCACTGCACCCTCTTTAAGGAAATCACTGACTGACATAGACTGTTACAAGGTCCACCCAACCACCAGGACTAGAGGAAATCACTAGCAATAAGCAGAGCAAGCAAGCCAGACAGCTGCAAGGATGCTCAACAGAGGAAATGAGCTTTTATGGTGAAAAGCACAACCAGTGGGGAAACTTGGTGCAGTAAAGCTCAGTAACAGTAGGTCTCTGTGGCCTGTGACAAACTTCTTTTCCCACCACAGTACCCAAGAGGTAAAAAAATAAAATTTTACAGCCATATGTCCTTCACAACCAGTCTTCACTGTGTGGGATGACATACAGTGCAAGATGCATTTTTCTGGAGAACAGTTGCTGGGTAGGTCAGTTGTCACCAAGGGAGGTAAACACATGCTTGGTAATGTTTGCCGCAACAAAGCATTATTGTTGGGACATTTATTGACATTTCTCTGGTGGCTTTGGAAGGGCTTGTGTTCTGCTTCTCATGCTCCTTTCCATGGTTTATGTTGCTTGCCATTAACACAGTCCTGTGCCTTCATGTCAAGGCTTGGCTCAGCAGCATCTGCTCCTCCAGCTTTATTTGAACACCAAGGAAAAAAAATCACTTCCCTTCTCTGTGCCAGCTCCCCTCCTTTCCCACTCCTAGCAGAGCAGCACTGCCTGGCATAGTCCATCACCTTCAGTGATCTCCTGTGCAGGCTGGATAAGCCTTGCACACTCAGTTGATACGTCTCAGTAATATTTTCTCTCCATTTTCTGCACCAAGAACTTGATATGGGCAGTTCCTGTGATGATCAGGAGGAAGCCAAATCCATGTCCATCCATACATTGTGCTGTTTGGTCTTTCAACTTCTGATGGTTACAGGCTATGAACCATCTAAATTTGTTCTTTCAATTTCTTGGTTGTTAGTTCCTTTCCTAACAGTGGTAGTATTCTTCAAATCTGAATCTCTTCCTTGCTGTCCCTGATTCTTTGCAGTAACAGTACTTATTTTCTCAAATTACAAGGGTTTTGTTATTATGAGAACACTTTGAATAAAAGTGCCTTCCAGAAGCCAAGAAAACATGGCAAGTTCAGTGCATGAAATAAACACTCTGGATCATTCCACTGATTACAAGACTATCCAAGCAAGTTTCTGAACACCCTTTTAAAATATTTTTTAAGAAAAGCAGTTTTGTTAGGCCACTGGCTTTGGTGTCTAATTTCATGGAATCTGTCTGAGCAATCACTTCCTTAGTAAAGGCTGATCAAGGATGTCAAAGCCCAATAGCTAGTCCAGAGAATGTACCTCATAAAGATATTTGATATTAAGATATTTTTAAAAAGAAATCATTATAGTTAATCAGCAACATTAATGCTTTTCTGTTTTAGGATTTTAATTTCAATTGAGTGAGTTTCAAGTCTCCCTTTAGTTTGTGCCAGAATATGGTCTAAAATCCTGGCCTGACAATTCATGTTGCTGACTCCAGGGAAAATAGAGCTGCTTATTCTAATTAAAACAAATTATTCTGTAGTCTGGGTTAACAATTATTTTTGAAGACCAGCAATTTCACGGATTTTATCTGCCTTTTGCTTCAAATTTAGTGATGACTCTGCTGTCTGTCTTCCGACCTCATCCTTCAACACCCTGCTCTCCCAATGAGTCATTTCAGAAAATTCCCCAGCAATTGTCTGGTGTACTGATTTAAGTCTAACTAAGGCAGCAGCAGCCTGGGCTGCTGCTGTCTGTCAAACATGGGACTTATTTTAATGGGTCAACTGCACAGGTATCAACTATGAACCCATTTAACACCTCTCTTATTTCTGCATATAATTATATAAAAATTTCTGTTGTAAAATGTTTAATAAAATTAAACATTTTTAATTTTAATTAAAACCAGGATAATTCTTACTGGTTTTGTAATGTTAAAGAACCCTTTTATATTAATCCCATAATATTGTATTTCATTACTGGTGTCGATTTTTTGTAGAACAAAGGTACTAAAATTTCATTATTTCCATTTAACAAGAAAAATGGCTTCAAAATCCTCACTTACATTTAATTTTTAAATTTTATGAAATTGAAAAATATTAATGCATTTTAAGCATGAGAATTTGTAATAAGCTTAGGGAAAGCTTCTATTGCCTGCTGTAGTGTATACACGGGCCATACCGACCATGTGATTAGATAGTCTCCCTTTGTGACCAAAAATATTCTCAGAAATATTTTTTGGCCACAACCAATATAAAGTTTCCAACTCCACTCTGACCACTGGAAAACATTTAGATTTACCTTATGCCTAATCATTGTAACAAGATCCTATGTCCACATTGTGATATTTTGTTGTGGTTTCCTCCACAGCAAATGATGGGATGAAGCACAGTTAATCTAGAAAGGGTTAAAGTTTACAGATGAAGTGGCTGGTTAATTACACTTCATGGAAGTTATAAACATATTGTCCAGATACATAACGCCAAAACCCTTATTCAAAAGCCTAGAGGTGAAACCCTGTTGCTCTCAATCTAACATTTCCCATATTCATAGTCCCTGACTTTATCACATATTTACATAAATTTGTGCATTACATTTTTATGAATGAAAGGATTTGAGGTTCTGTAGTATATACCTTTTAAAAAAAGACAAAACAAATTTGCATTTAAAATAGTTTCATATACAAAACTGATTAAGTCCTTTTAGACTAGGAGAAATTTCAAATGTGTTCCAACAAACTTCTGGTGTGACAGCAGTACTTACCCCAAGGGTTTCTAGAGCAAAGAGGAAAACTCAGTTTCCTTGCCTAAACCACAAAGATGTAAGACAATCAAGAAAGCAAACAAATTGTAGAGGCAGTGGACAACTTCAGCATCTTTGGCCTGGAAGAGTGTAGAAAGTGACATCTGTAGAACTGGCTTAAAACCTTAAGCAGTTGGGCAGGATTTAGTGACAAAAGTGAAACTCCACATCAGAATTCAGATCTCTCATATCTGCATTCTTCCAAAATTTATTTAGGCATATAAATGAAGCACAGGAGACCCTGGAAAAAAAATTACATGGTTTGATCAACTTTTATCAAATAGTCAGGTACCAGGAGAACTTCCTAAATATAGCCATGCTATGAAAATACTGACAAATCTGGATGCAGGTGTTTCTAAAGTCTAATCAGAAGTGGCTGACAGAGATAAGTAATTCAGATTCTTCAGCACCAGAGATGTAACAAGAAAAACACTTGGAAGTATTTAATTCCTCAGTATTCATCACAGGCACTCTTTGATCAAGTTGCTTAGGAACAAACATTCGCACATTGGACCTTAAGGGTCAAAATAAACTCACTGAGCCTAAAACTAGTCATAGGCTTGCTTCAATCAATCACTGGAGGGCCTCTGAAACCCTCTGAATAATACAACATTGTCCTTATTCAAGGACAACTGATGCTACTGACTCTGACTGCTGAAATATAGATGCTTATACCGTTGATCTCCTTTTAGACTCCTAAACCTTGTTCTTCCCCTTAATCCTTTCATACAAGAGTTGCCAGACCTCAGACATATCTGGAAGACTTGTTCTTGCAGGCCTGTCTTCTTGCTATGCGACTGAAGAACTTGCCCAGAGATAGAGAGAGAGCAGAGCCATGGAGCAGAGCTGTCTGCTCCACAAAGGGCATGGTCAGCCCCAGAGTGTCTTAACCATGTTTGTGAACATAAAACCACTCCAGACTGACTAGACCTTTACCAGATTCACTGATCTGTAGATACAATTTCTATCAGGATTTCAATACATCAGCCAAAGCTTTGCAAGTGAGAAACAGCAAATAGTCTGACAAGTGTCTCTTCAGTTAATTTAATCATTCCTCACGATTCTATCCAAGCTCAAATACATCAACAGACCCTGACAAATATGCTTGCCCAGTGCTCATGATACAAAATCAAAGCAAGTACTGGATTTGGTGTTACCCTAATCACTTGGAGTACAACGTATGTGGAATATGCACTGCTCATGGGTTTATGCTTTTTTAGTCTGGTTGGTTCAGCTCTGTGTGTCAGTAGGTCTTCCAGGATGGGAAAAACCCCAAACATCTTGCTTTTTGAGTGTTATTGCAATGATGGTATTAATCTTTGGTTCAGGGTCCTTCAAGACATAAGTGACCATGGAGATGGAGATGGAGAATTATCTCCATGGTCACTACATTTGTGACCATGGAGATCATGTAATGGGAAAAGCCAGACTGCAACAAGTTAGAATAGCCTAGTTGACTTCCCCAAATGTCACTTCTGGGTTTTTTTTATGGGGCCATGCCAATTGCCTCATTAGTCATACTCCATTTACTTCTAGAATAGGGCACAACAATGCTGTAGGATGCAAGTGTCCATAGATTGTTACTGGGTGCTCTTCCAGTCATTTGACATTGTGTGCATCCAAACTGATCAGTATTTCTCTTCCTACTAAGTGACCTCACAGATTATATCACAAATTATATTTCCTTGTGGTTCTTCTTTCATATTTCTCTTCTGAGGCCCAACTGAATAAATCAGACAGTAAAATGCTGGCAAAGATGTGGGCCAGGAGAACCTCAGAACTAAACTTTTTGGTGTTGTGAGAGGGGTCAGCAATGTAGGGAACAAAAAGCTCTTTCAAATCATTATCAAAACAAGTTCTGCTGTTGCAACAGAGACTTTGTTACCTCTGCACCTCTCTAATAGTTACTACTAACAGCACTGGTGCCCACCAAATCCTCATGTGACTGCAATACCCACTGCCTTCCCAGCCTGTCACTGACCATGCAGACATGGTCACTATCCCATTGTTACCCAGTACTCCACAACCACCTGGTCACCAACTCATTTATCTGCAGATCCATGTTCTTTGTTTGTTCCCCCTCTCATCCAGACTTAGACCGGAGCACAACTCCAGTTTTGGCAACAAACAAAATTGAGAACTGTCAGTGCAAGAATTTTGTAGATAAAATTTGTTTTCTTGCCTTCTGTTCTAGACATTTCTCTTTTAGCAGTCACAGCCACAGCAAGAAACATCTGTTTCAACCCCTTCAGCACCCACAGATATCGCCATGTCCCTAAATTTTAACAACCACCCTGATGCATGTGACAGAATAACAAATAAATGATGGTTGGGAAATGCATTAGGAAATTCCACTAGCAAGTTCCAGGCTGGCACAAAAAGATTAAAGGCCTTATTTTGATTGCTACATTCTTCAGTAAAGGCAGTTTTATCACCATCAGTTTCAGCAATAAGCAGTTCAAACCAGCAGGAATTTATTAACAACACTCTAAGCACTTCATTTCTTCAGAGAGATTGTAACAGCAGTGTCTAGTTCTCATCTGTCCCACGGGGCTTCTCTTACAGAGAAAGATGTCTACTTTGCCTAACAGCCCACACATGAGCAAATAAAGCTCTTCATTCCCTTCCCTCCATGTCTGATATTTATTCACTGTACAATGGGGTGGAATGAACTCAGCAGCCCAAGGGCCACTTGCTGGGCCTGGGTGCTCCTCCTGAGGAAGAGATGTCACCCTCCACTCTACGTGATGATGCTCTTAAATGTTGTGATAAGCATGACTGGCTAAAGATGATGGCTACTGACATTTATTTGGAAAATAGTGTATTGATAACCATTTGCTTCTCTGTGCCGATAGTCCAACAACCTGCAATTTGGCTTAATCTTACTTTCCAATTTTATCTTTTTTGAACTTTTGTAGTGTGTGCTGAGGCTTGTGTGAGTATAACATAAATGGAGATGGAAGCACATCTGCCCTTTGGACTCAGCACTCACTCTTCCCAGAAAGTCTCTCTTATTATTTCTGTTCAAGAATACATGAAGTTGGCTGCATGCCTGGATCTGCATCTGGTGTCTAAAAAGAAAAATAACAATTTACTTGAACACTATATTTGGAGATGGTAGAGGACAAGAAGAAGCTGAGGCTGAGCAAGCTTGTCATGGATCTGAGCAGCTACACACCATAGCTTGAAGATGATGGTCCTGGGCCTGAGAGCAGGAGCCAGGGAATACACATTCCTTGTATACATATCCTTGTAAAAACAAACCAAAGTAGACTAGAATGTGTCAGGTTTTTTTAAAGACCCCACCACCTTCTGATTACCTTTTTTTTGTCCCTTTGCATGTAGAAGTCCTTCAGACAGGTGCAGCAAAGTTCATTCTCCATAAACTAAGGAAGATTTGTGCCAACCTGCCACTTCTATTCTGGACATTTCCTGAGGGTATGGAGGTCTTCTCTTGACACCCCACTTCTATCTCATTTCTACCCTGAGAAGCAGCTGAAGAAAAGGTCTGGTGTCCCTGATCTCTTGGGTAATCAAGTCAGCATGAGGAAAACATGTACTTAACTAATCCACAGCCATACTCAACTAATCTCACTTACTGTAGTCAGAGTGTTTTGCATAGTGTCAGCGTCTTGGCTAGCTAATAACTACCTGTAATAACTGTAATCCTGTTCTTACCACAGTGCAGCCTCCTAATTTTTGTGGGATAGATGATCAGTTTTCGCAGGATGGGTATTTCCGTGGATGTGATCCTGTTTTGCTCAAGTATGTCTCTGTGAAGAAAAACTCAGTCCTTTCCCAGGCTTGAGATCTGCATTGAAAAGGAAGACAGTGCTCAGCCTTCTGTAACTATTGACCAAGTTTTTTTCCTCAAACTATTATTTAGCCAGGATTGTCCATGTGATTCTTCAGTCACTCTGAGTCCTAGCATTATTTTGGATGCCTATTTAGGGAAATCAATGTTCCTGTGACTTTAAATCCAGCTTTATAGTAGAAATGCCCATTCCAAATATTAAATATGTATTGTGGCCATGATATATTGTGGATGTAGCTCCCTAAATTCACTCTAAAATAACCCAGAGAAAGAACAGATGGAAAAGATTTTTCAAGCCTTCATAACAAATCCCAAGCAATTTCCAGAAACTATGCCAGTCAGTATAATAAGCAACTGCACTCACAGTTCTTCCTTTTTGAAAGATATGATATTGTATGTATAGGACTTCTTAATCCTGTATTGCATTTCTACAGCTTTTCAAGTCTCATTTAAACTTTGGAAAGTGAAGTTATTGGAAACTTGGCTAATCTTTTTTATTTGATGGCCAACCAAAATACTGGATATGTCTTGTCAGATGTAAATGATAGGATGGTATGTTGTGATGTGTGTATTTTAGCAACCAAATCCGTGTTTGTAGAGGTTTCATGTTGACATGGGAATCATGCACCACTTCATCAGTAATTTCACTCCCAAACCAGGGTAATTTTAATAAAACACAATAGAGTAGAACTAAGCCACAACTGAAACATTAGCAGTCTATCCTGTCCCATCACTTGTGAATGAGATATGAAAAGTTCAGGCTTACCGTAACTCTTTCCTAGTGCCCAATACACAGAATTTCAAACAATAAAACCAAAAATTTTCAAGTTCTTACTGTTTTGGTTTTTTTTTTTCTCAAGCAGAAGAGCCTACAAAAACATTGCCATAATTCAATAGAAACTCATTTTATGGCTTGCCCATCTCTTTCAAAACTTCCTTTCCTGATTGTCTTTCTGTATGGTGCCTGTCTGATGAAACATACTGAGCTGAACTCCTCTTTACTAAGGCACCTACTAAATAGAAGTTTTTGATACATTTCCATTTACCCATGCTATAATTTTTTTCTCTACTGCTTTTTTGCTTTATTATTTGTACTTCTGGCAGCCTTGCCATCCTTAAAGAGTACCTAAGCTGCATCTGTTAGCCTAGTGAATTTAGGGCACAGATAACAAATTTACTGCACTGCTGTAAATGTGATGCTTTCATTCTTATATCAGAATAATTGACACACCTGAGGCAGTCTGGTTCCCCTTCAAAAAGCAGCAGCACTGCCATGTCCATGCCAAGTGAGTTGCTCTCACTGGTTTTCAGAATTAACTAACATAATTAAAAATACAAGAGAATTAGTTCATACTTCACCACCAGTTCAAGAAATAAAAATGTTTCTCTAATTGTCCCTAAATATATCATAAGTTATGTCTTCAAAATAAGAAAAGGAAAGGTTTGGGTTACATTTATGGCTTACGTTGAAGGAATATTAAGTAAGCTTACTTTGGCCCTGATACATTCACATAGTAGTGTGAACAAACAAAAGTTTGTTACTGTTTGATTCATCTGAAATCTCTTTCTAAGAGCAGAAACATTTTAACCAGAGCAGAACTGCACCCGTTCCCTGTATCATGCCAAAAAAAAAAAAATTTAAAAAAATCATCTAGGCTTAGATCCCAAGGGCTGGGAGGAAAATAAACAAATCAGCTCTAGTTCTGCTACATAGAGAGTCAGGCAGATAATACTTTTAAAACAAACTTTGTCTGAGAATTTGTCCTTTGGAAGCTGAGATCTCTTTGAAGGCTGTAACATGGTGCTCAGAACATGGTCTACTGCTGCTGGCTGCAGATTTGAGCTCTTTACCACCTCCTGAAGGGAATACATCTATGGATATTTACAAAAGCATTTACTAGAGGAAGTGTATGCACATTAATGCAACTCTCCATTCATAGACCCTTACATATTCTTGCTGTAAAAAGCAGTAAGATACTTAAAGATTCTTAAAAATTAAATACAGCTGAATGCAACTTCTGCATAAAATGGAATAAAAGACACTATCTAAGTATTACTTATTTACTATGCATATATGGAGCTCTAGTCTATTTATTTGTCTGAACCCCTTTTTGCATTAATCACCTTGAACTGCCTTTCTGCCCCTGCCTCTCAGTTTCTGTCCCAGAGCTGCATAAAGTGTGCCAATTAACTTTTCAGTCTTCATATATAGCTTTCAGATTTATTATTTTATTTGGTACAAGAGAATGCTAAGTATTCTTCTCTTCAATTAATGCCTCACCTGTTAAATTATTGTTCCAAGAAAAATCCACCCTTGATAGTCCTTATTCCAGCCCTCCTGAAATCTAGCTACCACCCTCAAACACAAGTAACTTTGTCTGCATCTTAAGCAGCTCAGCATAGTGGTTTTTAAATCCTATATCTTTGAAGAAGGTCCTAGGAATGTTTTTTGCCAACACTGTGATTAAAAAAAACAGAGGAGAGGATGTTTTCCAAAGCTTCCCAGGACCTGAAATGAGCCAAGGATGGATGACCAGCCTCTTCACCAGCCAATGCATCTGCAGAATACTGTAGGCTTGGTAGTAATGCACCCAGGTGCCCACCACTCTCACGGGCAACAACTGCTTCCATGTGGGGTCAGACCCCAGCTTTGGCAGAGCTGCTGCCTGGTGTGGAAAAGGTTTACACTGCCAAAGCCATTGTGCAGTGGCAGGTGCTGGCTTGGAGCTGAATAACCAACCATTAATTGTGTGCCTGTTTCTTCCCCTCAAAGACAATTACAGAAGGAGAACAAGGTGGTAATTCCCAGCAATGAAATAAATGTGAACACACTTGGGAAATGCATAATTCCAGCATGATCCTAATGTAAACAAGAGGAAAGAAGTCACTGAACCCAGGATGAAGAGATCTTTTCCATCAGGCCTTGCTCTGTGAGTGCTGTGCCCATCACATCTTCTCTGGCCTGCAGGATGTAACCCTGCCCGAGACAGGAGGGTTTCAAGAGAAGTTTGGTGAGGTGTTCCTGAGCAAAAGAGGCTGTTGTGAATGAAGCCACAAGCCCAGCAACAACTCCAATCGTTAATAAGGTACAAGTGCAAAATCAAAGCCTATCTCCCCAAAACAGACGCAGTTTTGTGGGCTCAACACCACGAGATGACAATTCAAGAGTTTCTCCTGTGTACTGGAAAGGGAATCAGCTGTGTTTCCTGAATTAACTTCCAGTCAAAACATACCCCAAAAATCAAATCCAGCTCCCAAAATCAATGACCAAGGTTGCAGCCCACAGCTGCCTACACCACTCTACACTCTTTACCTAATGGATGGGATTTTCCACTATAATGAGGACAGTTTCAGGTTTCCATAACAGACTGAAAAAAACATGCGTTTTCTTCCCCATTTCTGTAGTAGAGAGGAGAGTTCGATACAGCATGGAAGAGCAGCCTCTCTTCCTTTTTAAGTAGCTCTACCAAGCACATTACTTTGCAACTGAAATAATTAGCTTTAATATAAAGCATCTCAAGCTGTCAACACTTTATGTTTACAGTCTCTTTAAAGTGAAAGTAGTTTCTTCTAGGAATTTCATACATCACTTTAAAGGATTCTTAGTTTAAAATTATTATCAAGATTTTCTTAAGCTATAGAAAAGCTTCATTATCTAAAGCTAAGGTTAGATTTTTTAAGCTGATGATTTTGTTACCTCTTTCATTTACATTCTTTTATCTATGTAGTGGCTATATAAATAGTGTTCTCTCACTTGTATTACTATGAATGTGTGCCAGTAAAAGATTATACAAAATACATCACTATGAAAATCACTCTGATTTTAAAATTGCAGAACCATTTATTACAAATAAAATATAGTGGAATGTAACCTTGATATAAAAGGGAATAAAATGTGGTCTCTACTATTACATACAAAGCATCTTTCTCTAATACATATGTGAAGAAAGATTATGCTCTCAATTACTGTTTAGTTAATTTCTTTATCCAAATTAATCTACAGGGATACAAACTATTGTGAAATGCAATATGTTTTCACTAACTCAAGAATTCTTTAATGTCTGTAATGCATGTGAATTTGACTACTCTATACAGCAGTGTTTTCTGAAAATTGCAGTCCATTGTGACACAAATGATGAAAATGCCTCCTCTAACAAAAAGATGGCTGCATAACACTAGGAATTTCCCTTGTAGTGTGTTATTTCCCAGAAACACTCCTGGACAAAAACCTGGAAATAATATTTTCTGTTCTTTTTTGAAAGCATCTACAAGAAGTTTTTGCTCAAATACAGCTGTTGTGGGTCAGACAATATTTTTTAAATTTTCATAGATTTCTTTTTCCTTCTCTTTATAGCTCAGTGTTTCGGGATTGCTAGACTGAACTCTAAGAACAAGAATAGCGCAGTGTTTTATCTGGGATGACAACCGAACAAACGCTGAGAAGATATTTCACACGTCTGAAGGCCTTTTGTCTCGCGTGCTGTTCTTACACATCGTCATCTCACCTGCAGCATCCAGCTTCCGCATAAATGGATTTCTGACTTTCATCCTTTCCAGGATACCTTTTGCTTGGCTTTATATGCGCTTATCAAGCACATAACCTGTTTTTGGCTGGGATAGAGTTAATTTTCATCTCCAGCTCCGGTACAGTAGCTGGTACGCGTGTCTCCGCGTACGGCGAGCGTGTTCCGGGGCAGCGCAGACACCGCCGATGGCCGAAATCCATGTCTGCCTCCCGGGATGAGCGGGCGGGAGCAGGACATGCAGTACGCCGGGCTGCCCAGGAGACGGGGCTGGCTACCCGACCCGCTGGCTTCCCAAGCCTTTCCCGGGAGA
Source organism: Leptocoma aspasia (assembly GCA_013399835.1). Classification (NCBI taxonomy): domain Eukaryota; kingdom Metazoa; phylum Chordata; class Aves; order Passeriformes; family Nectariniidae; genus Leptocoma; species Leptocoma aspasia. The sequence continues at coordinate 250,617 of VXAX01000821.1, forward strand.
GGCGGAGCGCCTGGAATCCTGAGGTGGGCCTCACCGGCAGCAGCTGCCAGGCTCCCGGGCATGGCGTTATATGCTGTGGAATATCCCTTTGGCCAGCTCGGGCCAGCTTCCCGGCCGTGCTCCCTCCCAGCTCCTCGTGCACCTGCTCGCTGGCAGAGCTGAAAAATCCTTGGCTCAGTCCTAAGCTCTACTTGCAGCAGCACCCAAAACATCAGTGTGCTATCAACATTGTTCTCACACTGAATCCAGACCGCAGCGGGGTACCAGTTACTAAGATGAACATTAACTCTATCCCAGCCAAAAACAGCTTATGTGCTTTATATCCCACTCAAGCCAGAAGGGGCTTTACAAGGAGCTAATCTGAAGAAATAGGTGCTGTGCCAGGTCCTGAATGGTAGCTTCAAAAACAGCATCTCATTTTGGAGTGGCTCACATAAAAAGATCCAACTGATACATCTGATATATCAATGAAGTCCACGTATATTATTTTAAAAAACAAACCTAAACTGCATGGGAATTGCACAAGAAAATGCCACTGTAGGAACAATAAAGGAGGTGGAAGGGTACATGATGTCTTTAAGATAGGAGTGAGTTAAAAGAACAGAATACACAACTTTCAAAAAATTTGATTACAGAAAATCAAAATATGGATTCTGCAGATTATTCTGATGGTTTTGTGCATATTGGCAGAAAGGAATGTAGATGTTTTAAAATCTGATACCAATCTATGAGACCATGTGCTAAAGCATGGAAAAAATTAAAAATAAAGGACACGGTTTAGTAATTTCAAATTTTCAGTTTTCTTGCCACTTGTGTAATTCTCTTTGTCTCATTTTTTATTTGCATGATTTAGTATTGTTTTCATCCACTCACTCAGAATTCCCCATCCATGTTTTTCTCAGAAAAACATTTGTCATTCAGACAGGAACAATGCCTTTTATAGTAGTGCTGTTCCTATTAGGTCATCTTTAAAGCAAAACAGAGAGGAGGAAGAAGAGGGGAGAGGAAACAAGGGCCACTCATTCTAAAGCAATTTAAGATGAAAAGACTGGATGGCAGATACTTCAGCACCACTTTAAATTATTTCGAATGCCTACTGCCAACACACCCTTTAAAGTCATACTTTTGGTGAAGCAACATATCAGCGTTTTCAACCTTTCTATACCTGATACTGCTTTACACCTTATTTCCTTCCTTCAGTATGTTTATGTTCAGAAAATGCTTTTGGACATAACTGGAGGCTGAGAACCTTGCACATATGTAATTTATCCATGAAACAGTTGGGGTTTTGTTAGTATTGCATCGGTAACCATGTAAATCTAAAATCTGAGAGGCATTGGCTCTCCACTGATGTGATGATAGTTATACTGGTAATACCATAACTGCAAATCTGTTTATTGAAGGTTACGATGATACTTTGTTGGTCTGCTGTCTCAGGCTTTGCAGAATGAGCATTATAAATATTCCCTGCGTAAAGTCCAGTTTGGTGAAAATGTTGTCTTGCCTACAGTGCAGTTCTGCTCAATAATCTAGAAATATTACCTCTTCTAGCAGAATAAAATGTAACAAAGGGTCACACTTAAAATCTCTAGTCAAGGGTGGTAGGGTTTTTTCTTTTCCTACTTTTTACTTCTTATTTTTCACTTAAACATTTTAGTTTCAATAGATCCTGTCACACGAATGGCAAAAATAATGTCTCCCTTTTAAAGCTTCATGAAACTACCAGATGTTTATTTGGTCCTACAAGCATGTACACATATTCCTAAGGTTAACATTAGTAGATATATTTCCATGCATGAAGAAATTTGTTTGGGTGGAAACCATAGACAGTCAAACACAGAAATACATAAAAACAGATGAAAGAAAATAAAGCATATACAGTAGTTTATACACAAAAATATATCTAAAAATGGGCCAAATATTGATGTAGATAAGGATTGCAAATAGAGGTTTTTCAGGAAAGACAGATAGTTTTAGTTACAGGTAGAGGGTTTATCATCAGTTTCTAGCAAAAATAAACTGTAAAAAACATCATTAAATGTTTGAAATTGCTTATTTTTTATTCTCATAAAACTCACAAGCTGTAACTGTGAGTGTAAACACTTTTCCTGGGACAGAGGAACTTGTTATGAAACAAAAAAGAAGCACAATCTGAAAAAGTCATTTTTTCATATGTCAAACAGGTCATCTGTAGATGGAACAGAGCGGAAACGATGAGGGGAAATTAATTAAAAATAATAATATTCATTAGAAAGATAAGACAGTAGAGGTGGAAAAGAGAGAGAGTTTGCAGAGATAAATGTAAGTGTGAATTGCCAAAAAGTAAGAAATTGGCTCATAAATGGCCCAGAAGCATTCTGTGTGCTCAAAGCACTTTCCAAAAGCCAACAGAAATTCAAAATGGTCTTTTGTTTAAAAGTAAAGTACAAGCATTTCTTTCTTCTTCTCAAGTGAATAAGCTCTTATCTTTAAGACAGAATTTGTCTTGTGTTGATGACAGGCAAGAGCTCAGAGAAGAACATTTCTGTCACTGAGCTGACTAGTGAAATGCTGTGGGTTACAGTCTAATAAAGTTTCCATTAACATCAGAGACAGCAGGATTTTTGGACTGTTTCTTTTCCAGGGAAGGAGAAGTTCTCTTTAGAGCAATAGGATCATAAAAAAATTATTCATGTGCATGTTAGAAATTTGGAGACTTTTATCATTTGATAAAACACATGTAGGAGGAAGTTAGCTAATTTAATGGGACAAAAATAATACCTTCAAAAGTAGCATGTCAGCCTGTTAATATGGTTACTATGGTTGTTATGAAATATGCTGAACAGCTGAACAGTGCAGTTCAGCTGCTGCTGTGAATATTAAACAGCAATTACTGCTTGCACTAACACCTTCACATTATCCTGAAAAAAAAGCAAACTCTAAAAAATGTGTTTTATTTCTATATCTGACAAATGTTTGGAGCTTGGCTGCTGATTTCACTTGCAGGGTGAGCTTAAATTTCCTGCACTGGGGGTTCATTCACTTAAACTGAACCATGTAATGGAAGAAAGAATTAACAGCAGCTTTTACACTCGAGTGGGGTAGCTAAGTTATGTGACAATCTTAATTGTATACTTGCCTTGTAATTTCTTAGTCAAGTGATTTTTTTCTGTCCTATTGTCTTATTTAAATACTTAATCACATTCTATCCATATTATCTATTTGGGAAGCAATCTGATCACCTGCAGTGCAACCTACTTCACTCTTCTTGAAGGAGAAATAGACATTAAGAACTTAAGAACTAGAGAAGCTGAGGTATCAGCTCAGCTAGGCAGGGATGTCTTTGGCTGCAGGTTTGCAGCTTGAGGTTTGAGAACCACTCATGCACAGGAATATGAACCTCCATCACATCCTGACATGTATTCAGGAGTTCCTTTGATTTCAAAGGGGATCTGGGGGTGTAGTGACTTGGCACATCTTAGTGTCTGTCTTTAGGCACTATTGTAACTACTGGAATGTGTGTGTATATTCTGTTGCAGGAACCAACATACTCATTTCAACTGTTTACCACAGCATGAAAGGACAGGAAGAAATACTTAAAAGACACTTGTATCAGAAAGTGGCTCACCTTACATCCAGCTACTTGATGCAATGAGTCATGCTAGAGATAACTGTTGCAGTGCCCACACTTCACCTTAGAGCAGTAGCTGCTGTGAGAATAATTAGCTGATGTCCTAAAGCCAGCGCGCACACCAGAGACCTGTGACCTGCCCCAAGTGAGACACTCTGCCGTTAGACCTCTTCACTGCCCGGGTAAGGGATCACACTGAAACAACCACCCCAATTTCAGCACTAGCACAGTTTAGGAAGCTCTATATCACAACCCATCTGCTGGAAAATCCAAGTGACCAGAAAGCCTTCTTGCTCCTTCCCGGACTCTCCTACACAGTATTGCAGACTGACACATCCTCTTTCCAAAGAACAGAATTAATAAGCTCTCAGGCACATTTGCCTCCATTCGGCATCTCTCTTGCCCTACTCCTGCCACAGTAGAAGGCTGAGGAGTCTTTAGGAATTAATTTACATCATGTGGCTTTACAAGATTTTACTTACTATCTGTCAAGTACCAATAGCATTTTTGAATAGGAAATTACATTTCTTTCAGCCTCAAAGAAGTACCCATCTTCAGAATGAACCCTGATGGTCTTTCTTCAGAAAGAAAGAATATAAACCAGAGAAGAAGCATATTCAGAACAACACCAAAATATTAACCTGTACTGGTTGCTAGCTACTTATTCTGCCAAAGAACCTATTATTGACACACATTTTTACAGAGGCAGCAGAGCTCAAGACTGAAAAATACTAATTTAAAGATAAGCAGAGGAAAACCAAATGAGGAAGGCTTTAGGATGTAAATTAAACATACTGTGCTTCTCTTTCCATTTTTCTTACTCCAGAAGATTACCGGCAGTCTTTCCTTAATGCCCTGTAATAGCCACATGTGAACACAGTCCAAGGTAACAATTTAAGTGGAATGTTGTCTGAAACCTAGGCACAACCTGCTCCACTCCTTTAGAAGGTGGAGCAGGCACTCTATTACCTGCACATGAAACTCAGTTGCTCCCATTCAAATTTCAGCATCAGGACAGAGAGACATGCCTCTGCTAGGAAAACAGTTGTGTTGGTTTTGGCTGGGATAGAGTTAATTTTTTTCTTAGTAACTGTGGTTTGGATTCAGTATGAGAATAACATTGACAACAGACTGACGTTTTGGTTGATGCCAAGCAGTGCTTACCCTGAGTCAAGGACTTTTCAGTATCTCAGGTACACAAGAAGCTAAGGGGGGACCACGGCCAGGACAGATAACCTGAACTGGCCAAAGGGATATTCCACACTATAGAACATCATGGTCAATATTTAAACTCAGGGGAGTTGGCTGGGAGCTGCTGATTGCTGCTTGATGATGGGCTGGGCATTGGTCAGCAGGTGGTAAGCAATTGAATTGAGCATCAGTTTTTTCTCTTTTTTTTTTTTTTCCTTTTCCTTTCCATTTTCCTTGTTGCTATTATTAAACTGTCCTTGTCTTAGCCCATGGGTTTTACATTTTTCCAGTTCTCCTCCTCATCCCACTGGTTTGGAGGGGCTACTGAAGAAGCAGCTGTGTGGTACGTAGTTGCCAGCTGGAGCTAAACCATGACAGCAGTATTGAAGAAACTGCAGAGTCCTTCCTCACATGATTTAACCTTGTTCTGTCCTTCCCTTGTTCAGATTCACTGACAGTTAGGGAAATACCTCTGCACAGTCTGGAAAAGATAGTCCATTAGTCCATGCTCAGCTCATTTTTTTCAAGTCAGCACTGCTAAATGTTCTCTCTTTGGACAGCATTACAAACACAAGATTACCTGGGCAAATTTCTTCAGAAGGACTTTCAAAGCCAACTTCTACATAATTTAATGTGTCTGAAGTCATGTCACGAGTGGTTACTGAATGTAAAACTCCAAATCTCTCAATTCCCTATCTAAAAGCAGAAGAAGATTATCAGCTCCCAAAATTAAGTTGTTGTTTAGCTCACTAATATGATCTGAAATTAGGGCACCTAGCAATAATACTCTGTGATACACAATGATATATTTTGACTCTCAAAGTTCTCAGTAGATTAGAAAACATAGCCTTAGCATATTGTGCTAAGCATTTTAATTACTGTCTGGGTTTAGTACAGCTTAATAAAGCCTTCTCAGCAAATCCTACTTGAATATCCTTGATTAATGCAAGATGTGATGCTGTTGCAGTAGGAACTGAAACAGTTCTTCACCCATCAGGATCCCCTCCATACACCCTGTAGAACAGAAAAAGCAGAACACACACTTTCTTTTTCTCTCCAGTGAGGTTCTGTAAGATAGAATCTTGACAAAGCTAGCAGAGGAAAGGAGATAGGCCACCCAGAAGGAGGCAAAGACTCAAATATTAATCTGACATGTCTTAAAATATCAGTTCTTTATCTGAAGACAGGTATTTCTCATATCTGCTAGGTCTGATCCAGGATCCCTTTTCCCCCTACTTTCCATAGTTTCATTATGTCTTTCCCTTAAAGCCGATGGTTCCTTTCCCTAACATTCCACCTCTCAATAGCTTAAACTCTCCCAGGTCTCACCAGTATTCTAGAAGGGCTGCCAAGAGGACAAGAAGATTGAGGAGAGAGTCAAGTTGCACTAGCAGATACAAATTATTTTTAAAAGGTGTTTCTTCTATTGATTTCAGTGGTACTTTACTTTTGACGCTGAAAATTTATATTATTTGAAAGTAACAAAGTACTTGCTTGACATAAGTAGCTAGAATTGTTATGCTCTGAGTAGAACTTCAGCTGAACTCTATGGCTATGTTGTATATGTGACAGATGTATTACAGTGAAACCTGGAGCTAACAATCTGAACATAAATAATAGAACAGACAAAGCTGGCAGCTTAATTATTATTTAAAAATTAGTAGCCAGAGTGGATAGCCTCTAAATTGTAGCGTATGAAGTGTAACAACACTGTTACAACATGGACTACAGAACTGGCTGAAACCCCCACTGAAACCAACCTAAGAGGATGTAAAAATGATCACATAGCAATCACTTGGTAAAAAACAATGAAGGGTGACAATACCACAGCCCCTAACATGGCTGCTGCTCCAGACTGTCACATAATAGATGGGGAGCTTACATTGTAAGGGTGTATTTGCCCAGGGATTTCTTTTTCCATGGTCCCTCTTTTCAGGCACTTGGCTGGAGCTACCAGGTATCAAAATGGATTGGTGCCAATAAACCTATCTAATGGAAATGAGAACCCAATGTGAAAAATTTCTGTAACACCAAGGTTTTAAGGAAATTAGGTTCGGGGATTTTTTTTGCTTTTCTTCTAATCCTGTGTCTATTGTGGCATAATTACGAAATGGAAGATGCCTTTTCTTGCAGTCAGATCTCTCTTTTCCCACTAACCAGCAAACTGGCTGGTTCTATGAGCACGTATGGCTATCAGATCTGATAGCCACATTTTATTGAGATCTGAGCCTCAGCTAGTTATAACTATCAAATATATCATATTTCAAAAATTGGATTATAACAAATTATTCAGTAGGAATATGCAGGAATACTGAGGGTTCTGCTTTCCTCATGTTAATGGTTACACACACAACCTGCACAGGCTTTAGTTATCTAATATCTAGCCTCTATTTATTGGCTATATTTTCAAGACAAAACACTCATCTTTTCATATCATTTCAGAACTACAGATGAGACCTGAATAACAGTGGCTGTTAATATGTTATCACAAATTATGCTCCTAATCTGTTCAGCTAAATGTCAACCACATTTTATTCCAAGCTATATTTATTTCAAAACATGCTGTGACAGAGGATTCTGCATTTGGTTTGCAATGGGTTAAACATCTTGTATCAAACCTATTTGGCGACAGGTAATTAAAATACAGACTGCCAACTGAGATCCAAGTCTTTCTCTTTGCATTTGCATGAAAAATAACAGTAATAAGTAAAAACAGTTACCTTGCTGAAAGCCTGAGGTGATCTTTAGTACAATAACTGCAAAAAGCACAACAAAACAAAACAATCAAAATAAAGAAACATGAGTAAAAAAGCATAAAAGGGTGTAAAATGATTGTATTTACAAAGTTAGATTAAGAAAAAATGATTAGCCAAAAAAAAAAAAGGTTTTGCTTCTTGTGTGATATTCCTCACACCTACAGAAATTCCTCTTCCTTCCCATTAATGAGAGGTAATACTGAATAGGACATTTTATTGTGAGTTCTGAGTTTGTGGAGCAAAGATTAAGCAATTCACCTCAGCTATCATTTACCATAATGTCTTTTTTAATAATAAATTCTTAAAGTACTTGTTTCCAGAGGTGTCCAGAGGTGTTCTAACTCAAGGCTGAACACCCCAGCACCACCTTGCTGCAGCTATTCTGCACGGATACCTGTTGCTAGAGCATATTATAAGCTTCTCTGTGTGTAAGCCTGCAGATGAGTTTTCCCATGGGAGAACATCCTTTTGCTGTCTTTTTACTCTGTATAAGTTTTCTATAAACAAAATCTCTGTGTTGTTCTTCAAGGACATTTTAGATTCCTCTCCCTGTCTCCTAGCAATGGGAGATACGGGTTCTACTTCAACCTATGAGGTGAAGGACTGTAATCTTTCTGATATTGTAAGCATTCTGAGATTCTTGTACAGAGCAATGAAGAAGCATCTGAGCTCTGTACCTGGGCACATTGTAGCCCAAAATCCTCTGCTTATGGAGTCATTTTAATAAATCATATTAGCCTTCTGAAATTATTGTCAAGAGTCCTTTGTTATTGAACGGACCATGGCAATAGATACCCATGAAGATGTTGGGCTCTAGTGGAGTGAGCAAGGCAGGATGAAATAAGAGACCTTTATCTCAATATTTCCTGGACTTATATTTTCACCTTTCTTCTTCTGTTTCCCTGCTACACCCATTTCTTGTTAAAAGCACTGAACTGCCAACAAACCTTATGACATATGTAAGCATTTGACAAGCTCTCGGCTTCAATAAGGTTGGAGGCCATGCTTCCCACAGGAATGGATGGTTTCCTACAGTGGCTGGTTGATTGATTTTCTGTTGTATTTTCTCAATGACAGCAATCATGCCTAGATCCCTTCTCCATGGTAACCAGTGGCAAGACCCAAGGGGATGACCTGAAGCTGTGTTAGAGGTTTAAGGTTGGATATAAGAAAAAGGTTCTTTATCCAGAGTGTGGGGTTTGGGCACTGGAACAGGCTCCCCAGGGAAGTGGTCACAGCATCAAGCCTGACAGAGTTCAAGAAGCATTTGACAATGCTCTTGGGCACATGGTGTGACTCTTGGGTTGTCCTGTGCAGGGCAGGGAGTTGGAGTCGATGGTGCTTAAGGTCCCTTCCAACTNCGCCGCTTTCTCCGGGGAGGGCGCGGGTTTGTCCCCCTCGGTACGGAGCCCGCTGTCCTGCCGGGGCGAGGGGGGGCAGGGAGAGGAAGAGGAAGAGGAGGGAGGAGGAGGAAGGCGATCACGTGCCGGGAGGCAGGCGGAGCGGGGCAGGGGTCCGGTTCTGGAAAGGGGATGCCTGTCCGGGGAGG
>VXAX01000821.1:260760-319856 GCA_013399835.1 Leptocoma aspasia
CCCACTTCCTCCTGTGCCGGTGCCGCCGCTTTCTCCGGGGAGGGCGCGGGTTTGTCCCCCTCGGTACGGAGCCCGCTGTCCTGCCGGGGCGAGGGGGGGCAGGGAGAGGAAGAGGAAGAGGAGGGAGGAGGAGGAAGGCGATCACGTGCCGGGAGGCAGGCGGAGCGGGGCAGGGGTCCGTTTCTGGAAAGGGGATCCCTGTCCGGGAAGGGGGTGCCTGCGGCGCTCGGGGGATGCTCAGCGGGCAGGGCCGCCTCTCCTGCATGTCCGGCGCCTTTCGTGCTGGCGGGCCCGGGGGAGGTTTGCTTTTCCCCTCTCCTTGCGATCCTAGCCCAGCGAATCCATCCTCACGGAGGTACGGCGACCTGTTTGTCCTGCTGGTATCGGTGTGAGCGAGCCGGGCCCTGCGACCCCCCGGCTTCCATCGCGGGGAAATGTGCTGAGGGTTAATTTTAGCGTCGGGCTGAGTTTGGGCAGCTTCGGAGAGGCACTGCCTGCGTTCAGCATCCGAATTTAAAGTGGGTCATTCATTGCTGAAGTGCAGCTTTTTAAATCCGTGTTGAGAGTGACGCTGGTAGGTGTGCAGAGAGAGCTGGTTGTACCCGCAGCGTTTGGTCTCCAGCAGCAGTTCAAGTTACTCACTGGGGGAGTGCTAACACTCAGCAGTTCCCTGTGGTCAGGTGTCAGTAGACGCAGTGGTCGACTTTAACCTGGAAAATGTTCACCACAAATACTAAACTTGTTTAAAGAGGTTGTTTGTTTGTTTTTATATTGTGTTAGTGTGCATAAAGGCATAAGACCATCACTGTATTTTTGCACAGCGTTGCCAATACTTTTTACTGTGCAAATTTGTCATCTTGGTTTATATAATATCTACGTATTATATATATTGTGTTGAATATTAATTGTTATGAAAGTTGTTATTTTGTGCTGTAAATCATAGTGTTTTGGGGCATTGTTAGTGAATTCAACATCATGAGAAGACTCATTTCTATTTATAAGTCCGTAGTGGCGCTACTATTTTTAGTAGATGTTTTTCATCAGCTTTGCAGTTTTAAGTAGGCCAGATGCAGAATGATTTGGGATTTGTTTGTTTGTTGATGATGTTCATGGCCAGTTACTTTGCATAAAATGCACCAGTGATCCTCTTGTTTTGTGGCACGAATCCATAATTTTAAGTATTTTTTTGTTATTCATGTGTTAGACTTTTTCAGGATGAATGTTGCTTCCTATAGACTTGGTATGTTGAGAAAGATATATATGACCTTTTAACAACACTGGAATTTATGAAATACTAAGTTCAGATGGATTACGTGTTTGTTTTGGTGCATTTGAACTTGAGTGTCGTCGTCTTGATGCAACGTGGTCTAGTTTTCATAAATTCTCAAGTGTTTAGCCATGATTTTTTCAAAATTAGTTTAGCACAATTGTTCTAGGCCTTCATTTGTCAGAAAGAATGTATTTAGGCTTTATCATTTTAAACTTTGTCAGAGCATCCTAGCTAAACATACAGTTATTAAAACATCTTTGTTAAAATGTTTTACAGGGCCAAACCTAGTTTCTAGTAGGTTTCTAGTAGGTTTTTCTAGCACAACAAACCTAGTTTCTAGTAGGTTTCTAGTAGGTTTTTCTAGCACAACTCATGGATTTCACTCAGTAAATTAAGTCAGCATGCACAGTATTACCAGTGATTTTGCAGAAGGTATTGATGACATGATAATAGTAAATCACACTTGTGACAGCAGGGACTGTGATTTTTCATGGTTAGGCAGCAGCATCCAGCAACTCAGATGAGTCATTCTGAAGGATCACAGATTTGTTACTTGTTAAACATTCTCTAATTTAACTGTATGTGCTAAACATCTGTTTTTAATATGGAATCGTTAGCAACTGTGTAAAAAGACAACTTGTACATTACCTTTATGCCTTGCTGTCTTAAATTCAGTTAGGAGTAGAATTAAAAGTGAAAAGTTGAAAAAAGCGATCTTAGAACCAAAAAGAACCAACTGAATATCTTCTAATGACATTATGCTCTTCATATTAAGTTCAGCTACTCAGTTATCAGCTGAAGCCCTAAAATAGCATCACTTCGGACATCAGAAATTAATTTCTATCTTGCACTGACAGAAAAATTAGATAAATTATGTGGAGGTGTGTTAAAATAAGTATTTTCTTCTGAAGGTTCAGATGTAGGTCTTTGCCGGAACTTGTTGCTGCTTGGATTAGGTAATTGTTTCCTTACAATGTCCTTTAAGAGGAAAAATAGAGCTATAATGGAAAACCTGAAAGTTTCTTTTGTTTTGAAGCACCTTCAAGAGCTGTAAGGAGGAGTTAAGAGTGAAAAAAATCTTACAAAAGTTTATCCTGTTCTGAAATGGATGTCAGTTTCTTGAAATGCTGTTTTCTTTAAGAGCTCTGAAGAATTTTCAGGGGTTGTTTGCCTGGAATAAACTTCTGCACCATTTTGTGGAATAGTTTTTGAGGGAGTGACAGAATCCTGAGTGTTTCCCACTAATACATAAAATGCCTGAGCTATTTCAGGAAGAGTCCCACAATTCTGTGCTAGCAAAAGAACAGATTTTTCTTCTCCAAGTAGTATCTGGATAGCAGACTTGGGGTATATTTTTGTTGTTGATTTGGGAAACAAACAAACAAACATGTAGGAGTAATCAGTGCTATAAACCAGTATCATGCTTGATGTTTGAGGCAATCAGTGAGGTGTTTGGTATCTTTAAAAAAATTGTGGTTTGTACTTAGAGAAATGCAGACGTGATAAAATAGGTATGCTTTTGATATCTAAATGGTTTCTTTGGCCCACAGTTAACTCTGAGAAACTGAATGGATATTAAGCCCTTATTGCTTATTTACTGTTTAATGGAGAAAGCTGGCCATGAAATCTTCATTTCTGTGAGTTGATGTTGGGTAGGCCACAAAGTCGTCTTCAGAGAGCAGGTAACAGATGTGAAGAAGAGTTAGTACCAGATTCGTTGGAGGTTTTTTAACTGTCTTTCCCTTATTTTTGTATCACTTCCCCTTTATGCCCTCTCTCCCTCCCTGCTTTTGCAAGAAATCATTAGCATTTTTTTTTCTTTATTTTTTTTATTGCATGCAGATATTTCTTGTGACTGGAATGTGTATGCATACATACAACATACAAAAATACTGTATATTTTTATCATACTAAAATACATGTACACTGTATACATGTGTTAATATAACTGTGGGGAGCTGACTTTATTAAGCCTTAAAATTGTGATGTACTTTCAGGTCTTTGGCAAGATTAGTCCAGAACATTCAAACCAAAAGAAAAGGTTATGTTATTTTTAAGAAAACTATAGTTTTGGTTTGATAATTAATTAAGTAAGAGTTGGAACTGGATGATCTTCAAGGTCTATTCTAATCCATAGCATTCTCTGATTCTATGAAGTGAGTACTATCAGTTGGAATGTATAGGTTGTAAATGGGATGATATGTTGTCAGTTCTATAACTGGGATACTTTCTCTCTCTGTGTTCTAAGGGCCTAACAGTGATAACGTGCACAGAATTCAGTTTTGCAGTTTGCAATGCTTAAGTATCTTCAGTGCAGCTGAGATCTGAGGCAGACCTTTGGAACATGTTATGGTGCATCCTTTTTGTTAGTTTTTAGTATTTTCTTAAAATAGGATATAGTTGCATATTAGCTCAGTTGTTTAGAGCACATGCTCTAAACAACTCTAATGCTGGGGCACAGGTTTGAGCCCTGTATGGGCCATTCATTCTGGTTTGAGCTCATTTTAAAAGTAAAAATCTGGGATATACTGTTAAGAAGGAGTCCAGAAGGGAAGAGACTGTGGGGATGAAAAGGAGGAAGGACAATGCTGATGCCAAATTTACAAGCTGTTTACTCTGCCATTTTTCTCAGCTCTTGTAGAATAAAAAATGAAGTGTTTGGCCAAGGACTATAGTGTTTTGCAGGACATGGCTAAGTAACAGGGATTCTTCCACTGCAGGGAAAACTAGTCCAAGGTTGGAGCAATTTGATTTGACTTTCTGAATCTGAGTTTCACTCTTGGGATGGAGAAAGGTGACACTGCTGTTTCCTCAGATGCTCTACTAACCTAAAAAACATATTTCTTTTTTTTTTCTTTCTCTTTTTCACCTTATTTCAATAGTCTGAGAAAAATATTGTTCAGTACAAATGTGCGCAATTGCCCTGTTACTTTTGCTAGGTCACCATTGAAGCATAGGAAATTGGGGAAACATTTTTTTCAAGGACGCTGGTGGTTTGTTGATTTGGTTTTGTTTTTACAGGGACAAGTTACCTATGGTAAGACCTGCTATTTCAGGGTAAAGCGGAGCTATTCTAGTTCTGAACACTCAGATAAAGCCAAACTCTTTGTAAGGAGCGCTCTCCTGTATTCTGGTAAATCTTGCTCTGCCCCTCCAGTGGGAAACCTTCCCAGTAGTTAAATGTGTTGCATATTTGTAACTTGTAATTCCTGCTGTGTTGCCTAATTGAAAAGCTAGAGTATTGCCAAAGCACTCTACAGTATCTTTTGCTTATGGTCGGGGAATTTTCTGGGTATGCATTTGAATTTTTCAGTCTTATTTTGATTAAAGTGTCTGGCCCAGGTTTGGGCTTTTTTTCTTGGTGGTGTTTTGGTTTTTTTGTTGGTTTTTTTTTTTTTTTAATACCCCTTCATGTTCACTAAGGAGCATTTGTTTTGAACAAAACAGTGCTTCAGCTGGTGTTTTTGAAGGCATTGAAACATTAAAATGTTTCTGAGGCAATGATGTTATACAGCAAGAGACAGAATGAGTGTAGTTTGGAAGGGATTTAAGTGCCCTTCAGGAACAGGAGCAGTGGCTATCAGGAAGTCACTAGTAATGTATCCGCTATGAGCGGATTTCAGGAAAATTAGTTCTTGCAGTTACATAAACAGAAGAGGGACAGAGTATGTCAGCAGAATGCGTTTTGTTCATTTATAGTGGAAAACTGTAAAAAATGTGTCCAGGTAAGCTTTGGAGACAGTCTCCAGCTCTTTTGGATTTCCCCCCTGCCCCCCCCAAATTACAATCAGCATTACTTCATCTTCAGAGGTATTGGTTTTATCTGTGTTGGCCCTTAATCAGGGTGTGTACTGATACTGTCAGAAAACACACTGAGAGTATTCTGCTAATAATCCTGAAGGTTAATGCAACTTCATACCAGAAACTCTCAGTTTATTTGACTTCCAATATGGAGTTTTTACAGATGATTGTATATTCCGTCCATGGTGTTGGCTAGGGCAATTTGTGTCTATGCCTAGATAAAGAATGAAGTTGAGTTTTGTGATGGTGACAGAGCAAACCGTGGTTTGAGACCATTTTTCTTTAGGTATGCTAAAATTGTCTGAAACAGTCTTTAAGTATAATTTAAATATTTGAATGTTAGTGTTACAATACCAATTACTGTATTAAGCTCTGTTCTTGTGAGAAATTTTGGGCTTATCTGTGCCATGTAGTGTGCTCCTACAGAATAGCAAGTAGTGTAAGCAGCAATGTCAGCCCTTTTATCAGAAAACAACTCATTTGGTAAAGAACTGGCATGTTTTATTTGTCTCCCTACAAGGAAAGCTTTTAGCAAGGAATTTTTTTTTTTTTATATGAGTGAAAATTGCTGCTCTTTCAGTGTCAGCTTTTCAGTAGAAAACTACCTTGTAGTTTTCACAGTAATTGAGCATCTTGGCCACTATATTGGCCATGTAATCCTATTTTACTCATTGGAAAGAAGAAATATTTTTGGATTATTTTTTTAACATTCACAGAAAAGCTGTTTATGGTAGGAATTTTTGGGCCTTATTTAGTGTTGTCCGGACACAAATAATAAGTAATCTAGGTGTTCAGTGTGTTTTAACAGCAGTTGTGACACAATGGTACATTGTGGGCCTAGTTACTTTATGCAAATGTGACTTCTGTGATATTTTAACCTAAATGAGCATTGCCTTTTCCAAATTGGCTCCATGTGGCACTTTATGTTTTGATTTTGCTGAGCTGCTGATAGACTTTGAGTAAGCCTTTTTTTTTTTTTTTTTTCGTTTTTAATCACGTCTTTTATCTCTTCTCAGTTAAATTCTGCTTTGTGTTTTTTTTTTTCTTGGAAAGAAAAACGCATCATAAATGATGCTGTTGTACATGTATGATACAGTAATATAGTATACAAAAATAATTTAAACCAAGGACAGTAAACTGGAAGAATAGGGGTAGAATAATGACAGAAAAGAGAAGTAGCATTCTGATGTTGCATCTCTGAGATACGTGTAAAATTGACACACGCGGTGTGTGCCATCTGCTTCTGTCAGTATGAATGAAAATAATGATGTTAATTGTAAATGTAGCTTGAAATCATGGGCAAGCTCTCACCCTGTATTGCTAAAGTCTTTATTAGACTTTGAGGGCAGGGAAGGACTGCAGTCCTAAGCTTGATAATTTTAATTCCTTTACTTTTCACTTATTATACTAGTTAATACTATTAATAAGTGCAAAATATGTATTTCACTAGAAAGTTTGAGAATTTAGTTCTCTGGAAGATTGAGTTATATGGCCATAGCTATTAAGTGTTCAAAAAAAAAAAGGCAAAACACACCTTTAATTTAGATAGATACAAACTTTGGAGGCTTTATTTCCAGGAAAAATATGCTGCTGTTGTCTATGCCTTTGAATAGGTTGGCATAGAAAACTTACTTAGCTAGATATTTTAGTGGTAGTTGAGTGAATATATGCAGTTATGAAGAAAACAAAAAAGCCCCATTAAAATCTTATATATTTTGAAATCAGGGGAAGTGAGAAGAAGGTATATAACAAATATACTAATGTGAATTCTTATTTCAGAAGTTATATTTCCCTCTTAAATGTTTTGACACTTCAATATGCTTATAGATTCTGTCATTTCACCTGCCTAGTAGATGAAGGGAAGGTGGTGAATATCGTTTTCCTGAATTTTATTAAGGCGTTTGATACTGTACCTCCCGGCATCCTTCTGGCCAAGTCTGACTGTGGAGTGAGCAGGTAGATGGTGTGCTGGAAGAGCTGGCTGAAGGGCAGGGCTCAAAGGGTTGTAGAGAATGGGGCTACACCTGGCTGGAGACCAGTTACCAGTGGTGTTTCTCAGGGCTTAGTCCCGAGGCCAGTTCTGTTCAAAGTTTTTATCAGTGATCTGCAGGCAGGAGTCATGCAGTATTAGCAAGTTTGCTGATGATGCTAAAGTGGAAGGTGCTGTTGACACTCTCAAGGGACAAGAGGCCTTGCAAAGGGATGTGGATGGATTGGAGTGCTGAACAATCACCAATAGCATGAAGCTGAACAAGAACAAATGCCAGACTCTGCACCTGGGATAGAGCAGTACCTTCCACAAGTACAAATTTCAAGAGCAGTGGCTGGGGAGCAGCACCACATAAATGGATCTGGGAATGCTGGCTGACAGCAGGCTCAAAGTCAGCAGTGGCAAACCTTCAAATACAGCACAACCAGCTGGTAAAAATGAGTGATCATCCCACTCTATTTAACACTGTTGCAACTTCATTTTGAGTACTCTGTGCACTTCTGGTCCCCAAAGTTTAAAAGGGATCTGAAAGTCCTTAAATGTGTGCAAGAGGAGGGCACTGAAGCTGGTCGAAGAGCTAGAAGTAATGCCCTGTGAGAAGCAGCTGAAGACAGAGGGTTCATCTAGTTTGGAGAGAAGGAGGCTGAGGGGTGACCACACTGTTCTTTGCAGCTTTCTGAGGTGGTGGAGAGGGAAGTTGCTGATCTCTTCTCAGTAGTACCCAGTACCAGGGTATGTGGGAATGGCTTAAAGCTGCATCCATCAGAGCAGGTTCAGACTTGGCTTTCTTTACCAAGAGTGTTGTGGAACCATGGAAGAGTTTTCTTTGAGAAGGGGTTGATGCCCCAAGCGTGTTAGTGTTTAAGAGGCATTTGGGCATTACCCCTAGTGCCGTACTTAAACTTTTGGTCAGCCCTGAAGCGGTCAGGCAGGGTGGATAAGGTGACTGTTTTCTGTCTCTTTCAACTGAATAGTCTATTCTATTCTGCACTCATGATGAGTCAAATAACAATCAGACTGTTATTTGGCTAAAATGCCAGGGATTTTTTTAGCTTTGAAAACACTTTCAAAAACATGTAACACAAGAGATATACAGAAAACAGGATTTTATTTTTCTGACTCTTTCAGAACAGATGTTCACAAGCATTATCACAATGTGCAGGTGTAGCCAGGAGCAGGTTAATGCAATCCTCAGTTTAGCTTGAAGTCTGGCAAAGGAAAGTCAGAGAGCTACAGAATATTGCAAATCATTCTACATCTTCTGGAGAGCCATTTGCGGGTGGGACAGAGTGGGGAAAACAGATTTCTGTCTCACTCACGTGTCTTTTGTGGCAAGTAGTTAATGCCACTGTTTGTATCCAACACAGTTGCTATGAACTCCACCTCTCCAGGCAAGTTTGCCCATAGAGTTTCTTGGAATATTCTGAATTGTAGGCTGTTTATCTTCCTGATGAGTGTCTTGCACCCAGGCTCTGCAAAAAATGAACATGCTGGTCTCTAAACATAACTTCTTCATAGGATGTGTTTGTTTTGACCACACACCCTTCCTGAACCCTGCCATATAGAATAATCTAAACAATGGAACTGCCTGGAGCCAAAAGAAGTGGTGCCAGGTGAGCCCAGTTTCCTTCAAATCAGAGGCAGACACTGGGTCAAGCCACAGATGATACAGCAGTCTTGAAATATGTTACTGATATTGTAAAAACACCCTGAAAATTGTCTAAAATATTAACATTTACCAGAAACAGGAAAGTAGATAACTGACTGATGCACAAAGAAGGCTCTTTCTAGGAAAAAACCTCAAAAGTTGTAAGAATTTGATTTCTCTCTTTATTTGATAATGAGTTTTTTTCTGGCTGAATTTGCATTTTGGCTTTCAAAAACCCAAACCCCAGACATCCTCACACCCAGTTTATAATTATTTCTTTTCTCTGTTTTTAAATTATTTTTGTTTTTAAAAAGAACAATAACTATGTCAATAGAACAATAACAATGTCGTGTATCACTCTGGGTGCAAAAACTCGAGTTATGTGACAACAGGAATTCAGGCCAAGCAGTCCCTGCTTCCTGAAAAACAAGAATAAGGATCAGTAACAGTCACAGGCAAAGGAATTGTGTGGTATTTTCAAAAGTGTGACACATCTTAATGACAAACGCACCTTTTTTGCCTTCCTAAACTTATTCCACCACTGGGTTTCTTGGCCAGGGATGCATGAAAAGCACCCCTGTGCCTGCCTGGTGCTTGTATTGCCCAGATGGAATGCTGAAAAGGGGCAGCTCCTCGTGGGGCTGCAAGCCTGGAGCCCTTCCAAGCACAGGCTGTTTTGCACAAGCAAGAACCTCTGAAGAAATGGAGCCAAGGGAAGAGCAGAGCTCACTCCCGCTGCAAACTTGTAATGGCTGAGAGAGATGGGGCATGACCGGTGCTTTGGAAGTGCAAGGGAGGAGAAATGTTGTTGCTTGTAATGCTGAGATGGGAAGGAAAGTGTCTGGCCAAGTCACCATCCAACACTAAAAGGGAAGTGCTGCTTTTTAATAGTCCCCAATTTTTAATTGTGCCTGTAAGACAGGTGCCAAGATGGATTTAGGATTTTTTTGTGCACCTACCTGAAACCATCTGAAAATGTTGGTGTGATGAAATGACTGATTATGTCATTCAGGTACAAAGGAACTTTTAATTCACGAAAGAAACTATGGGAAACAATCTTTAGCACACACTTGGTGATTAATCAGTTTGCAGAGCTGTTGCAATGAGTGCAGAAAGTTGCCAAGCTATGTATGTTCAGTTAAAGAATCACAATATTTTGATGCCAGTTTAGTGTGACAAGAGAGGCCCTGCCATGTGTCCAAACATGGATCTGATGGATCAGCAGGCAGAGCAAGACTAGGGACAAATTCCCTTACTGTGAGTATCCCCTGTCTAGAGGGCTTTGAGGCAAAAAAAAGTCTGTCAGTAGCAAGGATTTCAGAGTACATGGAATTTATGAGCTGAATCTGATGTTTTGAGTCATGCTTGAAAACGAACTGGGAGCCAGTGCATTTTAAAACCATGCTTTTTGCTTTGCAGAGGACCCCACAAGGCAAATGGATGCTGAACTAGCACATTCTGAAACAATTCACTCTGGCTGTACTAATTGCATTGCCATCCTGTGCTGTATCTAGCAATAATCCAGACTGGAAGTAACAACTTCCTATATAATGGAGTCCACATCAGAATAAAATAAATATTTTAGCCAATGTAGATGGAAAATTTTTTGGAGGTTCAGGTGTTACTTATCTTTTTATTTTCTTTTTATTTTGAAGTGTGGCCATTGATGGCCTGATGTGAGGTTTAGATCTCATCCCAAACATTTTCCTATGGGCTGCTGTTACATAGCAGAGCACTTTAGTGTGAGGGTTTTCAGTACAAAGCAAGTGGTGTTTACAGCACTGGAGTGCAGCAATTCTGCTCACGCCCTCGGGTTCAGGTGGCCCAAAGTTCCCTGCAGTGCTCAAGGCACCTGGGCAAACACACACCACGTATGTCCCCCTCCTCTACAGCCCTTTGCCAGCCATGTTTCAGGTAGCTGTGGAAACAAAGAAGGAATATGTAAAGGTGCATTGTGCTTGTTCACCCTTGCCCGGTGCTTTGAATTCCCTAAAGGCTGTTCTGTGTGACGTGACCTAGACATTGAGCATTCCTCAGCTGTGATGTGTGTGCTGTGGCAGCTCCCTTTTCCCGAGTCCTTGTGTCCTCCCTTGTGTTTGCTTAGCGGTGTGTTACGGATTCCCTGTTGGGCTTTGACTTACTGTGTTCTTGCAGCCTTGGAGTTGAAACGCTGTTGAAAGACAGGAACAGGAAGAATTTTTCTTTCTCTTGCCATTTACTGAAAGATAATCCACCTAGGAGGAGGCACGGTTTTGTTGTTGAATTTCAAAAAGTTTTACAAAAACTTGTCTGATGCGGTTTGTACTGCAGAATGTATAGCTTAATCATCTGAGCATTTTGCATAAAATTAAATTTTCTGTGTGTTTCCATGAAGCTTTTGTGACCTTCTGAGTCCACCCTTTCTAGAAGCTTTAATTGGACAAATGTTCTCATGGAGGATTTGAGTGAATCATGCATCAAACTGCTCCAGTTTTATAGGAAATTCAGCCTGAAAATTCTTTTAAAAGCCTTGTAGTCAGAAGAGACTTAGGGTAATTGCATTACCTTTAACCACTAGTTACACACACTTTTTTAATGGAGAAACTGTCTGGCAATGTAAGTTGCTATAGCAGCGGAATTTACAGAGCAAATAGCAGTGTATATGCTTTATAGAATGATTACTACACTATTCAGGGATTTTAATGGACTTCCCATCTTTTGTTTGTGTCAGCTCTGGATGTGCTATTAGCTAGCACTGCCATTTTTCAGGAACTGTATGTGGAAGTTACTTTAAGTTGTCTTCCTATTTACTGAGAGCATTTAAATCAGTGTTGAAAACCCTAAAGGATGCACAGCATCATGCTTTTTATTCATTCTATTCAATAATCTCACTCTAACAGCATGGAGAAATTACTCTTCTAAATCTAGACAGTGCTCCCTTATTTCAAATGGCCTAATTGAACATTAATTCTCTTGCTTCACAAATCCTCTGAGAGATGAAGAGGAGCTCGATACTGTGTTAGAAACAATTTCTAGGGCCTACTTACCTAATTCTCTTAGTCATCAGTTTAGCAAAAAGAGAACTGACATTGTAAGATAAAAATACCTCTTGGAATTATGGGGGTTTGGTGACTAATGTGGTTTGGTTTTGTTTGTTTGTTTAGAAATTTTTCCTGTATGGATCAGCCTTCTAGTGATGGTGAAACTGGGAGAAGACCACTCTAAGCAAACACAGGATGATTCAGGTCCCAACTGATGCAGAAAATGCTCACAGTAGCAGTGTGGAATCTTGTCCATCCTTGCGGGATGTCCACTCCATCAACCCAACGCAGCTGATGGCAAGGATTGAATCGTATGAAGGCAGGGAGAAGAAAGGCATATCAGATGTCAGAAGGACTTTCTGCTTGTTTGTTACATTTGATCTCTTATTCATAACCTTACTGTGGATAATAGAATTAAATGTGAGTTGTCTTTTCAGTACCTACCCTTAGATGTTATATTAAGGTTTTATTCACTTCAGAGATGGTTAATAAGTTGCTCCTTTCTATCCAAAATTATGTTATTTGTATCTGTTGAAGTTTAAGCAGCTTATTACTTTAAGCTTCTATGAACACAGTACCTACTCAACTGCATCTACTTTTTTTTTCATTAGGATATGTGTTTATCTTCTTATTATGAAACCTTTAGATATTTCTGTAGTCTGTGAACCATGCTGAAAAAAACATGGGAAATCCAGTGTAGTCTTCAGGCATCAAATAGACAAAAATATTACTGTACGTCTTTGAATTTAGCAAGAAGTGTGAATTTTAACAGGATTCAAGACTCTGCCTTCTGAGTAACTTTAAGTTGGTGATATTTCACTGAGGTCCCTGAAAAGACTTCTAATGGCCAAAACTTTTCTTTTGTTGTGATGTGTTTTCTTTGATGTAAACTTAGTGTGTTATATCTTATGGATGGCAGGGTGCATTTAAACAACATGAACTCCCACAGTTGCCACCTTTTAACTCCAGCATTTGTAATCTGGAAAATGAGGCTGTTCTAAAATTTCCAGAAAGCAACAGGATAGCTGATTTATTGTTATTTCATAAGTAGCATCCTAGTTCTTGAGCTGGGTTTTAAGCTATAATCTAGTTTGCATTTAAGAAAGGACACACTAGGGAGGAATCCCTTTTCTAGAAAGAAAGATCTTGAGTAAATACTTTTTATCAGCATTTATTTACTAGATAAATAATCTTGGTTACTAATTTACATTATGAAGCTTCAGGAGCTGACTGTTCAATAGTTCATTGATACAGTAAAAAACACTTGTTCTTATTTAATTTGAGAAAGCAGATTTTGCTTGCCTGAATGATGTAATTTTGGGACTAGACTTTCTGTTTCCTGTCTAGGTGGAAAACTGGTTGTAGCATAGTGTTCTGATGCAGTTCTTCATGTCAGTTTCTCAACAGCTTGTACAACTAAGAGGAACAGAGTGGGTTTATATCTCTTGTTGAGGTTTCAGAGTACAGGTTTTCAAGTGAGCGCTCTCAGAATATTGAAGACTGTGAATAGAAAATGCTACCAACTCATGATATCATAATGTTTCATTTTGAATGCTACAGCATCAAGGGACCTCAAGATCACAGCAGTTTTCTTTGTAAAAAGCTCTATTTTCAGAACAACGTCTTCTGAACCGGTGTCCTATACTGCCACATGTCAGCAAGAATAAAAACCAGGTTTTTGTCATTAGAAGTCAATGATATTAGAAGCTAAAATTTGATATCTGGGATCTGACATGTGCTTAGGTTTTTTGTTCTGTTTTTCTTTGAATTGCTTTGTTTATTGGGATGTCAAATAGCATTGTGTTAGTACTATATGTTGTTGGTGCATAAGTAATGGGATGTCAGAATTGCTATAAGAGTTCCTGTAAACATTGTTCTCACTTTGTTGCCATTATCCAGTTTCTTTAGGTGTAGTGTATTTTATTATTAAATGCTTTGGGGAGTAGCTCCTTGGCATTTTGAGCAAAAATCAAGGCTTCTATGGTTCTCTGTTTATCCTTATGTTAACATGGTGCTCACACAGCCACACAGTGATGAACAGCTTGGATTGGGGGAAGTTGATCTTTCTTATTTATGCTGGAAACAGATAATCACACTTGATGCAGTAGAGCAACCAAGAGAAAACTGTATTTAGAAAATGGTTTGTTAGGTAGCCATAAAGTTGAGGGAGAAGAGAAGAAATAGAAGAAATTCAGAGTTGGAGTGACTAGTCTCAGGAAAACACTGTCCAGCAGTACAGCTGGAAAAGTGTAGAAGTGTGTAGACTGCATTGCTTTGAGATAGTGAGTATATGTTGTTGGCGTGTTTGGTAGCTCCTTTCCTTAAAAAGATGACACTAGTCAAACTCAATATTAAAGCCTTCCGTTGGTATTGTTCTACATAACTATTTCATGCAGTGCCTAATTATAGAATTTCATATTAAAAACAATAGGAGATGAGGTTTTTAATGTTCAACTAAGATAGATACTCCTCTCATTCTCTGAGCCAATACACCTTAAATTATTTTCTTATAAGGCCAGTTTGAGCAGTAGAATCCTTCCACTGGAAAGAAACATGGTGGCTAAGCAAGATGTAATTTTGAATCTCATCAGCAAATGGAAGAATTAAAGTTGAGTGTTAGTTATTTGTGTAAGATTAGTCTAATAGCTGCAGCTTCTGCTTTTTTTACTGTGGATCTTTTGGCTCCGCTTTCCTAACAAATTGTGTGAAGGCTGATAAGGAAGAGATCTGAAGTATGAATTCAGTTTCTGTTCTGTTTCCTATTTGCTAACATGTGACTAACTAGAACTGGGTTATGGTTGGCTTTTTGATCAGCTGTTTTGATCCTTCTTATAAGAAATAAAATGCTTTGTGAGTTTGTGTAACAGACTTGAACATTTAATCATTTATTCCTCCCTCAATAACTTGTTTGCCTTTATTTTGGGATAGCCTGAAATGTAGCTTGCCTAGGCCAGATGATAATCCTAAATGTTTTCACTTTGAAAAGTCTATGTAATCTTGAAAAACAGATAAAAACAGTAGTCTTGACATTATTGTTCTTAGCAGACAGCTCTTCTGTATTTAGTTTAATGATCTTTTTATATATCAGCAGGGAATTATTAGTTTTACTCTTCATACTTGTGTATATTTTGTTCTCTGAAGCTGTGTGTGTTGTTGTTCCTTTGTAGGTAAAAGGAGGCATTGAAACCACCTTAGAGAAAGAAGTCCTACATTATGACTACACTTCTTCATATTTTGATATATTTGTAAGTGTTCTTAAAGAAAGAAAAAGGAGCAGCAAAAGTATAGTTTTCCCATTCCTCCTTCCACAGATGTTTCCTAGTTTGAGTCTTGTGAAAGAGTTGATCTTTTCTTGATAATTTAAACTGGAAAGGCCAAGTTTTGTCTATCTATGGGTTGCCCAATCCTGCTCTGGCAGCAGGCTCATGGAGCCTGTGGATAGAAATGCTTAGGGCCAATCGATTTGCATCTTTAGCTTTGGGGTGCGTGGAAAAGCAGATGGAAAACCCAGTCAAGAATGTGACTTTGATGTGACATAAGGTAATTCATTAAGAGGACAATACCCATAGCCCTCCAGCTCTGAAATAATTTTGCTTAAGCCAACTTTTTTGTCCTTCCTTGGACATAAGTTGGCTGCAATGAGGAGAGGCTTGTTCCCAGGATGGTCTGCACAGGGCAGGTTTTTAGAGTTATGTATTTTAACTCAAACAGTAAAGAGAGCTGATGTGAAGTATGATTCTCCTTTACTATGTATAAGTACCTTAGGCACATAAGAGGAGCTCTATTGCATTAGGAAATTTCTTTCTTCAAGCTGTAGTTGCACTGCATGGCCCAAGTAAAAGCTGTTTATTTACAGTTCTTCTAAAGGGCAAGGCTGTTAATTCTACCAGATCTTGTTTGCCTTGGCAGAGGTGACTTCGTTTGGTATCAGTCATTTTATACTGACGTCCATATCCAGAATCTCTCTTTGAAACTGGTGTAAAAACCCATCCTTACTTCTGCATGGGACATTTGCTGTGTCAAATGAACATACATACTAGACTCAAAACTTTATAAGCTAGCAAACTGTGCTTCTTCTCCCTTTCTCATTGTTTTGCTGGCAGGTACTCCATGATATACCATATTGCAGAAGGCAAAAAATATCATCTGTAAATGCTTATGCTCTGGAAATTATTTTATACTGTGGGTGAACCAAGGGTTAAGAACACGTAATGCAAAATAATAGACTTTTATTCCCTGGGAAGGGACTAGAACTTTATATTTTGCAAAATTATTTGTGGATTTTTACAGGATTTCCTCTGTTTCTACTACACATTTGCGTAAGATTAAGTGGGTTTATCATACCTCTGGCCATGGCTGTCTTTGATTTCTCTTAATTTTTAAGCACTTGTTTCACACTTTTTTGAATCTGAACACATCTTTTAAAACAAGTTGGAGACAATCTATTATCAAAAAATAAACTGGGAAGTTGAAGTTTGGGGTCCCTGATTCAGAGGTCTTGACTGTCTGCTATTGATTTAATTTTCTGGCCTACAAATACCATAACTTACCTTTCTCTACTGCCAAATAGAATGACTTGCTATTGTAGGCAGCAACATAAAGAATAATTGCTTGTTGCAATGTTAATATTTCACAAAATACTAGAAAAATAAGAGCAAATTGCTAAGATCAGTGAGATGCACAGTGATGTGCAAGGTATTTCCTGGATTAACTGCACCCAGATTTAACTGTTTAGATGCCAGTCAGGTAAAGTGATCAAGAACACATTTCGTATAGCTTTCTTATGTTTCTAACTTATTGGTGGAATGGCACATGCTTGCATATTTGAGCCTGTGTAGGCAGGTGGATGTTGCCATTTGCTTTACAAATGGGAAATTAGCTTCTATTTCTGTTTTATAAAGACACATTCAAATTTGTTTCTTGGTAACAGAACTTAGACTGTCCTAAGTTTCCTTGTAAGTAGCTAGTATTTTCGGTGAGCTGACAATATTATGGTTCTTCTGTGTTCTCAATTAACCAACCAATATTTTTTCCTCTCTCTATAGCTACTGGCAGTCTTTCGGTTTAAGGTGTTAATACTTGCATATGCAATGTGCAGACTGCGCCATTGGTGGGCAATAGCTGTGAGTAGTAGCCAAGCATAATGGAGTTTTTCCTAGAATGGATCAAACAGACAAAATTTTAGATGCCTCTTAATGCTTGTATGTTAAGAATCATCTCGATGGTGTATATATGAAAATTTGTTGTTCAGTAACAAATTAAAAACTTGTTTTCTGGAAGATTTTCAGCCTAAAGGCAAAAATTTAATAGCACAGTGGGTGTGGTTCTTATTAGAGATGTTAATATAAATAGAAGATTTATTTTTAATCCAGTATGGATGGCTAGCCATAACTGCTTGTTACCTCTGAGACTTGTTAATTAATGTTGGAAATATATTTGCATTTGTAATAGTGAACCTTCTTCAAAAACAAGAATTGGCATTATTGTGCCAGAGATCCAGGTGTCCATTAAGTCCCAGATTCTTACTTTAAAAAGTTTTAGGTGTTACCCATTGAACACTGGCACCTGTATTGCTTCATGCTCCAATACAAAAGGTTGAATATGCATCCTTTCTTGAAAAGGAAACTCTCAAGAACTATAGGCAACCACAGTGGATTGGAGGCAATATCTTTAATGCAGCTGTATGGTGTGGATGACAAAGAATGCAAAATTTGGTGAAAAATTCATGCTTCCACCAGTCTATACTATAGGTTGTAATACAATAGGTGTATTGCTGGCTTAGTGCTTTGTAAATCAGACTTTTTTTTTTTTCCCCTTACACTATGGTAGGTGCATGTAGAACATGTTCATGTGTAACTTTCTTCAAGTGAGTAGCATGCAGTTTGCTTAGTACTCTGAGACTACATGCCATGATATTTATAGATTGTGTAACTAGCGTGGCACAAACGCATACATAATGGTAGCCACTGCTCTGATTGTGCTTATATTTAAATGCATGCCTCTTACAAGTCCTTGCTTTTAGTTGTGTGGTTTTAGAGTATTTCATAATCCTCCAACTTGATGCCCTTGTTTGTGAGGTGGTGAGAGTGAACCCATCATGATACCAAGTAATTAGATACATAAAGCTTCACTGAAGGTTTTGCCAAAGGCTTGAATCTTAACATCCTACCTGCGATTGACAGAAGTTGGTTCTGCTGGTTTTTAAAGAATTGCTGGACCAAATGCACTGGAAAATATAGAGGTCTTGCTTATGTGAACAGTACTTGTTCACTGCTTTTTCAGATTTTGGGATTTTTTAAGATATTTCATCCAGCATGCCGATTTTTTGAAATATATTAGGGAGTATCAAGTTTTCAAAAAAATTAATTATTCAAAATACCACTTCATGAATTAAAATATTGATTCTAATTTACTCCCTCAAAGATGTTTTGTTGTTTGAAATGGATATTTTGATTTGGATGGTAGTGAAAAGCATTTGGAACAACTGTTGTTTGCTTTTTTCCCACATACATTAATAGTTGGGGTTTTTTTAAGGGACTTGAGGACTTGATGAGTAAAGTATGCTGTCTTCATTATACAGTAAGATCACAATTTACGTAACTCAGGCAGTTTAGATTCTACACAGATGCTATGTGGAAATCAATAATTGGAGGTGTTTGTATTAAAAGTTATCTTTTATAAGGTTATTTTAATAACACATTAATTGTATAATGCTTGTTACATTTTGTTAATCTATGTGATCTTGCTGTTGTCAGTAAATATTTAAAGTTGTAACTAATAGATAATGGCAGAAGTAAAAAACTAAATCCATTCATTAGTTTATTCGTTCTGTCTCTTTCAGTTTACAACAGCGGTGACCAGTGCCTTTTTATTAGCAAAAGTAATTATTTCACAGGTATATATTCTAATCAAATGTTTGTTTTACTTTGCTTTCTTAAAAGCAAGATTCTTCAGAATATTTTTTGCAATATTTTCTTTCTTTCTAGCTGTTCTCACAGGGTGCTTTTGGCTATGTGCTGCCCATCATATCCTTCATACTTGCCTGGATTGAAACTTGGTTCCTGGACTTTAAAGTGTTACCACAAGAAGCTGAAGAAGAAAATAGTAAGCTTGTATTATTTCCTGTCAATCACTGCAGCTGGCAACGTTTGATCCCATGTTAACTGGCAGAAGAATGCTTCTTTCAGCTTCTCAAAATTTGAAGAGCTGTGGAAAAAATTAAATCAAATGGCATGATTTTTTCCTCTTTGGGAGAGGAACATATGCCTACAAAGAAGTTAGGTTTTAATTAATTTAGGGAGGCAAAGTTAAAAGTTAGAAGGGCCAGATCAGCAATTTGTCAAGCACTTGGGAATGCGTTTAATTTTGTATGCTTGAGGTATGAAAATTTAACTGACTTGGGCTTGTAAAACCTTATTTTTTGGATAATGCATAAAGTGTGTGTCTTCTCTTTTAGGAAGAGTAGACACAGTAACTAATTCAATATCACTAACTCTTCTTTTGAGGTGGAAAGGGGAAAGCAAAGAAGTGTTGTGGAGAGTCTGTTTCATGCACAGGCAGAATGAGACCAGAACAAGTATGAATTTCAACCTTTGAGATGAGGCACCAGGTCATCTGACACTCAATATATTCAACTAAATGGAGGAAATCCACTGTTTCAGTTGAAAGAGAATACTGCTTGAGTGGTGAGGGAAAGAAAGCTTACAGACGCTTGTGAGTTTCAACAGCAGGAGAGTAATTATAGAGCCAACCTGTTATTTATACATCATTACCTGAAATACAGTCTGAAACTCTGTTGGAAGGCCACGTTTATCTGTTAGGTAAATAAAAAAACTATATGGGCATGGATGCCTCCATTTTTATGTGCTCTGAATGCAGTCTTTCTAATTTGATCCCTTCCCTCTTCTTTTTCACTGATCTGAGAAAGCAGATGGTTAAATGAGAACAGTGGGGTTTGCCTGGAGAAAAAGAAACTTAGAGTAATTTTTTTAATCTTATGAGGAGATGAGGAAATACAGCTGCATCACGATGTTATCTAATAGATAAGAAATCTAACCAGTTCACAGACTTTCACATTTTTTCATATTGAATATTCACAGATAAAATATTCCATACATACACATGCAAATAGTTCATGAAGGTTGCAGAAACTGAGTATGTTGAGACAGATAGGTGAAAGCAAGCCATTAGTGAAGGGTCATAGCGGCAAAGAGAGAAAATAATTTATTTGGTTTTGCATGGCACCTCACTGATCATTAAAAATATATTTCAGAAGTTTTAGTTAGCCAGTGAATATTGATGAATTTACATATGGCAACCTAATCATTTAATCACACATAGTAGAAGGAAAAATTCCTTAATTCATGTGTGCAATATCTCTGTTTTGCTAGTGTGTGTCACTTTAGTTGCCAGCATTTAAATAGAAAACATAAGTGTTAAACTAATTCTTGATGCTTTTTTAAAAGATATTTATTTAAAGAATTAACTAGTTACGAATGCTAATATAATACATCAGTCGTCAAGATTCTTCATCAGTATTTGATCTTTAAGATTTTATTTGTTAGCATTGAGGAATTATTTTCTGGTTTTTTTTCTTTTAGGATTTTTGATAGCACAGGATGCTTCAGAACGAGCAGCTCTTCTTCACCCAGGAGTCCTGTCTGATGGGCAGTTCTATTCTCCTCCGGAGTCTGTAGCAGGTAGTTATGTTTGCTTAGTGAAAGATTTTTCATACTCACTTTGCACTCCTGCATATTTCATGCCCTTCAAGAGGGGAAGGGGGAAGGGAAAAATATATTTTTGTTTTTAAATGATACTAATTTTTTTTTGTTTTAAAATGTTTTTAAATGTATTTATCATCCTAAAATGCAAGATTCTTTTTTGTTCAGTAATTCAGTTTAGTTACTACCTGCCAGATGAGTTAAAATACATGTGATTAGTGTATTTTAAGTCATGTTCTGAGTAAGAGCAAGGTAAGCCTGAAATAAAATGGCACCACAACTGAGAGGAAGTAGTTATGATTGGTTCTGCCATCGGTGATCCTTATGAGTCCCTTCCAACCTGAGATGTTTTGTGACTTTGTGATCCCTTATCTGCCAGCAATAGCATTTATGCAGCAATGCACAATTTAATCCAGGCTAAATTTGGAGCTTTATACTGTCTTGGGATAGACAGTGAACCTGAAACTGCTATAAGGCAAACTGAAATTTCAATCAGAGCTTCTTTTCGTTTCTCATAACAAAAAGAAAAAGCCTTCTCTCTATAAAAAGTCTCACCTGTCTGGATAAATCAGATCAGTAGGTAACGTTAAGTACATCTTAACTCTGCATATCGTTTGCTTTGTCTAGTTGAGATATGAGTTGATTAAATCAAAAATAAATGTAAATACTGCAAGATTCAAGAAACAAGCATTTCAAGGAAATAAGCAATTTAATAAAAATATACAGTTATACATGTTGGTGATATTTTTCATTTTAATGTCTGTCTGGTTTCTGTACGCTGAGCATCTTGGCTTAGTGAATGACTTCGGGCTCCATCTAGGGGTCACAGAGCATTAGTGTCGACTATAAGGAATGATTCAAAGTGAAAATGGATTTTAGCTAAAACCATGGGTATGCTTTGCAGAATAATGGAAGTATTGTACTGGACTCCGCTGTTCAGCCTAGGTTTTGTGGGGTTTTTTAGCAACAGAATACACAGTGTGAGAGGGAGTGTAAATGAAGCTAACTTGTTTTTCTAGACATTGTGGCTGGGTCAGTGTTGCTTGTGCAGTGAGGTGTTGTGTCTCAGCGTGCATGTGTTGACTGTAGGTATGCCATTACTTTTCGCTTGTCCGGTGGGATTCAGTAACAGCTCAGGTGCTTTCTCCAGGTCTGCCCTGACTGCCAAGTACATTTTAAGCACCCTTTATGGGTATGAGATGCAAAAGAAACAGTCAGATTAATATATTTGAACTAACACACACTGGTAGTCACAAAGTGAAACTGCTGGATAATGTACAGTAAAAATAGCTCATAATTAAAATTTTTCTTCAAAAATCTCAGAAATTTCTTTCTGAGAAGACAAACTATGGATTGTTCCAAGAGAGCAATTTTTGGTCACTTTGACATACATATTGATTTGACAAATACTTAGAGATAAACTATCCCCTGTGATCATGTAGCAGGGAATAAACCTCTCTGCTGATATGGCAACATTTTTTAAAACAAATTCTTGCTTTTAAGAGGTGACGTTTAAAACGAGCTCTGTTGGGATTTTCATTGTATTTGTCTCTTTTCGTCTTTCTTGAAGCTACATATGTCCAGGGACATACCCTGGAGCCAGTTCTTTATATGGGGTGACCCTTCATCTTTGACATTGGTTCCTTGGTAACCAAGTCTATTCTGGAGGTAGCAAGTGGAAAATCAGCCTGGAAAGAGTAAATTCATTCAGTTTCTGTACAATTTGAGCTTCAAAACACAGCCAATGTGCTATTCCAAGAAATTAAAGACATTCAGACTAAATTGTCCAAAAAAAAATCTTGACACTTTTGTGTCTTTTAACTTCTCAACTGATCTACAGCATAATCGTCTTCCTTTTCAGGTTCTGATGAAGACTCTGAAGAAAAACAAGACAGTGAAAAACCAATTGTATAGCAAATAAGAAAAAGCAGGTAAGTTCCTTTGCATAGAACCTGAATATTCCTGATGATATGCTTTTTCTACCTAGTTCCTTTCCAAACAAATTAAATGGTGTGTTAACTCTTATGAGTTCATAATTTTTGAACTCAGTCTGTCTCTCATAGCAGCCTTCAAGAAGGAAATCCTGCCAAGCTCTTGAGACCCTGAAGTCGGGCTCCTTCGCATTTATTTTTTGGCTCTCCTGGAAAGGACAGTGGTGGACCAGATGTGTAAAAGCTCCTTTTTTTGGCAGCAAAGAGATATACTCCTTTGGAGATGAAAGCACAAGAATGTTAGGAAAAGATTTTCTTTGGTTTAAGTCTAGGACAAGTATGCCTGAAGATTTCATGGGCGAACCTGCTTCAGTATTTGCTCTCCTCAATCTGTTTAATACTACAAATGGTAGTGTTAGATGGAGCAGCCTCATCTTAAGATTTTTGTAGTGTACTTTGTTTAAATATGAGATTACTTCCTTATTTTAGAAATGACTTAATTTACTTCTGGAATTATTGTGCCCCATGCTTTCACTTCACCACTCACAGCAAAGCTCAAGCTGGGGGAGGTATTAAATGTTCTTGAGAAGCTGAAACTTCTGATTTGAAGCCTTCTAGTTCTCACTTGGAGGAGTGGATGACCTTTTCTTTTCAGCCTACCTGTTTACAGTATCTGTTTTCTTTACTCCCATCTTCATTCATCCTGACTTGTGTGATCTTTTGCAGAAAGAAAATATCTGCAGAAAGTTGTTGGGGTTTGGAAACTGGCAACAGAGTCTGTGGCTGACTTGCTGGCAGAGCTGCTGACAGGAGAATTCACTCATTAGAAAGTAAAGGGAACAGTTCCCATGTACTGTAATACCTCATGAAGATGTACCTTGTTGACATATGTATATTAGGTTGCCTCCCAGGTGGTATGAAAGTATTTGTCCACAATGTATTTTATTATTCAGTGGTTCCTGAAGTTGATCTTCTAATGACTAGGTAATTACTGGACAGTGTTGTCTTGTGTATCTAATCAAGAGACTGGTAATATAATGAAGTAAAACTTCTCTGTGGTGGAAGTATATTTAATAATTGTTGGGTCTCACTAGATAAAATTATTTTATGTTATTGCAATTTGTCATTAGTTTATGTTTACTTTTTTTAACTCCATGCATTTTCTTTTTTTTTAATGGATATGTTCACTTTCTAAAATAAAAGCATTAAAATATGAGTAATGCATTATGATATTTCATTGCTTTGTCATCGGAAAAATCTGCCTTTACCACTCCTTTATATGTGAGGCAATAAGGACTCCAGTTTGCATAGATTTTGTGCAAAATGTGTTACAGTACTGTTTGGTACTCCCTACATGGCCTGTAGGGAGGCCATGTTAGTGGTGGTGGCACATCACTTCTTTGTTGCGTTGGTTTCAGTATGCTCTTCCCAAAGTTCTCTTCTGTAATTGCTGAATGAAAATATAAGGCAGGACCAAGTTTATCCCTTACATTGCTTCAGGATAGCCAAGATGTGTTTGAGAGGATGCAGGTAAGAATAAACTATTAGAAGAAAGAGAAATTCAAACCCTGTCATTTAACAATGTTGAAATGCTCCTAACCAAGAATCTGGAGTATCTCTTATGAGGAGAGACTGCAGCAGCTGGACCTGTTTAGTCTAGGGAAGACTGAGAGGGAATCTCATTAATGCAGAAAAATACCTCTCAGGCAGGTGCCAAGAGGATGGTGTGAGACTCTTTTTGATGGTGCCCAGCAACAGGACAAGGAGCAATGACTGTGAACTAAAACACTAGAAGTGTCACTTCAACAGGAGGAAGAAACAGAACTTCTTTCCATTGAGGGTGGCAGAGCACTGAACAGGCTGCCCAGGGAGTTCATGAAATCTCCCTCTGTGGAGACATTCCAACCCCACCTGGATGTGTTCCTGTGTCACCTGCTCTAGGTGACCCCACATTGGCAGGGGGCTTGGACCAGATGATCACCAGATGTCCAATCCAACCCTAATGATTTTGTGATTAAATTCAGTGAGAAATTAGATCAGATCAACATCTGGGATAAGAGGGCAAAGGTTCCATTAAACCTATGAACTTCATCTAGGTGCACAACTCATTACTTTCCTTAATCATCTTCAATCTGCAATATGAAATTCCTCTGCATATCTAAGAAATTCAACCACCTATTCTCAGTGCCTGCTTCCTCCTGCAGTTAAGTACTTGGAAAAAAAGGAATACAAAAACCGCAAAGCAGAACAAGTTGCATGCACTGGTGACAGAAAATCCTTGGGTGGGGGGTATTTTGTTACACCAGACATGAATAGTTATATTTGGCAGATATCAGGTAAAGATTTTGCAAGCCTCTCCGAAATAAGCATTTTTCTTCCTGTGGTATATGGCTTGGATGCTCTGCATAGTGAGTTAACTGAGATGCCACGTTTTCATACATGGCTAGTTTGCCAAGGAAGTTACTCCCTTTGGTGCATCCCCAAAAGTTCGGTTGCTGCCATGAGAAACTGCATCTCCTATAAATCCAAAATGCGTGTTATAGTATAGAAAGGAGCTAAAACACTCAATCTGGAATAATTTTGTTCACTCCTCTCAAACCTACCTGTAAAACCTGCAAAGTTGACACAAAAACTGTTGTTCAGTCCTGCCCTCCCTGGGGATGTTTCTGCTCTCCTTGGGTAGCCCCAGCTACATCTCCAGAAGAACTTTCTACCAGCCTTCCCTTAAAAAAGCTGTTTGCTTTTGATTCTGATACAGGTGAGGCAATTGTTAATGTGAAGGCCCACAGTAATGGACTGAATTGTTTGGCATGACTGTGACAGCAATGTGGCTTTGTGCTCTTTGTAATGCGTTGGGTTTTCTTTTTGTTGGGCTTTAAAATGAGATTTAACAAGTTTTGTTTCAACAAGCAGATTTGAATAAAGGATTTAAAAGGAAAAATAACCCAAGCAAGCTGTTAAGCAAAGTAATACCAGTACCTGCTTGTCATGTATCTGTGACAGGAATGTTTTAATTGATGGTTTATTGCAATCTTAACTTCAAAATATACTTTGCAAGAAAGACTTCCTGCATTTTTTATGCAGTCAGTTAAGCTGTATCAGATTGCTTAAAGCTCTGAAATATATACTTAGATTAGATTACATAGATATATACTTAGATTAGAAGAAAAAGAAAAACCTCTTTGAACTTTATTATGAGTATTTTTCATTTTGTGACAGAAACTTGGCACTATGTAATCATGTTTCCAATAAATACCAAAAGGAGAAAAAACACCAAAAACAGAAGAAAATCAGCATAACTCAGAATATACTTATGATTTTGGGGGTTGTTAGTTTTGTGGGGTTCAGGAACCCATGCAGCAGTGTGATGAGGAGCTGGCGTTTGTTGCACGGCATGAGAGTGCACACCAGACTGCTGCCACACTTAAGGTAAGCATGCCTGTGGTGATCTAGAGACATTTCTCACATGTGCATGTCAGAGTCCAGGTTCTTTTGGATGTTCCACAGAGGGAGCTTTTCATGTTCAGTATCAAATTTACTTACTTGATATCTTGGGCATTACATGTGAAGAGTGACACAGCAGTATGCTGAAATCACAAGACAAGCACACTAGTAAGGGCAAGATACGATGGAATCACAATACAATTTCCCTTAGTAGTTTCTATATGCTCCACAATTTCCATGCCTCCTCATTGCCAGAATATGTGGTCTGAGGCCAGCTGAAGCCAGTTGCTCACTCCAGATTTCATTTGCTGGGCTGGCTGGCTCAGGAAGACATGATTCTCCAGTAGTCATCCCATAGCCAGGATTGTCATCAAAGAGGGGGAGCAGAAGGAAGATGCTTTCTGGAATTACGTGGTTTTCTACTATTGAGAACTCACTCGTTTGAAGCTGGCACATCACAGGTGAGAAATTCCGCATCTGCTCTTGGCACCCCTGAAATACATGAAGTTACACAGGCCCCTGTGTAATACTAGAGGCCAGCAGATGCCTATCTGAGAAGATTTATCTTTTTGGACTCTCATCAAACTGCCCTTCAAGGGTAATCCTCAACACAAGGCAGGGTTTGGGACCTCAGCAATCCAAGAGGATTAATGCTTCTGCTTGTACCAGCTGCTTTCAAATGGAACAGAAATCTTTACAGTGCAAAAATGAATCCTGCTTTCCTTTTTGGTTTGGATGCTAGATGTCTCTTGGACTTAGAAAAATGTTTTCCCTGTTGGGACACAGCCTTGAAAGTAGCAGATCTCCCAAGCCCTACTCATTAAATTTGAGACAATGAATATTATGTGTGCATGCTCATTTACTACCTGGCAGAACATTCCCATTTCTATTCTCTGACTCCTTGATTAAAAGGGAAGGGATTTGCCTTATTTCAGCAAGGGCCCTGAAATATTACAAGACTAACTCCTGCAGTAACAGATGAATTTAAGTGCTTTGCACGTAGATTCATATTGTAGGTACTGTCAGAGAACTGTCATGCTTAAAACAAAGGAATGCAGGTAAACCTAGTTTGATTTCCAGAGGCAAGCGAAGTTAAAGCATTCACATTTCAACTAAATTAAGCTCTATCTTCTTCCACAATTGCTTGACCTAGTGATACGTTCTTCAGCGTAAGTGTATTCTGTTAGCAGATTGGTTAATAGGGAAACTCAGAGTGCAAGTAGAGACATTATTTTAGGGATTTTCGTTGCGTTTAGACACAGCAAAAAAATTTTGGTTTTATACTTTGATCAACAGATGAAAAATAGATGATTTACTGTCATGTTAGCAGTCTAGCAGGGTACTAAATCCCCTCTTTCTTTCCTCCATCAAGATTCCAGCTTTGTCTTCTACTAAGTAAAACAGAAGGTAACATGAATGGTGTCTTATCTAACAAAACAGTCTTTAATAACTACTTGCTAGCATCTTTCAAAAACTTTATACAGGTCAGGCAGGTTAGCAAGCTGCAAAATGTTGCCATCTTCTGCAAAGTGTTTAGGAGGTAAAAGATGAGTCCTAAAAGCTTTGTAAAGCACATGTTCCACAGTCCATTTCCATGTTGTTGAACCAGACTCAGAGTCTTCATTCTGAAATACAGGAAAACAAGGACAAATAAACTGAGGTTCTGTTTAACTAGAGGAGAGCACGCCTTAAAAACTTTACTATGTAAGACTACAGCAATTGTAAAATTCTGCTGGCATTAGAAAAGTTCATTCTATACAGTCAGTTCTAAACTCTGTAGAGTCACTTGCAGAATGGGTGAGCTTAACTGATCGATTAGGCAGATATTTAGACACAATCAGGTTGTACTTTTAATTTATATGCATCCTTATTCTTCAATAGAAATATAGCATAAAAAATACATTCCCAACTCAGAAGCCAAGGAGGCTTGTAATAATACTAAGCACACTGCAATGCCCAAAGTTAAAAGGTTCCCTCAATACCTAAAATACTTCAGAAAATTTAAGCCACATTGTTTCAGAATCTTGCCACACTGCTACTTGATTCAGTTCACTGAAAGATCTGGGATTAGAAGTCTATATCCGAAAGAGCAGAAGTTTCCTGTATGTTGTTAGTTATCTGCTCACAGGACTAGTTACAGTATTCTTGTACCTGAGAGTTTGTTGGGTTGGATTCCTCTATTATATACTGCTTTCTGATGGAGTAGAACATGGCTAGTTCTTTACTCAGGCTTTCAAAACACTCCTTTTCTTCATCCCAGTTTACCTTTTACAAAAAAAAAAAAAGTCATTTTACAGAATCGGGGTAGCAGTCAGAGACTTGATAGAGATTCTTAATACAGAAAATTTACATTAATGTAGTGGCCATTTTTGTCCTGGTAAGGTAAAGGTATATATAGAAAAAAGAGGGTAGGAATGCAGGCTTTTAAAACAAAATAGAGGCTCAGTCAGTAGTTATGAATACAGAGGCAAAGCATAACTAATCAGTAACCACAGAACATCTGGAATACATAACAGTACATTTAAGATGCACCAGAAACTGCAAAGGCAGGCTGGAATTGCTTAAAAAAAAGTAATTGTGCATTAATAAAATCATTGAGAGAATATACCTCTGTGGCCAAGCGCAGGATAAACATTGGCAGTCCTTCCAATGGTGGGACATAGTTGTCTATCAGAAGTGGTAACCCAGTAAGATTTCCTTCCTGCAAGGCAACACTGCTGCTTCAGTAGAAAAATAGAAGTTCTTTCTTGCAGTAAATGCACCTAAACTCTTACATATTTTAAGACTGATTCTTACCAAACTCAGTGAGCCTTACCAATTTTTAAAGCCCAATGCCAGACAGACATTGTATGAAGACAATTACTGGTGGTGTTTAATTTCACAAGGCATGGATTAAGCCACTCAGCTCAGGGAGTGGCTGAAATCAACCTTCTCCTCTAGCTCCAGGTTACACAGATACCACTTCCCAGGCAAATATCCAAATGAAGTGCCTGGGCTTGATGAAGTTGTTCACTTTTGTATAAAGTAAGGAATGCCTTAAACCACATAGAAAAAGACAAATTGAGAGCACAGTGGTGCTGCAGTCCTGTCTGTCTTGACAGCTGGTTAAGATGCACATCTTGTTAGTTAAGAGATCTGCATTCTAGTTATAGAAGCAATGACTAAATTATGGATTGCCCAGAGAAGCTGTGGAGTCTCCCTCACTGGAGATACTCAAGAACCATCTGGACACAATCCTGTGCTCTGTGCTCCAGGATGACCCTTCCTGAGCAAGGAGGTTAGAACAGATGAGCCACTGTGATCCCTGCCAACCTAACCCATTCTGTGACTTGATAACTAACTAAATAGAAACTTTGTGTAGTACCCTTCTTAAATACAGCATAAATCCTGAGCATTTTAAATGAAAGGGTTATGCTACCTAAAATCTTACTGGAACTAATTCTTAGTGATGATAAGCACTGCAAGCAAACTACTGCAGTTATCTGTCACCAAAATGTAGAATTATGGAATCACATGGGTTGGAAAAGACCTTTAAGATAAAGTCAAATCATTCCCCCATCACTGCCAAGCCCACCACGTTCATTTATTGTCAGAAGTAATAGCTGCAGTCACCTCATCAATTTCAAAAGAGAAATAATCTTTCAACATTTCAGTCTTCTTTTTCAAAAACTCCACAATGTACTCAGCAAGCCCTTCTTTTGGGCCATCTTCTTCTGTCCAGCCACTTTCGGGATCCTCTAAAGCAAGCATTGAAAGCTCATATAAAGGAGCTGGCTCCTAAAAATGAAGAAGGCAAAACTTTGGTTAATGATCAGCACACTCTACTGGAAATCTATAACTTCTTTGTTCACATACTAATTAATTGTAATACACTATTTCTGGCCTCCAGAACTAACAGTTGTGTTTATCATAACCAGGCTAAAAAGGTATGAATTTCTTTCTTCTTTCTCTGCAGTCCACAATCCCAGTGAGCACTGTGATATTTTACAGGATAAACACTGGCAATCAATACTGTATTTCTGCAAATGGTATACTCAAATTAAATATTTGTCCCAATGTAATGAGCAACAGCAAAACTTGGTGAATAACTACAACTGACACTAATAACAAGCAGCCAGGATGACAATTTAACAGTAGCAGCTACAAAATTACTAAGTTTTCTACATTCTGTTCTTACTGAGAAACAAAACAACATTCCTGTAGTAGACAAAAGCCAACCTGACTGTCCAACCAAAACTATGCATTTGACTGTAAGGACAAACATATTGTAAATACATTTTTAAAAAAATCTTTTTCTATAGGATATTATGTAAAATTATACTTACAGACAACCTTAAGACTCCGAAGTTTGCAAAGTCATAAATAAGTATCTGGTAGAAGAGTTCTTGGCTAAATTGAAGCACAAAAATTAATTATATGGACAGGACTGCGTATCTCCAAGTTACCGTAATTAAGAGAGGAAAGTAAGGATCATCCTGGAAACATCAGATATACACATCCAGTCCTATTTATAATGAAGATCTTAATTTAACTGAAGAGTTTAGGGGTTCACCTGCATTATCTAGATATTTACAATTAAATCTATTTCTTGGTTTCTGACATCATCAGCTACACTGGTGCAGAAAGGTTACATACTCAAGTATCCAATTACTATCAATTTATTCCCTGATAATTTATATTTCAACTTCTTTACTCCTTTACTGCACTGTAAGAAATGCAAAGGAACTGGGAAATTAATAGACATATCTATCTTAAGTCTATTTTCTTATTTGTTACAAAAATTTATGTTGCTAGCCCTGTAAGGCTGCACAGGCAAAATTACTAATTTCCTGCTACAATTATGTCCTGCAGATACTCTTAACCCAACTGGATGCAATGTTTTCCAGGACTTTCTGAAGCCTCTGCTTTATAAAATGTGCTGTAGATGATTCTGCTGCAAATCATGATGATGATTACAGATCATCTAGATCATCATGAAGCAAGAAAAAGTCTTTCCCTTCCCGTTGTCTGTGAGCACACAATACAGTAGTTGGCATTTTAATTACACTGATTCCCTGCAACTTTTCCCAGGTGTGCCAGACTTGTTTCCACTGTTCTGAATGGATGGCTTAATCTGTAGCCTCATGGTTTTTCATACAGGCAACAAGAGAAAAATGCTGTTTTCCCTGTCATTTCCTTCCTTCTTCTAATTAGCTTCACAATTGGTACTTATTTCAGCTGCCAACAGGTCTAACAACTCTTTTACCTGAGTTTTGTTGTATTGAGAAGGTACAGTTTTGTCTGGTACTGGGCCAGAGCCCACTGAGGACTGACACAACCAACAAATGAGTGCTCATGTAGCATTTCCTGAAGTTCTGAAACAACAGAGAGGTGGGGAAGGAACAAAAGAATGTAATTTCATAGTTGCAACCCTGCCCTCTTTTATTTAGTTGAGTGGTTTGTGTCTTTTTAGCATGAAAGTCTCAGATTACTCTTGAGTCACTCCTACATCCCTGCTACTTCTTATATCCTTGTAATAATTATTCACAAGTTTTGAAATATTGATAACTTTTGTGCATACTCATACTCTTAAAGTGTAAGGGAGATTAGTTATTTAACATTTAAACTACAAATGCAAATTAGAAAAAAATAAAATTTAAGTCCCAGTGTTTGAATAGCCTTCCAAAGTTAATTTCTACACAGGAGGCTGGTGAGGAGCACATACATACTTCAAAAACTGCAGGTGTAAACCAGCTTTGCAACACAATCTAGGTATTATCAAACTAAATTCTAGAAGTGTGATAGAATAGGTACATAATATTTTTTCCATAATTTCTTTATTTGTCTCTCACAAAGTAACTTTTTTTTTTTAAATATACGTATGAGTGAGAAGGCTGGGAAAGGTATGAGAAGTCAGATTTCGTAAGAGTTCATTTTAGGCATTCAACAAAAAAAATTCACTAGTTGCCATCCTTGGGAGCAGCTTTGTTACAGATGTTTGGCACTGCAGTCACAGCATGTACCAAGCACTACGGTACCCTAATTCCACTGTTATGTTTTCTAAAGGAATGTAACAGACTGAGAAAAGATTTCTCTCTTTCCAAAGTCTCTTCTAAGTATTTCTTACAGATGTGAAGATGAGACACAACCTCAGGCAGCATCACAACTTTTATCATGAATTTTGACATATTTTTGGGTATTTTAAGGTTCAGGGACTACTCTTTGATTTCAATATTTAAACAGTGACAGTCAGATATGGAATTACTGGGTCAGAATTAGCAGTCTTCTGCAAAATGTTTACTGAATTACAAGTAAAGGAAAAGTTTGCGCTTTCTAAACTTTAAGATTCTTATCAATTTATAGAAAAGTTATTTATTACAGATGTCTGCGTGGAGCATCTCCAATTCTTACAACCAGAAAAATCAAAATAAATCTGACAAAACCCCCATGATTTGAGATTCCTAGCATTTAGACACATGAATAATACAGGTATGAGTCAGTGTAAGTAGCCTTCAGAGGCAACTGAGTTAAGAGGGAAACGCCCTAGAAAGATTTGCAAACTTTTTACCTTTGTCTAAAACAACTCTTACCAAAAGAGAGAGTATTTTACAAGTCTCAGCATTTCATATAAGTGGGACAGATACAAATAAAAATGAAAAGCAAAAGCTTTTGTTAAAAACTTGTTTAGCAACACAGTAAGTTCCCTGGGCCTCCTTTTAAATACCTCTTCCCATTTCAAACAGTCATATTTAGTGGTAGAATAACAGTAATTTTGAGAAACAAGTCATGCTTACTCGCATGTGCCTGGTTACTAATTTCCTCCTGGAGAGTCAACACACTGGTCAAGTTGATAATTCTTCTTCTAGGGGCGCAGGCAGCAGTCATGTCCTTTCTGGTGTCATCTTTC
Organism: Leptocoma aspasia; assembly: GCA_013399835.1. Taxonomy (NCBI): domain Eukaryota; kingdom Metazoa; phylum Chordata; class Aves; order Passeriformes; family Nectariniidae; genus Leptocoma; species Leptocoma aspasia. Next base: position 293,471 of record VXAX01000821.1, read on the forward strand.
TCCAGTTCTACATCCATGTCTTCCCGTGGTCTCTTCCTGCAATACCAAAACAAAAGGAATTATGTTCAATTCTCCTATCACTTAGGCCAAACACAGCAACAGATGAGATGCTCAATTCACATGCTGTATGTTAACACAGGAAATGCAGACAATTTCCCATAAAGACAGGTTTTTTTTGCTTCTGAGGAATAATTTGTTAGGAAAGGGTAGTTCAGAATTTTAAGAGAATTTGTGACACTCTAATACCAATCAGTTTAGGCAACTGTTGCTTAAGCACCAAGCAAATTGGGGTCAAAAGGACACAACAAAAATGTTGATATTTCTAACAATTTTCTTTTCCATACCCATTTTTCTGTAATACTGGGGAGAGGGAATCAGATTCCCTCAGAAGACTTTGGCCTCTTGTAACAGCTCCTGCAGGAGCTATAAAAAGTTCATTGCACTTTAGCCTTTAGTAGGGTAATCCCTATCAAATTCAGCAATATAGTTTCTATCCCTCACAAAAGGGAGGCTTCCAGAAAGAGACAGACCAGTATGATCTCCCCATCTCCCTAAACTAATGCCATTATTTATACCACTTCCTGACTTTCAGTATGCATAGAAACTCGATTCCAGTCACAAAATTTATCACAAGTTATGTAATTTACAGTTCACAGATTAGGTTTAATTTCTCAATATAATGTCATGAAAAGTTATTCTAGAGAATTTTTCCCTTCTGGAAAAGCAGAAGTCCAAAGAGATCAGAAAAATCTATACTTTCAGGGCTATGCCATGAAATAAATAGGTAGCCTTGCACCAGTTCAGGAAAGGTAGGACTTACCGAGAAGGCAAAGTCTCAGGAGACAAATGTTCACTCTCGCTTGGCCCCCCAGGCTTCACTGTATCCTCCTGAACATCAGCCATTTCAACCAGGTCACTGACTTCTTCCATTTCAGCATCCTGGGGCCGGTCTGCACCCTCTGGAGGTACTGCATTAACCTCTGTTGTCACTTCAGTGGGGCCTGCACTTAGGGGGTTGTTCACAGGCTGAAGAAAAGCATCCAATTTCTGCTCTCGGGAATCAGTGCGGACCATCTGATGTGCATAAACTTTATCACTGGTTCCCTTGGTAACCACAGAAGAGTTTGCTGCTGATTTTACAACCTCACTGGAAGAGCAGTCAGGCCCTGGAAGCAATGTCTTCATTAAGACATGAAGAAGCAAAGAGAAGAGATTGAACAACAAGGAAAAAAAAAGAATCAGAAAGATTAGTCACACTTCTCACAGTACCTTACTGCTCAGAGACAAATTTGAAACCCCCAGCAACACAGTGTCAACTGCTTAAAAGGCACCAGCTTTGCTATCCACATAGAGTGAATGTCATCATCTTGGCAGTTACAATCATTAGTTACCATTCCTTTGTCTCAAAAGAAAAAAATCTTTAAGGTAAAAAATCACAAGGAAATTAGTTTGTATAAAAATTATAGCAATGCTTATGCTATGCTTTACATAAAGAGAGAGTAGAGTATCTTCCTGACTTTTTTTTCTGGTAAGATTAAATCCAAAGTGTTATCATATACACAGACCAGTGTCCTCAATCACATCTTCTTCACATAAACCAGAGCAGAAGAAAAAAACTATTATCACTATTTATCACTATTTATCACATTTGAAAGCTAACATACTTATAAAATCGAGACAACTAATCAGGTACTTAACAGAAATGTACTTAAAATGTTCTCATGCTTTTTTTTTCTCTTTTGCCATATTGTTAATACAATATGCAATACTTAGAGCAAAGATCTAAAGGTACCAGTACAACACTGATAAGTGCCATATCTGCAAAGATTTTACTACTGAATGCAAATTATCCCTGATCATTAAAATAATGCAGAACTGCCATCACTCCATAGATGTTCTCACCTGAGTAAAGTACATCCTTGAGGAATTAGAGCCCAATAACTTGCTCTCTACATGTTGTTGCACACGCTCCAGAATACTGTCTTCATGAAGAAAATGGACCTCGTGTTTTGTAGGATGCACATTCACATCTACATTCTGGGGGGCTATTTCCAGGCTAGAAAACGTTTTAAAAGAAGTTAACCTAAAATATCCCAAGGATGGCAGAGAAACCAAAAAGTGGTTCAAATTTGATAAAATTTGTCAGGCTTGGGGATGTTATTCCATACAAAGAAGTCAAAAAGATCCTGAAACCTGCTGAAGTTATATTAGTCAGACTTGTTTAGATATTTGAAAAATAAACCAAAATCACTCACCAAAATGAGCTTACATAGGTAAGCTTAAACCAACCTCTGCATTGTACAACTACAAAAACCCACTTTTAGAAATATCTTTTACTTGCAGTGTCTCATGAATTAATAAGAAAGGACTTCAGCTGAAATTACAGATACTCACTACTTCTAAAAATAAGGTCTGTCTTCTTAAGATTTCCTTAATGTTATTTAATTATCTCCTGCCTGGTGATTAATTAGCTCAGTGCAATACTTAACACTATCATGAGGAACAGAAATGTCCTTCTAAACCTACTCACCCTAGTTATATCCTGCAAGACAGTATGAAAAGGCTACTTCTTCCTATTACTTTACCTTAAGTATAGGAATGGGTGTGTGCCTTTTGGCAAATAAGCAGCGTACACAGTTTCTATGGCTTTGCGCATAGCGGCTGACTCTACCAACCGATCTGAAACACAGAACACAGCGCTGTTTCCAAAGAGCCCAACTAAAACACACTGCACATTGCCCACTACTCATTTGTACAAACATCTTCATGCTTTGTGTCTTTAAAGGGAATCTGTTATGCCCATTTTCCCCCGAGACCTATTTATTCTCCATATAAAACCAGGAATAAACAGTATTTTCTCAGCATGTTTTACACGTAGAAGTATCTTTTTCCAAAAATACTGAAATAACCAGACTACCTTTTCATTATTTCATACAGTCAAGGTTTGTTGCAGCCCATGCCAGTGTTGCTACAGAATGAAGAGATCAATCCATGTAAGCTGGCAGGACACAGCCATAACCTTGATACACCGAAGTTTCTTCAGGTCCAGTCTTAGCTGTTTTCCACTAAATACAGTGCCAAGCGTGATGCACATTACAAATGGAAAAACACCTTAAGATTTACAATTAACTGTAATATTTGTTCTTAAAAATGTTTTTAAGAATGCTTATGCACTTTGTAGGTCTTCAGAAAGTTTTGTTCTTCTGATTATGTAAGCAACATATGACTGTACAAAATGCTGCCTTTTTTTTAAACTTACGGTTTATGAAGAGTAAAAATATACATTTCTTCACAGAGTAGTTTGCATTTGTGATGTAACCTTTCATTTTAAAGGCTAGATTTGCATCTTCACAGCCCACTTCTATAAGTTCCCTATTAAGTTTGACAGAAACACAAACAAAAAATTAATTCTGTTGACGTAAATTTTGAACAGTACTCACAAGCAGTGATACTCTGTTTTGCCAGTTGGCAGGGTCAACACAAAAGACACAGACATCAACTTTAAGGGATGAATGCAATTAACTATAGTTCAAAACAGCAAAGAATTACAAAAGGATAATATAAGTAATGCACCTAATCATTACTACAGAATATTGCCTACAGTGATTGAGAAGATACATCACCCGCTACCCTAACACTTTACCGTCATCCAGACCCACACGTCAGCTGGGGAGCCCTGGTCACAGCGAAGGACTGGAGAACCACTCCTAGTAAGTGGGAAATCCTACACAGTGCGTCCACACATAGGTGAAGACTCCACCTTCGCTGTGAGAGGGTCCAGCTTTTATATTGTTGAATAAAAAAGGTCACGTAACTCTTAATGCAGAAACATCTGGTTTCACTCTCCTCTTGGGTTCCACCCAAAGCCTGGCCGGGGCTCAAGGAGGAACCAAGGGAGTTGGTTTATGACCATATACTTCCAAACAAGGTCAGATGTCTGATTTCATGGCCTTGTCCATCTTCTAAATATGGGAAGATAAATATGTTCTTATCACACTACATACTTTGCTAATGATCATATGTATTTTGCTAATGAGCAGACAGAAATATCATAGGTCAACTCTGGCTCAGGGCCCATTGCTCAAGTCTCACTAGCTCATATACTGATCTATCTTCTATCACAGTTAATGAAAACATTAGAATTATTTGAGAGCTCAAACACTGATTGCTGGGACATGGTAATTATTTAACCTGAGCTGCATAATTTCCTCTTCTGAAATGTAAACTGGTAACATTGTATGGTTGGAATCTGTAAATTTACCCCCACTATCTTTTTAATACTGTAACATATCACAGTATCCACAGCATTATAATCTATTGATAATTCTAATATGCATTTCATTGTTTAAATCATTGACAGTGATTGACAAGAACACTTCAAAATTACCTGCAGCCAGGTAAGAAACAAACACATTTTTTCTTGGACTACTTTGTACACTTTTGTCCACAGTCTAATATGTCTTGGTGGTCTGTTAAGAAGTCATTAAAATGTAAAAACTTCTCTCTTGCCTATGCACATAGATCCTAATGTTAACTATTTTCAGAATAGTTTTAATAATTTTCATAATTCATTAGTCAAGGAAAATCCACTTTGGTAGTTTGTGAGGATAGCTGTCTAGGAAGGCGTTATGCCAACTTCTAAAGATAACACAGAACAGATTTAAGGGCTACATATTTCCAATTCAACCTCAATATATGCCGTCCCATTTTTATGTGTTTTCAATTTTTAACACCACCCTGAACTGGGTAAATTATTGTTTGAAAATAAATTATCAAAACATTTACTTTGAAATGGACAATTTATCCTGAACCGTACAAAGGAAAAACTCTTATCAACCAAGCATCCACAGTAGAAATAAATGAATGCACAGCAAGGAAATACATAGAGCATGGCAAACCTCATTACTCAACAGCCTATTTTGCTGTGCTTCCTAAAGGTGTTTTCATGAATTAGAAGTTACATTCATTAAATGTGAAGCTTGACTTCAGTCCGTAACAGAACAGAATCAAACTGACACCCAGCTAGTCATGGGACAAATTCATACAATGAATTCTTCACAGCTGAAAGTCTCATAAAGAGAATTTTTCCTAAAAAGGCAGATACATCTTCAAAAGATGATTTTTTAAAAAATTTTTCTATCTGATTTACACAGCTTCAGCTAATGCAGCTTTTGTCAAAATAAGAGGCCGTAAGATTTCAGAAAAAAACAATATGAGTAGCTTCAAAATTTATCAGGTAGCAGACAGTAAGAAGAGGTAAGATTTTCATGGTATAGGAAGAGACTAGGAACTTGTAGAGAACACAGGTTCAGCTTGCTGCTTTTACATGAGCACACAGAAAGCTCCAAGCAGATGGTTCCTTTTCAGTGCATTAAAGGAACAACTTTGTAACTTTCCCTTCCCTTTGGTGCACAAAAAAAAGTCACACATTCTGAAAAGAAGGGAGAACACTAATTGCAACACTCCCTCTTCTCTGAAATTAACCATGAAGGAAGGAAGAAAAGTTGTCATAGCCCATGGTCTTTAAAGAGAAAAGGGAGAGTGATTCACTGGAAAGCTTCATATCAAAAGGAAACTTGACATCAAGGTACCTGCTAACAGCATTTCCAAAGATGGCCCTAATGTTGTCCACTGTTGAGGCGTTGGATAAGGTTCTAACATCTGACACGGTGTCACCTTGCTAAAGAGAGCAGGAATGAGTATCCATCAATTCACCTTTCTAGAGGAAGTTTTAGAAATACTTTAAATTAAACAATAACATTTCTAAAAAAACGGCAGGAGATGACATAACATCATTATATTGTTTTGTATACTTATTTACTTATTTATGTTCAAAAAAGCAATGGGTGGTAAATGGCACATGTTTACAAGATCAGCTAGAGCACATCAGACCCACTGAGGCTAGTAACTCCATCTTGGAAAGTGAGGAACACACTCAGTTCAGTAAATAATTATCAAGAATGGCACAGAACAAAGATAATCTACCCCAGCCTCTTTCATACAGCACTTAGTAACCAGGCTCTCCAGAAAAGCTAAAACAGCACATAAAGCTAAACCAAATACAGCACTGACCACACAGAATCCTCCAAACTCCTGACAAATATATTTTTGTCTTGTTTACTTCTAACTAATGTGCTTTCTATCCAAACATAACCAACGTACCCTTCAACATTTCAGTACAAGGGAAGGCTCTCTGTGCTACTCCTGTTGCAAAAGATGCAGTGCAAATTTCCTGCCATTTTCCAATATAAACATTATGTATATGCACACAGGCACATACAGACACGCAGTGACGTTACAAAGACTTTATCTACACACCTTTTTAACTGAAAAGCTGATGCCCGAGTTATGGATGGCATACCTGAAAAACAGATAAATATAAGTCTGCAGTATGTAGAAGAAAAGGTAATTGTTTCCCCAGATTGCTGAAAAGCAGCTAGTAATGGGGACAAGCAATTTCACTCCCTGTTAGACAGTAATGCAATTTGAGCCAAGCTGAGCTTTTGCAGCCTGAACAGCTAAAAAAATAAAAAAGTGTGTCCTATTTATAACTCAACTGTAACGGTAAGAAATTCAGGGATCAGTTTCTACAGACCTGTTTTTTCAGTTTCACTGTACAGACTTAACTAAAAATCCCATCAAAACATCCTCAGTAAAACAGAAGCAAGTCTCAACTACTACAGAAAAGTATCTGAATAATGGCTGGCCCAGCCTTCTAACTTCCCCCACCCAGACAGTCCAGCTATCTGTGATCCCACAGCTGAGATCTGATACACTACAGCTGCATGATCTTGGCTCAAAATTCTAGGGAAATTACTGCATTGTGAGGAAAAACACACCATAGAACTTTGCAAGATGAGAAATGTAAAAATGCAGAAAAAGATTAGACTGCTGTGACCGTGAACTCAAAAATTGAAGAGGAAAAAAACCCCCAAAATTAAGTAATAGAAAAATCCTAATGAAAAAGAACAACCAATGAGCTGGAGGGCTGTTAACTCAGCAAGACCTCACATCATCCTGTTGGACAGAGAAGCAGGATCTGACCCTCCACCTCCTGCCTGAAGTCTGCCTGACCCAGTAAAGACTCTTAAAAAGTTCATTTAGGGAATAGGCTAAACCTTGGTACACAGCCTTGCAGCTCTTTGCTACCATTAATGTCTTCTGAAAGTGTAAAGCAGTTCTTTAGCATAAATTCTGCAGATACTGCTTGCAAAACCTCTGCACACTATGGAAGACTACAGCAAAAGATGCAACCAAGTGGCCCAGTAAGGGAACATCCAGTAGCTAAAGTGGTATTACTCCTTTTTGGGGATGTGAAGTCACCATTCAGGTTTTCTGTATTCAGCCAAATCTCAATGCTCCTGAGCAGTTTTTACATTAATTCTGTTCAGCCCAGGTACATTTAAAAAAAGTTTTTACATTAATTCTGTTCAGCCCAGGTACATTCACTTGTTCAAGTCCATCACCATTTCTTTGCTGGAATTCTTACAAATAATTAATAGTTACAGACAGAATACACTACTTCCTATCTGGATTTTTCACATCGAATTGGATGGACTGTTATCTGACACTGCACACTACCAAATAGTTAAAAAAAACGTAACAAACAAAACCACCACCACCAACAAAATGACACCAAACACACAATTTCCAGTCTCTCTGAGAAACCCATGTACTCCCCATGGCAGCATATAAAATTGGGAGCCTCCTATTTTAGGAGGCTAACTCCTATTTTACCTGCTAACAACTTCTAGTATTTTTGCATATTCTTCATTTGGATTCTTTAAAGCCTTCCTCCTTGTATTTACATTGTAAAAGAGATCTTCAACCTACAGAGAAAAAGTTCACAATTAAAAACAATTTTTAAAATTCTCTCTTACTGTAGAATTAATCTAAATCCATCTTGTTAATTTTTATTTTATATATAAATTTTTGAATAATACTTTGGTTTATGAAAAATCAACATTCAGTTTATTCCTTAACTTCCTAGGTTCACCTAACAAACTGCAGCTTCAAAGATGATACTGTTATGCACCTTACAATGTAATTGGTGCAAGGGGAAGAGAAAAGGAACAAGAAAGAATGGGCACAAAAACCTACCATGATCTGAGTTCCTTGGTTCCCAGCACAGGGCTTTGGAGGGGCTTTGATTTTTCCATCACAGTAAGTAGCTCTAGGCAGAAAATAAAAAGTTGTCAGGCATCCAGATTTACAGTTGGGCAGACACGGACAGATGAAAACAAAGGATGAAAACAAAAGAAATGCCATCATTGTCATACTCCTCCCAGCAAAGAATTTGGGACATTGAGAATTAGCTTCCTCCACCTTTCTGCTAGAGTAAAACTGTCTTCATTGATTGTAAGAGCCAGAGGAGAAGTGGGGGAAAGGGAATAACAGCAGAGGAAAGGAGGCAGATCATGGCATATGCATTTTGAAATTGTATTACTGAGACTTTTCCTCTAAAGGCAGGATTACTGCATTTACTAGGCTTTATACTTCAGTTATGCTAACAAAAAATTCTCAACTTTAGTCTAAGATCTGTTTCTTTTTACACTAACAGGATTTTGAGCGTAAGAGATTTCTGACCCACGTAGGTCTTTCAGCAAGTTAAAGAGATGCATAAATTCAAAGGACAGACTTTTTCTTTCCCTATAATATACTCTGTGTATTTAATGCAAGAAAGACCATAGTCACACAATCTTGAAAAACCAAGATTCAGAACATCTTTCCCACTCCCTTTTCTTAAAAGTAGTTAAGAAATTAATGGAAAAGCTTGTAATTTAGATTAAGTTTTCAAAAGAATATTCAAAACTCTTTTTGGGTAGGATAAAGCACCTATTGTATTGTAAAGATATGATAACAAACTAAACTGTAAGTTCCCGTGTTGAGACTTGTGAAATTTGCTAGACATGATGCCTGTAATACATATGCAACTTTTTAGCCTGAAATGGAGAAAAAGACACATGTTTAACCTACATTAGCTACTGAAATAGAAGTTCTTTCAAGATTTCCTGCCTCCCCACCCCACCTCCGCTAATTTTAAAATACATTATTAAGTTAAAGCTTACCTTTACAATTTGAAAAAATACCTTTTCTCATATTCCAAGTCTTTTTGATATCTGCCCTAACTATATCCTCCTCCGTAATAGGAGCTCTGAAATTGATACATCTGTTTGTTATTGCATGCAGCAGAAGTCACCTGGATAACAGGCAGCATACCTGAATGCACACTTTGCATCAGCTGTTTTAGTTGTTACTGTAACATGGGCAACATGACTGATGCTAGCCAAGGCCTAGGAAAAGAGAAAGCATCTTTGTAAACTTTGCTCTGGATAACACTGAGGCATGTCCACACTTTAAACACCACCACTACATTTCAATATACCACTTGCAAGTAATAAATAAAAATCCTTACAAGGAAATTGCAGGTCAGTAAAGCTTAAACAAATTTTAGTATTTATAATACTAAACTTCCAGTTAGTTTATCCAGGAGATTGTTCTCACTTCCCTAATATTTTATTATCTCTGGCGATGCAAGTGGTTAACCATGCAGTGTAAGTAAAAGAAATTTGCAAAATTATTACAATTGTGCCTTTTTCTTTTTCATGTTAACTAGAAAGCAGCTGGAAGATTTTAGCCGTTACTCTCTCACTCCTGCCCAAGTCCTTCTCTTGACTGTAAGTAATATTACAAAGTTAAGGTGACAATGGTTTTCCTGGAAAACTCATTGGACATGTCTACACAGATGAAACCAGCCTCAGGACCAGAGTCCACTGGCTGTGGAGACGATTATGCAGGAAGTGTGTGAGGAGAGGACCCAAGCAGTCTACTCTCTGGACCACATGAGGATCTATGTATCTGAGCACAGGGCACACACTCATCTTTCCCTCATCCAGAGGGGAAAGCTAAACTCATCCTTGACTGATCTTCCAGAGTTTAGATACAGTCTGTGATGAAGAACCAGTATATCTGAGGGGTCAGAGATACTAACTTTGTCTAACAGCAAAAACAAAGGAAGACCACTGTACATTTTGCACATTTAGTTTTAAGTGTGGTATTCAGACAAATATCTGACATCGAAGATTCACCTTCCACTGTCTTTTACCTGTAGGTTCCTGAACCATCACTTGAGAAGACAGGCTTTGTTTACAATTTAAAAAAAATCTTATTCCAGAAGGCAAAAAGAATATATACCTCCCTATAGGCATCCACCTAATCTTGAAAGACACTGAAACGTATTTTGAACTATATTCACATGGCAGACTCTTTAAGAAAACAGAAGCTTCTGCAAAGAGTACTGGAAATGTGATACTGTGTACAACCCACTACAGCAATGAGCAGTGAACAATGAACAATTAACAGTTTCAAAACCTTGATGAAGAACTTACCTCGCCCCTAAAACCATACGTAGAAATACTAGCCAAGTCTTCAAATTTTTGCAGTTTACTTGTAGTAAATCTCTCACATACAATGTCAAGATCTTCTTTCTATGTGAAAGGGACAAGCAACAGTCACTTTCTGGGTTTTTTCCAAGATCAGAAACACTTATAAATTGAAATAATTTTTTAAAAGGTAGCATTAAACAGCACCATACACCCGTCAACTTTGTTTACTTACTCTGATACCACAGCCATTATCTTGAACCTGGATGAACTTCAGACCACCTTCTTTAACTACTACCTGGATACTCGTAGATTTAGCATCCAAACTGCAGAAACCAAGAAACCAAGAAAGCAATTTCAATCCCAGAGTTCTGTTTAATATTGTTGCCATTTGATTCAAATAAACTATATTAATAGTTAATATTAGCTGACACTAGTAGTAGATATGCTAAGGCTGAGTAGGCCACAGTTAACCTGCAAGTGAACTGTTATAGCAGATTTGTAATGTAAGCAGTATAGTTAAGAGATAATCACTTATCTATGGAATGTACCTTTTGGCAAAAACCTAAATGTCAAAGAGATTATAGTACCAGGCAGCAGAAGTGAAGTAAAATTCTTTATGATGAAGAAATCATGGAAAGAAACATATAAAAACCCTGTGATTTTTCTCTGAGATGGAGCTCTGTCTTTGGACGCTAGTCCACAGGCTCCCGGGCCCTCTAATAAAGCACCGCATAAACGACTTCGGTTGTTTGTGTTTTCTTCAGATCGGGCAACAATATCTTTATCCATGACCTGGATGACGGGATTGAGTGTAGCGTTATTCGGTTTGCAGATGACACCAAGTTGGGCAGAAGCATGGATCTGCTGGAGGGTAGGAAGGCTCTGGAGAGGGATCTGGACAGGCTAGATTGATGGGCTGAGGCCAATGGTATGAGGGCCGACAAGATGAAGCGCCAGGTCCTGCCCTGGGGCAACACCAACCCCATATAGCACTACCCGCTGAGGAAAGTGGCTGGAAAGCTGCCATGTGGAAAAGGACCTGGGGGTGCTGCTCTAACAGCTGTCTGAACATGAGCCAGTGTGTGCCCAGGTGGCCAAAAAGGCCAATGGTATCCTGGCCTGTATCAGCAATAGTGTGACTAGCAGGACCAGGGCAGTGATTATCCCCCTGTACTTGGCACTGCTGAGGCCACACCTCGAATTCTGTGCTCAATTTTGGGCCCCTCGCTACAAGAAAGTCATTGAGATGCTGGAGTGTGTCCAGAGAAGGGCAACAGAGCTGGGGAAGGGTCTGGAGCACAAGGCTGATGAGGAGAGGCTGAGGGAGCTGGGCGTGTTTAGCCTGGACAGAAGGAGGCTCAGGGGTGACCTCATTGCTCTCACCTCCCTGAAATGTGGCCTCTTCTCCCAAGGAACAAGTGATGGGTCAAGAGGAAATAGCCTCGACTTGTGCCAGGAGAGGTTTTGTTTGGATATTAGGATACATATCTTCACAGAAAGAGAGATCAAGCATAGAAAAGGCTGCCCAAGGAAGTGTTTGAGTCGCTGACCCTGGAGATATTTAAAATACCTGAAGATGTGGTGCTTAGGGACATGGCTTAGCAGTAAATTTGGAGTGGTGGGTTAATGGTTGGACTTGATGATCTTGGAGGTCTTTTCCAACCTGAATAATACTATGAATTATTGACCTGGCACCGAAAGCAAACAATTCATAAGTTTCTCAAACAGTAACAAAACAAGCCGGAACACAAACGCCAACAGGAACGCGGCTTTCCAAGCCGGAGCAGCCTCCCTTGCGTTCCGTACGAGCACACACAGGTACCGCCCCTCCTCGGCACCCGGGCTCCCGTTCGCCCCTCGCTGCACGCCGGGGCCGGGACGCAGGGCCGGGAGGCGGTGTCAGCCGGGCAGAGCCCCCCCTCCCCACACAGGGCTGCGGAAGGGGCGGGCCCCGCGTTACCAGTTCTCGATCATCTCCTTGATGGCGTTGGCCGGCCTCTGGATGACCTCGCCGGCGGCGATGCGGTTCACCACGGCTTCATCCAGCCGCCGGATCACGCCGGCCATGGGCGCCGCCCGGCACGGAGGGAACCGCGCTCGCACCGAGGCCGGGCGGGAAGAGGGGCGCGCGCGCGCACGCTGCCGGGGACGGGCGCGCCCCCTGGCGGCGGGAGGCCGCGCTGCGGAGGTGCTGAGGGAGGGGAGGCCGGGCGGGAGCCGACCCGGGCGTCCCGGGGCACAGCCTGAGCCAGCAGGGCCCTAGCGGCCCTGGAAGCCCAGTGATATCCTGGGGTACATTGCTAGCCGGTCGAGGGAGGTGACCCTGCCCCTCTACTCAGCCCTGGTGAGGCCACATTGGAAGCGCTATATCCAGTTCTGGGCTCATGAGTACGAGAGAGACATGGAGCTCCTGGAGCAGGTTCAACAGAGGGCAACAAGGTTGACTGGAGGATCTCTCTTATGACAACAGGCTGAAGAAGCTGAGCCTGTTCAGCCTTGAGATGAGATGACTGAGATTGGACTTCATTAATGTGTATAAATACCTAAAGGGTGGGTGCCAAGGAGATGGAGCCAGGTTCTTCTTGGGGGAGCGAAGCAATAGGATGAGAAAGGCAATAGGCAGAAACTGATGCGCAGGAAAGGATGCACACCTGAATATGAGGGAGAACTTTACTGTATGGGTGACCATGCACTGGAACAGATTGCCTGAAGAGGTTGTGGAATTTGGATGCAATCCTGTGCCATGTACTCCAGGATGATCCTGCCTGAGCAGGGAGGTTGGATCAGATGACCCAGCGTGGTCCCTTCCAACATAACCCACTCTGTGATTCTGTGAACTGCCATGAGCACTGTGGCATCCATCAAGGCTGAGCTCTGTCCCTATGACAGCAGGACTGCACTGACTGTGTGACTGCCACTACATGTCTCCAGTCACAGGATGCTTTCCAGGGTGTCCCTGTATCCATTGTGATATATGTCTCTGCAATTGCAAAGTACATGTTACTCGTTAGTTACTCAAAAATATAAAGCATAGACCCCTTATTTGTGCAACAGCTAAAACTTTGCAGCAACTCCCAAGTTTAGGGGTCTCTTGAGGTTTGGAGACACTTGTTGAGCAGCCCTCTTGCTTTCTCTGCCAGTGCAAATAGAAAGTGTGGTTAAGTATTTGAGTGGACTGCCCAGGGAGGTGGTGGAGTCAACATCCCTGGTGGTGTTCAGGAAACTACTGGTTGTGGCACTTGGTGCCATGGTCTAGTTGACAAGGTGGTGATCCATCAAAGGTTGAGCTAGATGATCTCAAAGATCTTTTCAGCCCTGAATGATTCAGCCTGAATGATTCTGTGATTCTGTACAACCTCATGCATTGTTCTGAGTCTTGTGGTTGGAGCATGACCAGTGTACAGGATTCGGGAAGCTATTCCTTTCCTTGCAGCAGAGGAGAGACCATAGCCACAATGCAATGAAACCTGTTGGTCTCGTAGTGGTCCTGACCAGAAAGGTTGCAAACAAAGGAGTCAGTGGAACGCACATGAATTAATCTGCTGCACACCCAGCATGGCTTTGGATCTGTGTTGTGCTGCACAAACCCCTTGCCCCCACAGAAGAACCTCAGCCCATTGTAAAGGAAGAAACTGCTGGCAGCCCCATCTCCATACCAGCAATTACACCACCTGGGAGGCCTTTCCCTTATCCACAAATGGAGCAAGGAGTTCTCATGTGAACATCCTTTCTGTTCGACAGCAGAAATGATGAATGGGTTTTCTTTCATGCAAGAAAATACTGCAACAGCTTGAACAACCAAAATGAGGTAATCCTTTCTGTAGACAGGGTCTGCATGGTGCAGTGCAGGCCCATTCAAGGCTTCATACCTTAAGGCTCCCACTATCAAAAGGGGTGTAGGATTATCTGTACCATTGTTTCTTTATTTTTCCATCTCAAATAAGAGATGGTACTGGGACGGTAGCAGTCCAACATCTCCTGGAAAACAGCTCTTCACTGCATTTCCCTAAGCACAGTAACCACTGTTGCTTTCAGGCAAGCTGTAAATGGGGCTTCAGAGAAGGAAAATCTCCAGGATGGCAGTGTCACTGCAGTGCCTTGTCAGGGTGATGTAGCAAGTGTATTGCTATGTAAAACACCAGAGTATATTAATGTTTTTTATGTCTTGCTTGTAGCTGCAGCACCAAGAAATGGACGTCATTCCACTTGAATATGCTCTGCAACTGGCATCTCTTAATCTAGTGTAATGTAACTTCAGCTTCTTCTCCTCTGTCTTCATCTTTGAAATTGTACATTAATTGTAAAATGCTGACAGCAATAAACAAAGCAGTTTTCACTTTGCAGAAGGGAAAAGAAAAAAACCTATCCCGAGAAGTATCCCTTCACAGGTGTCACTTTAAACAGGATGATCCTGGCCAAGGGCATGAAGAAGATACAGTCCCTCTGAGGAACATGCAGAGCAAGAAACAATACCACTTCTGTGAGTGTTAAGGACTAAATATGTGAAACCTGGACTGGTGGTACCTTGCTATAAGGCACTTTGCCTTCCAAGGACATTTTGTCCTCACCACTGTCTGGGATGGTGGCTACAAGGTTTCACTCTGTCTAATTCCCATCCATATGTACAGGTGCCTGCAGTGCCCCCAAGCATGACAGATCTCCACAAAAGCCCCTTTTGGGGCTGACTTCAGGTTCCCCAGCTTTTGACCTTGGCAGAAATACCTGGGTGGAAGACAGCAGTCCTGCCCCACCACCCCCTCCCTGCTTGTGGCTTCGTGAACCTCCAGGTTGCAGTGACAACTATCTTGGTCATGGTGCACTTTCGTTTTGACTTGCAGGACAAGATTCAGGAGCTGTTAGGATGAGTGGAGCAGGGGGCAAAGGGTTAATAGGGACAAAGAGAGTGTGACCTACTGTACACTCGCCTTGACTCTGTACTGACCTGGAAAACACGAGGAGTGTAGGGAGCACTGAACTTCAGATACAATGAATCTGGCTCTGCTCCAGGATCTGAACTTAAAGGAGGAATCTGTTTTCAGGGGCCTTGGACAGCCACAAGCGTCACCCAGAGCAGCTGGAAATGGGAATAGGAATCTGATGGATCCCAGCATTCAGTCTGGGACAGAAGACATTTTCTCCAACTCTTCCTTGTCCATGCTGTTGCTGACAGCTATTTGCACTGTCAGTATCTGCCCTGGATCAGCCTGTAGGAAAATCTTTGCATTTGTTCCTTATACCTGTGTTATAGTTTGTATCACAGCGATGCAACTCATTTTACTGGATGTCACTTGCATGAAGCTTTAAAATTTTTGTGTTGTCTGCGCCAAAACCCTAATTTCTGTGTGGAAGCAGGTATGGAAAAGTCTATTTCTCTGGCTGCAAGCAGCCATAAAAAGACTTCATATTTGCATTGCAACTGCGCCAACTGGAGGTCATCCCTGCCTGCTCATATCTTGCAAGCTTTGCTCTGACCCATTTCACTTGGGGGATTGTTTTCTGTAATAGTGTGTTGAAAAATGAATTTGTTTTTATTAAAGCAAATAAAAACCAAACTATCTAGATTTAATTTTAAGCAATTTAGGAATATATAACCAGTGTATTTTGGTGCCAGAGCACGGAAGTGGTGTTAGAGCAAAAGAAGTGGTGAAGAATGAATGGAAAGAGCCTGTTGGAATCTTCATGCTTGTTGCGGTGTGTTTTCAATTGCAGAAACTGTTCTCCTCCCCTGTAACTCCCTATTGGTTTAGGTGTCCTTGTTTCCCAAACCCAGAGAGGAAGCGTTGTGTCTGCACAGAGTAGGTAAACAGAACAATTCCTTTTCTGGCTGGGGACCAAGGACAAATAATTCCCCGCCATATGTTCCTCCCCTATGTAACNTCCATATGTAAGTTCCTGTATCCTCATGTTCTCGATCTTTTGTCCCTGACCCTTCTGGGAATAAACTGCTTTGGAAATCATACAGAAGGCCTCTCTCTGTTTCTTGTCCCTGCCCTTGAAAATGCTGCTATTGCCCTGCCGTAGAGCAGTTGCGCACTACAGCTGTACCCTGGCTTGTGTGGCTTTCTGGGGGCGGCCCACTCTTGGTGACGGTGCCGGGAGCTAGCCGGGCTGAAGAACTCCAGCATCGTGACATGCTTTTTAAGATCCTAGAAAGGAAAGCCGATACATTTAGCAATGATATGAATAGCAATCAACGCTATGAAATTTCAGAAGGCAAGAATTCGTTTCTTAGAAAGATGTGAAACTGAAACAGTCCTGCAGTCATCAGAGAAGTGTGAATTTTTTCCCTTGAGACATAGAGGATCATTTAATAAAAAAAAAATGCAATAGAAGAGCTGCAATCTTACCAAAATCTTTCTTGTGCTGGGAAGAGGTGGCCTAAGTGTCAGTAAACAATATAGATTTTGAATGCTTTGCTTTTTATTGGAAAATCTGTTTTCTTAAATGCAAAGATCTATCTAGTTTGGAGTCTGATAATATTAATGTAATACATTCTTTTAGATGTAAGAAGTTTTTTATAATGAGGGTGGTAAAACACTAGAACATTTGTGCAGGGAGGCAGTGGCAGCCTCATCCCTGTAAACATTCAAGATCAGGTTGGATGGGGTTCTAAGGAACCTCATCTAGTTGAAGATTTCTGTGCTCACTGCAGGGGGGTTGGGTTAAATGATTTTTAAAGGTCCTTTCCAATCCAAACTGTTCTAATTCTATGGTATTTTATATAATTTCGAAGTCCTAGCCACTCACTGCCTGCAGCGTGTACTTACTATTCCAACTCAAATATATTAGAAACCCCAGAAAATGTATTTGAAACTTACTTGTAAGCTGTTACTGACCCCTTCAAAGTCAACATTGCTTTATTTGCCTTGAGCAGTTAAAAGAGAGTATTAAGAAATAGTAAATAAGGTTTAAGAAAGAATTGGAGCATGGGATTGTAGCACAGGGGAAGCAAATAAAGCCTGGCTGGTTAGGCATCAGGCACAACACTGTCTTCTGTGCAAAACTAGAACCCAAGACTACATTCTGTAACATGAAACATGGCTGAAAAAAAGGCAGAGATCTGCTACACTGAAGAAAGGACTAAAGATTGATTAAATCGGTTTGAAATCTTAGGATTACTAGGATTTTAGACTGCAACTCAAGCAGAATAGGAGGTTAGAAGATGAGGATTGCTTGAAGAAAAAAAGCCTGATTTTTTTGTTTGTTTTTAAAGAGAAGCAAGTTGAGCAGCATTCCAGTACACTGCTACTTTAATAGAATTCCTTGTAAAAAAAAGCTGCTTTTTTTTTAGGTGGCATGTCCTGTATCTGGAAAAGTTTCTCATTTGCCCTTGAACAATTTCCCATTATGTGCATGTTAGTGGAAAATGGCATCTTGCACCCTTCTTACAGTTTTTAATGCCAAACTGCAGCATAGTTTATGACAGTTTCTCAAAAATGTCTGCAGTTGCCAAGCAAGAGATAACTGAAAGAATGCAAACAAATAACCTTGATTCACAGACCTTTGCTTCTTTTCAGCTTGTCTTGACAAGCACCCAGAGTATCCAGGCAGTTCTTTTAATCCTTATCATTGCAGAATACAAACCTACTCTTCTTGCAGAGAATTTTGTGCATCTTTAGGTGTAGAATAAAACATTAATACAAAATCTGTGTGACAAAGGTTGGCTGCATATCAACAGCAGAAGAAATAGTACTGGCAGTACTGGTGTGTTACTAAAACTATTTATGGAGAAGGAGCTGCTTTGAGTTGATGCAGTGTCTACCTAACCCTCCCCATACAACCCCCCATCTCATGACAGAAAAAAATGGTCTCAGATTCCTGTTCCACTGAAATCAGATTATCCCATATATAATTCAGGACAGTACCTGACACAGGATCACATGTTTAGCCACAGCAGTTTTATTCTGAGTTGGTCGCTCATGGTCCAGGGTTTAGTGAGAACGTGCTTCTACGAGTAGAACAGCTGCTCAAGACTACGTGTCACATGCTGTTATACAAAGTCTCAGGCATTTGCATGAGGCAAGAAGAGTTTCTGCTGGACAGTATTGCCCCAATAAAAATTTTTTTCCCCCCAGTTTATAGTGCATTTTTATGAGTTCTGAAGGAAAGCATGTTCTGGAAGCTCATGATTAGAAAATAACTTTGAAGTATTTACATTCCCTTATCACACCCTCTGTATGCAGTCCTGTCAGGTAAGGAGTTATTGTTAAGTCCACTTGAGATGGCCATGGAGCACTCAGATGAACAGCATGATTTGTGCAAGATCCTATAAGACATGCCTGATAGAATTTGGAATAATTCTTTTTTGTCAGTATGTTAACCATAATATCACTTCTCTACCTAGAATATGGGCATTTATTTCTATGGACCTTAAAACACTCATAGTTGCATTTCCTAGGGAAAAATCCTGTGCTGTACAAGCTGAAGTTTTGTTACACTCCAAGTCTTACTGGAAAAAATGGTGAGCACTATATACGTGGAGTTCCCTTAATGCAATGTATGTATGGGAACTTGCTTTCCATTGGTTCTCAACTGTTCAAATTTCTATTCTTTCTTTTATATCTGAACTGATTTAACAAGATTTTCTTCCTGTAATGACCACTGTAGTTTGTCCTCACAGCCTGGGACTGCTGGTACCATCCCATTTTTGGTTCTTTCACCTTCAATTTTGTTCTAGGATAACAGATAACACAGTCAACAGAAAATAACGTCCTGTTGTCACAATCACCTAAAGGGAACCTAAACCCAACCTGACCACTGGGTGGTTGCCATCACCACTAAAATCAACCAGAATCAGCTTGGGCTAACATAACCCAGACAAGTGCTGAGACCCTGTCCTGTCAAGCTGATGCAAATCCTTCAGGCTTTCATTTGTAATAGCAAAAATGGTATTTACTTGACTACAGACGAAGCCTTGATTCCTAGAGAGCACCTTGCTGTAAGCAAGGCAGCTTGTA
Organism: Leptocoma aspasia; assembly: GCA_013399835.1. Lineage (NCBI taxonomy): Eukaryota > Metazoa > Chordata > Aves > Passeriformes > Nectariniidae > Leptocoma > Leptocoma aspasia. The sequence continues at coordinate 312,813 of VXAX01000821.1, forward strand.
TTTGTCTTTGCAACTGTACCAGAACATTACTTGTTATCTCTTCATCTGGTATTAAAAACTGTCACAAGCAGAATGCTTATGCAAATTAATCACATCGCTATGAAGGCAGCATGTTCCATGGTCCTAAAATGGTATAAAGATGGAATTTTTGAGACAGAGTTTATGCCAACTTTTCTTTTCCTGCTAATACAGTAACAGCATCATTCAACAGTGTTTAGATTTTTCCAAGCTATGTTCATCATGATGGTAGTTTTTCTGATATCCTACTTATATTTTCCTTCGAAACAAAACATCTTCTGGACCAATCAGGAACTATGAAACAAAAGGACTGTTTTATTCCTTTGTTTTTTAACTTCCTGTGTGACTGTGTATTCTTCAACATGTAAGAGTTACTTTTATGAAGTATTTTGTGAGATCTGGATGGTGTAATACTTCTGTATAACCTTGTATGTATTCTGTTACTGTTTTTTTCCTCAGGGATTTTGTACATTCTGAAAGATCAGTTTTTTGGCATAGTGTCAGATGAAGCTTAAGATGAACTTAGAAGTACTATATTAACTATATAGAATTATTATATATTACTGGAAAACTTTGGAGAAAAAATTTTTAAATTATATACAGGTTTCTTCATCTTGAGATATAAGAAAGAAATTTTTTACAGTCAGAACAATCAATCAGTGGAAAAACCTCCTCAAGCTTGCAGAAAAGCCTTCTGCAAGCTTCTCCTCAAGCTTGCAGAAGACCCCCCCATCACTGGGGGTTTCCAAGGAGCAACTGGACACAGTGCTAGATAATGTCATCAAGGCTCCTTTTCCCACTAAAAATTGGACTGGGTGAACTTTGGAGGCCCCTTCCAACCTGAGCTCTTCTATGGTTCTGTGTTTATTGCATGACTGGACTGCAGGAAAAAAAAATCATTCCCTAATATTGTCATTGCCAGTAAATACTGGCACTGTTTTAACCTAATTTTTATTGTGATATTCACATAAAATTTGTGTCATATTCTGCACAAATTTCTGGGGATTTTATATAATACTATCCGCAGCATGTAATTCAGAATTGGTTGCCTGCTTGTGCTATAATGAAAAATGTAATGAAACCATTTTGTAAGCCTGTAGGAGTTCAAACAGCTGTGGAAATCTTTCTGAGACCTTTGAATAACTAGTATTCAGATGCTCAATTAAATAGATCCCTGCTATTTTTTAAAGCTAATCAGAGTATATCACAGCTATATTGTCTTTCTCTAGTGGTGTGACAGTAACTGTGTAAAACAGATGTGCTTTTTTTTCAGACAAGGCTCTTTTTTTGACAAACTGGAATGGACACATAAGCAATGTTTTTCAGCACTTCCTATGTGAGTGAGAGGGTCGGGTGTAGTGCTTGGTGAAAACTATGAATTCAGGAAGAGTAAATCCTGTCAGCATCTCCAGAACAAGACAAAAGTCTAGATACAGACCAAACAAGCACAGTTGTGCAGGAATGGCCATGGCAGCCATGGGGTGGAGGGGATCACATTGGCTCCATTGGACGGTCCTGGAGGATGGGTGGCATAAGGTATCCTTTATAGTAGTGTCTGTCATGGGTTGGTTTTGAGATCTTGAATCGCAAAAGGGGACAAGAGAAATTTGTAAAAACTGTTTGCACTTCTGAACCCATGATGGCGGTGCCCATTGTAGTCACTAAAAACAAATACCTCCTGCTTAAAACTTGGCACGAAGTCATGACAAAAACAAACAGAAAATCCTGGCAATCTTTCCTGGTGTGCTGCCAGAAGTACGCTAGTGCTGAGATCTGGATTGGAACATATTTGAATTAGTTGTCCTAGTAAACTTGCACAGATTCTTGACTAGTTTCCTGATATGTAAACGTCTTCTGACCCTTGGGCATCTCTTCCTAGGAGGGATCATCTTCCTTTGTGTCACTGAGAGTGTCACCCCTGTTTCTCATGAAGTAAGGCTCAATGCCACTCTTCTCTTGATAAAATCCTGTCCAGTCCTTGGTGTTGTTGATAGACATGTTCTTTGCTGGTTAGAACTTGGTCTTCATGCTCCAAGGCACCTGATAATCTTCTCCTACTGTTATTTTCACAATTGGCTTCATACAGTCTTAGTGATCTCAGGGAGGTGGCATTCGCATATCACACCATTGTGAGAGACTGAACTGTTAAGGGATAATGACTCAAAACATTCCCCCATTTGTGGAGAAGCCAAGGTGTTTTGCTGAAATGGAGGAGGTGAGCTTTTGAGCATGTAATGGCTGATCTCTGATCTGATAAGACAGAGGGTGAATGACGAGCTATGAGTGAGTTAGGAGACAATTCTTGGAGACTGGATGGTGCCTCTTGCCATGCTAAATTGTCCTCCCTTGCACAAGCCACTGGGTTGTAGGGCTTCTTCTCCTCCTTGCATTTTCCTGGGGAATTTTCCCCACCATTTCTTTGCGACTTCCGCCCCCATCCAATGGATCTGGTCTGCAACCACCAATTCAAACAAGACTGTGCAGCAACCAAGTCTTGTCCCTGGGCCTACAGGTGCTGAGATCTTTATACTCTCATCCTTTCTCTTTCTTTCTTTCCCCTTATGCGACGTGCTGCCTCAGTTTACCCACTTCATGTCCACCGGCTAGCTAACAGCCCCAGAGGCAGCGGTCTGTGAGGCCTCTCCCCGTCTTGCGTGCTCGCGCCGAGCAGCAGGGGTGGAGGTCCTGCCTGCACACCCTCTTCAGGGCTGCAGGTCAGTATCAACGTTCTGGCGTCAGAGAGCAAAGGAGCGTAGGAAGGAGCGAGGGAGGGTCCACTCAAGGATGGTGAAGGCAGGCAGAGGTTTATTGGGCAGAACAGAGAGGAGGCAAACAGTGGAAGGACATCCACTGAGTGGCAAAGAGGGGTAGGGGGTACAAAGGTTTTATAGGGATACAAGTCCGGGGAGGGGAAAACACATTGCCCAATCGGGTTGACTTTGGGGAGGAGAATAAGGAGGGGATTTGGGGTACAAAGTCCAATGGGGTGAGGGAAGAGGAGTGGCTGGGCCACAACAGCCACTGGGAACACAGGGAAGGGATGATTGATATCGAAGGTTCGCGAAGGGAAGGCAGGGTCCAAGGGGGATTGACAGGGCTAGGGGTTGGGCTTAACTTAGACAAACAACTCTAAATAAGGAAAGGGTAACTCCCCAGGGGAGGGGGTCAGAAGATTGACATAAAACTGTGAGGGGAAAGGCGGGAAAACAGGAGACAAACAAGTAAGAACCATTACAGAACTTAGGGGGAACCGGGATAAACCATTTTTAAGAACAATTAAAACAACTGTAAAATAACTGTAAAACAACTAAGCACCGCAACACTTATGCATGTCCTTGGGTGATGATGTTGCACTTTCATATTGCAATGCTTCCATGTTGTTATATAACTAGATAAATAACAACCAAAATTGTTAAATGTGAAAAATGAGTATTGAATAGTTGACTCTCACAATTAGAGGGTAAATACTATGTAAGTGAAGTTTTATAGATATGTTTCCTTTTTTTTTCCTTTCCTTTTGTTCCTGCGGGATGGCCGGGAAGCTGGGGCATTAGGGAGGGTTAACTCATTACTATGGCAGTAATGAGTTAACTGACCTCCAATCAAGACGTCAGGAAGTGATCTCCATCACTGGACAGCAAAGAAGGAGTCGATGGACAGAACTTGGGGAGGGGCAAAAGGGTTAAAAGGGTGGAACATCCATTTTGAAGCTGAGCACATGGTGGGGAATACCTTGCTCCTGGTACCGTGTTTCATTGTCTTTATTCAGTCTTCTGTTGTAATTTTTGATAAGGTTTTTAATAAACCCTTTTAAAATTTAAAAAGTGAGATTCCTTTTTCATATGTGGGAGCTCTGCCCGGGACCTACGCCTCGCCCCGATTGTTCTGGGATTTTTTGAGGGAGGCACACCCCGCCACATTTCGGCGGACTCTGTCGAGCTCTCCCAGGATTACCGGTGGTCGCAGGTTGAAGGCCCGAAGACACCAGGAGACTGGATAAAGACAAGGGGGGAAAGGGGTGAGTTATCATCCTCATAACTGTTTAGGCCAGATCACGTTTCCGTAATTCCAATATATGAACGTGAACTTCACACTAGTAGGACCCGTCCTGGTCTGTTGAAGTTTTAGGATACTGGACGGTTGGAAGTGGAGCGGGACGCATGAGTGAGAAGGACGGGGGGCCCGTGGCGGGCACACGTGGAAGGCGGGACGCATGAGCTTGAAGGACAAAGGGAGTCGGGGAACTCTGCGTGGTGCAGGGGGTTTGTAATACTCGGCGTGGTGCTGGAGGGGAACTCTGCATGGTGCAGGGGGTTTGTAATACCCGTCGTGGGGCCAGGGGAGGCTCCGTGCAGCGAGGGGAGGTTTGTAATACTCCACTGTATTGCCGGAGAGACTCCACGTGGCGTGGATTGCAGGGTGGAGCAGCTGTTGGTGTGGTCTCTGAAACCCAGCCGAGCCGAGGCGGAGTGGGGCGGAGTCCCCGGGGCGACTCGGATCGAGGTCAGCTGCCGAGCCAAGCCAGAGCGGAGTGGGGCAGAGCCCCCTGAGCCGAATAGGATAGGGGCGGGCCCTAGCCAAGCTGAGCCAGGCTGTGGGACGGCAGCTCCTGGAAGTTTTTTGGTTTTTTCTCTCTCTTTGCTTCCACTCTCTCCCCCTCCCTTCTCCATTCTCCTTTCTGGGCTTCTTCCTTCCCCCCTTCCCTTCCCCATTCTTAGGGAGGTGGGCTCTGTTTGGAGGGCCCGTGGCTGGAAAGGCCGGCGGTGTTGGGGCAAGACCTGTGGTCAGCTGATCTGGGTGGAGCTATGGATGAGTAACGAATCCCCAAGGGAAGAAACAGAAATTGAGGAGGTAGCAAACCCCCAGATAGCCCACTGGGAAGGATGCTAGCCCAATGAGAATATAACCCCAACATCAGAGATAAGGACCAGTTATAAAGGAAATAAAGTTTGAAGGGGCAGATAAAATAGGAATTGGAGATGTTCTGTTAGTTCCAGAAGCAGGGTGCAATTTATTAGGATGGGATTTACAGGTGCAGCTGGACATTGGAGTACTCCCAGAAGAAGGGAAAATGGTAGTTAAGCTTCTCCGATTAAGGGAAGAGGATGAAGAAGAAATTCATGTGATGGTGTGGGCAAAACTAAAAAATCGAGGTAAATTGAACATGAAACCTACAGTAATAAAAATAATTGATGGAAACCATCCATTTGGGGTATGACAATACCCACTCTCCCTGGAGAGGAGGCGAAGACTGCAGCCAGTAATCCAGGACCTACTGGAGGAGGAGACCTTAGAACCATGTATGTCCCCCCATAATACACCCATATTACCAGTAAAGAAGTCAGACGGGACTTACAGGCTTGTCCAAGACCTGAGAGAAGTAAATAAGGCAACAGTGAATCAATACCCAGTAGTGCCTAACCCCTATACACTACTGAGTAATATCCCCCCATCGCACCAGTGGTTTAATGTAGTAGACCTAAAAGATGCCTTTTGGGCTTGCCCACTGGCAGAGGAATGTAGGGATATATTTGCCTTTGCCCCAAGAGTTTTACGAATCCCCAAACGTATTCAGTCAAGCCCTAGGAGAAATACTACAACTCTTCTCCACCGAACCTGAGGTAAAACTCATCCAATATGTAGATGATTTACTACTCTCAGGAAGGGAAGAAAAAGATGTTCGGGAATCCACCATAGCACTGTTAAATTTTCTGGGGGACCAAGGACTTCTGGTATCAAAAGGGAAACTCCAGTTTGTAGAGCGTGAAGTGAAATACCTAGGACGTGATTTATCATGGCGACTGAATCCTGAGAGAATTGCTGGGATAGTCTCACTCCCACGGCTAAAAACTAAGAGGGAAGTTAGAAGGTTTCTAGGCTTGATGGGATATTATAGGCTATGGATTGAAGGATACACGCAAGCTGTCAAGTTCTTGTATGAAAAGTTAAGAAAAGATTAGGTGGTAAGAAAACAATGAACAAAAGTTTGAAGCTTTAAAGCAAAAGTTGGTCAGTGCACCAGCACTGAGTCTTCCTGCCTTAGACAAACCCTTCTATTTATTCGTAGATATAGAAAAAGGGGTAGCTCATGGAGTACTAGCCCAGGACGGGGGAGGATCCAGGAAACCAGTGGCCTATTTATCAAAACTGCTAGACCCTGTCAGCCAGGGGTGGCCAACCTGCATTCAGGCGGTGGCAGCGACCGCCGTACTCATGGAAGAAAGCAAGAAATTAACCTTTAGGGGAAAATTGAAAATATATACCCCACACTCAGTTAGAAGTATCCTAAGCCAAAAGGCTGAGAAATGGCTCACTGATTCCTGAGTGCTAAAGTATGAGGCCATCTTAATAAACAATGATTTAGAACTAATCATTAGTAACCAACTCAACCCTGCCCAGTTTTTATATGGCGAACCAGGTGAAGAATTAATACATAATTGCCTAGAGGTTATAAACTATCAAACTAAAGTAAGAGAAGACCTAACGGATCAACCACTCCAAGGAGAGAAACGATTGTACATTGATGGGTCTTCATAGGAAGTCCAGGGCCACCGGGTATCAAAGTATGCTATAGTGGATGAAGGGTTAGTAGCCATAGAAAAGGGAAAGTTACCTTCCAACTGGTCAGCCCAAGCATGTGAGCTGTATGCCCTAAAGTGAGCTCTGGAAATACTGGCACAGAAAAGGGGAACAATATATACCAACTCAAAATATGCTTTTGGGGTAGTGCATACCTTTGGGAAAATTTGGGAAGAGAGGGGGCTGTTAAATTCAAAGGCGAAGGGACTGATTCACAAAAAACTTGTTTTAGAAGTGTTAGAAACCTTACAATTACCAGGGGAGGTGGCAGTAGTGTATGTAAAAATACATCAAAAAGGGGTGACTCAAGAGAAGTGAGGGAACAATTTAGCTGATTTAGAAACTAAAAATGCAGCTGAATCAGAGATAGAAAAACTAATGATGTTATTAATCCCCATAGGGGAAATGCAAAAAATGCAAAAAATCCCTGTATTCGGTGGGACAGAA